>JAQFVV010000493.1:231039-370153 GCA_028023455.1 Epiperipatus broadwayi | reverse complement strand
CTAGCAATGATATAGATTGCAGAGGCTTCTACTATGTGGTGATGCTGAACTGAGATCAGACCCATATAGCTATCTGGTTTGCTATGCTGAGTTTGAAGACATTACGTGTCTAAAAAATTCACGCTTGCAAGCTGAATAGAAATTGTTTCATAAACGCTCAGAGTTTGTATTTAGATCTAGTTTCTTTATTCCTGTCTTTCACTGACGATAGCAAATAGCTTGAAATCATGATCTGAAAGTGGAATTATAGTTAGAGATAGTGAATACTAACTACTCTGACGTTTATGTAAACGAAATATACGCTTGATAGGTGTTTTTGGTAGGACGCCATCTGTGGACATAAATACAAGCGTTAGCAAGTTTTTTAACTTGCATTTTTGTTTATCATAAATGTACCTTTGAGGTCTTTCTTGCAATGATATAGATTGCAGAGGCTTCTACTATGTGGTGATGCTGAACTGAGATCAGACCCATATAGCTATCTGGTTTGCTATGCTGAGTTTGAAGACATTACGTGTCTAAAAAATTCACGCTTGCAAGCTGAATAGAAATTGTTTCATAAACGCTCAGAGTTTGTATTTAGATCTAGTTTCTTTATTCCTGTCTTTCACTGACGATAGCAAATAGCTTGAAATCATGATCTGAAAGTGGAATTATAGTTAGAGATAGTGAATACTAACTACTCTGACGTTTATGTAAACGAAATATACGCTTGATAGGTGTTTTTGGTAGGACGCCATCTGTGGACATAAATACAAGCGTTAGCAAGTTTTTTAACTTGCATTTTTGTTTATCATAAATGTACCTTTGAGGTCTTTCTTGCAATGATATAGATTGCAGAGGCTTCTACTATGTGGTGATGCTGAACTGAGATCAGACCCATATAGCTATCTGGTTTGCTATGCTGAGTTTGAAGACATTACGTGTCTAAAAAATTCACGCTTGCAAGCTGAATAGAAATTGTTTCATAAACGCTCAGAGTTTGTATTTAGATCTAGTTTCTTTATTCCTGTCTTTCACTGACGATAGCAAATAGCTTGAAATCATGATCTGAAAGTGGAATTATAGTTAGAGATAGTGAATACTAACTACTCTGACGTTTATGTAAACGAAATATACGCTTGATAGGTGTTTTTGGTAGGACGCCATCTGTGGACATAAATACAAGCGTTAGCAAGTTTTTTAACTTGCATTTTTGTTTATCATAAATGTACCTTTGAGGTCTTTCTTGCAATGATATAGATTGCAGAGGCTTCTACTATGTGGTGATGCTGAACTGAGATCAGACCCATATAGCTATCTGGTTTGCTATGCTGAGTTTGAAGACATTACGTGTCTAAAAAATTCACGCTTGCAAGCTGAATAGAAATTGTTTCATAAACGCTCAGAGTTTGTATTTAGATCTAGTTTCTTTATTCCTGTCTTTCACTGACGATAGCAAATAGCTTGAAATCATGATCTGAAAGTGGAATTATAGTTAGAGATAGTGAATACTAACTACTCTGACGTTTATGTAAACGAAATATACGATTGATAGGTGTTTTTGGTAGGACGCCATCTGTGGACATAAATACAAGCGTTAGCAAGTTTTTTAACTTGCATTTTTGTTTATCATAAATGTACCTTTGAGGTCTTTCTTGCAATGATATAGATTGCAGAGGCTTCTACTATGTGGTGATGCTGAACTGAGATCAGACCCATATAGCTATCTGGTTTGCTATGCTGAGTTTGAAGACATTACGTGTCTAAAAAATTCACGCTTGCAAGCTGAATAGAAATTGTTTCATAAACGCTCAGAGTTTGTATTTAGATCTAGTTTCTTTATTCCTGTCTTTCACTGACGATAGCAAATAGCTTGAAATCATGATCTGAAAGTGGAATTATAGTTAGAGATAGTGAATACTAACTACTCTGACGTTTATGTAAACGAAATATACGCTTGATAGGTGTTTTTGGTAGGACGCCATCTGTGGACATAAATACAAGCGTTAGCAAGTTTTTTAACTTGCATTTTTGTTTATCATAAATGTACCTTTGAGGTCTTTCTTGCAATGATATAGATTGCAGAGGCTTCTACTATGTGGTGATGCTGAACTGAGATCAGACCCATATAGCTATCTGGTTTGCTATGCTGAGTTTGAAGACATTACGTGTCTAAAAAATTCACGCTTGCAAGCTGAATAGAAATTGTTTCATAAACGCTCAGAGTTTGTATTTAGATCTAGTTTCTTTATTCCTGTCTTTCACTGACGATAGCAAATAGCTTGAAATCATGATCTGAAAGTGGAATTATAGTTAGAGATAGTGAATACTAACTACTCTGACGTTTATGTAAACGAAATATACGCTTGATAGGTGTTTTTGGTAGGACGCCATCTGTGGACATAAATACAAGCGTTAGCAAGTTTTTTAACTTGCATTTTTGTTTATCATAAATGTACCTTTGAGGTCTTTCTTGCAATGATATAGATTGCAGAGGCTTCTACTATGTGGTGATGCTGAACTGAGATCAGACCCATATAGCTATCTGGTTTGCTATGCTGAGTTTGAAGACATTACGTGTCTAAAAAATTCACGCTTGCAAGCTGAATAGAAATTGTTTCATAAACGCTCAGAGTTTGTATTTAGATCTAGTTTCTTTATTCCTGTCTTTCACTGACGATAGCAAATAGCTTGAAATCATGATCTGAAAGTGGAATTATAGTTAGAGATAGTGAATACTAACTACTCTGACGTTTATGTAAACGAAATATACGCTTGATAGGTGTTTTTGGTAGGACGCCATCTGTGGACATAAATACAAGCGTTAGCAAGTTTTTTAACTTGCATTTTTGTTTATCATAAATGTACCTTTGAGGTCTTTCTTGCAATGATATAGATTGCAGAGGCTTCTACTATGTGGTGATGCTGAACTGAGATCAGACCCATATAGCTATCTGGTTTGCTATGCTGAGTTTGAAGACATTACGTGTCTAAAAAATTCACGCTTGCAAGCTGAATAGAAATTGTTTCATAAACGCTCAGAGTTTGTATTTAGATCTAGTTTCTTTATTCCTGTCTTTCACTGACGATAGCAAATAGCTTGAAATCATGATCTGAAAGTGGAATTATAGTTAGAGATAGTGAATACTAACTACTCTGACGTTTATGTAAACGAAATATACGCTTGATAGGTGTTTTTGGTAGGACGCCATCTGTGGACATAAATACAAGCGTTAGCAAGTTTTTTAACTTGCATTTTTGTTTATCATAAATGTACCTTTGAGGTCTTTCTTGCAATGATATAGATTGCAGAGGCTTCTACTATGTGGTGATGCTGAACTGAGATCAGACCCATATAGCTATCTGGTTTGCTATGCTGAGTTTGAAGACATTACGTGTCTAAAAAATTCACGCTTGCAAGCTGAATAGAAATTGTTTCATAAACGCTCAGAGTTTGTATTTAGATCTAGTTTCTTTATTCCTGTCTTTCACTGACGATAGCAAATAGCTTGAAATCATGATCTGAAAGTGGAATTATAGTTAGAGATAGTGAATACTAACTACTCTGACGTTTATGTAAACGAAATATACGCTTGATAGGTGTTTTTGGTAGGACGCCATCTGTGGACATAAATACAAGCGTTAGCAAGTTTTTTAACTTGCATTTTTGTTTATCATAAATGTACCTTTGAGGTCTTTCTTGCAATGATATAGATTGCAGAGGCTTCTACTATGTGGTGATGCTGAACTGAGATCAGACCCATATAGCTATCTGGTTTGCTATGCTGAGTTTGAAGACATTACGTGTCTAAAAAATTCACGCTTGCAAGCTGAATAGAAATTGTTTCATAAACGCTCAGAGTTTGTATTTAGATCTAGTTTCTTTATTCCTGTCTTTCACTGACGATAGCAAATAGCTTGAAATCATGATCTGAAAGTGGAATTATAGTTAGAGATAGTGAATACTAACTACTCTGACGTTTATGTAAACGAAATATACGCTTGATAGGTGTTTTTGGTAGGACGCCATCTGTGGACATAAATACAAGCGTTAGCAAGTTTTTTAACTTGCATTTTTGTTTATCATAAATGTACCTTTGAGGTCTTTCTTGCAATGATATAGATTGCAGAGGCTTCTACTATGTGGTGATGCTGAACTGAGATCAGACCCATATAGCTATCTGGTTTGCTATGCTGAGTTTGAAGACATTACGTGTCTAAAAAATTCACGCTTGCAAGCTGAATAGAAATTGTTTCATAAACGCTCAGAGTTTGTATTTAGATCTAGTTTCTTTATTCCTGTCTTTCACTGACGATAGCAAATAGCTTGAAATCATGATCTGAAAGTGGAATTATAGTTAGAGATAGTGAATACTAACTACTCTGACGTTTATGTAAACGAAATATACGCTTGATAGGTGTTTTTGGTAGGACGCCATCTGTGGACATAAATACAAGCGTTAGCAAGTTTTTTAACTTGCATTTTTGTTTATCATAAATGTACCTTTGAGGTCTTTCTTGCAATGATATAGATTGCAGAGGCTTCTACTATGTGGTGATGCTGAACTGAGATCAGACCCATATAGCTATCTGGTTTGCTATGCTGAGTTTGAAGACATTACGTGTCTAAAAAATTCACGCTTGCAAGCTGAATAGAAATTGTTTCATAAACGCTCAGAGTTTGTATTTAGATCTAGTTTCTTTATTCCTGTCTTTCACTGACGATAGCAAATAGCTTGAAATCATGATCTGAAAGTGGAATTATAGTTAGAGATAGTGAATACTAACTACTCTGACGTTTATGTAAACGAAATATACGCTTGATAGGTGTTTTTGGTAGGACGCCATCTGTGGACATAAATACAAGCGTTAGCAAGTTTTTTAACTTGCATTTTTGTTTATCATAAATGTACCTTTGAGGTCTTTCTTGCAATGATATAGATTGCAGAGGCTTCTACTATGTGGTGATGCTGAACTGAGATCAGACCCATATAGCTATCTGGTTTGCTATGCTGAGTTTGAAGACATTACGTGTCTAAAAAATTCACGCTTGCAAGCTGAATAGAAATTGTTTCATAAACGCTCAGAGTTTGTATTTAGATCTAGTTTCTTTATTCCTGTCTTTCACTGACGATAGCAAATAGCTTGAAATCATGATCTGAAAGTGGAATTATAGTTAGAGATAGTGAATACTAACTACTCTGACGTTTATGTAAACGAAATATACGCTTGATAGGTGTTTTTGGTAGGACGCCATCTGTGGACATAAATACAAGCGTTAGCAAGTTTTTTAACTTGCATTTTTGTTTATCATAAATGTACCTTTGAGGTCTTTCTTGCAATGATATAGATTGCAGAGGCTTCTACTATGTGGTGATGCTGAACTGAGATCAGACCCATATAGCTATCTGGTTTGCTATGCTGAGTTTGAAGACATTACGTGTCTAAAAAATTCACGCTTGCAAGCTGAATAGAAATTGTTTCATAAACGCTCAGAGTTTGTATTTAGATCTAGTTTCTTTATTCCTGTCTTTCACTGACGATAGCAAATAGCTTGAAATCATGATCTGAAAGTGGAATTATAGTTAGAGATAGTGAATACTAACTACTCTGACGTTTATGTAAACGAAATATACGCTTGATAGGTGTTTTTGGTAGGACGCCATCTGTGGACATAAATACAAGCGTTAGCAAGTTTTTTAACTTGCATTTTTGTTTATCATAAATGTACCTTTGAGGTCTTTCTTGCAATGATATAGATTGCAGAGGCTTCTACTATGTGGTGATGCTGAACTGAGATCAGACCCATATAGCTATCTGGTTTGCTATGCTGAGTTTGAAGACATTACGTGTCTAAAAAATTCACGCTTGCAAGCTGAATAGAAATTGTTTCATAAACGCTCAGAGTTTGTATTTAGATCTAGTTTCTTTATTCCTGTCTTTCACTGACGATAGCAAATAGCTTGAAATCATGATCTGAAAGTGGAATTATAGTTAGAGATAGTGAATACTAACTACTCTGACGTTTATGTAAACGAAATATACGCTTGATAGGTGTTTTTGGTAGGACGCCATCTGTGGACATAAATACAAGCGTTAGCAAGTTTTTTAACTTGCATTTTTGTTTATCATAAATGTACCTTTGAGGTCTTTCTTGCAATGATATAGATTGCAGAGGCTTCTACTATGTGGTGATGCTGAACTGAGATCAGACCCATATAGCTATCTGGTTTGCTATGCTGAGTTTGAAGACATTACGTGTCTAAAAAATTCACGCTTGCAAGCTGAATAGAAATTGTTTCATAAACGCTCAGAGTTTGTATTTAGATCTAGTTTCTTTATTCCTGTCTTTCACTGACGATAGCAAATAGCTTGAAATCATGATCTGAAAGTGGAATTATAGTTAGAGATAGTGAATACTAACTACTCTGACGTTTATGTAAACGAAATATACGCTTGATAGGTGTTTTTGGTAGGACGCCATCTGTGGACATAAATACAAGCGTTAGCAAGTTTTTTAACTTGCATTTTTGTTTATCATAAATGTACCTTTGAGGTCTTTCTTGCAATGATATAGATTGCAGAGGCTTCTACTATGTGGTGATGCTGAACTGAGATCAGACCCATATAGCTATCTGGTTTGCTATGCTGAGTTTGAAGACATTACGTGTCTAAAAAATTCACGCTTGCAAGCTGAATAGAAATTGTTTCATAAACGCTCAGAGTTTGTATTTAGATCTAGTTTCTTTATTCCTGTCTTTCACTGACGATAGCAAATAGCTTGAAATCATGATCTGAAAGTGGAATTATAGTTAGAGATAGTGAATACTAACTACTCTGACGTTTATGTAAACGAAATATACGCTTGATAGGTGTTTTTGGTAGGACGCCATCTGTGGACATAAATACAAGCGTTAGCAAGTTTTTTAACTTGCATTTTTGTTTATCATAAATGTACCTTTGAGGTCTTTCTTGCAATGATATAGATTGCAGAGGCTTCTACTATGTGGTGATGCTGAACTGAGATCAGACCCATATAGCTATCTGGTTTGCTATGCTGAGTTTGAAGACATTACGTGTCTAAAAAATTCACGCTTGCAAGCTGAATAGAAATTGTTTCATAAACGCTCAGAGTTTGTATTTAGATCTAGTTTCTTTATTCCTGTCTTTCACTGACGATAGCAAATAGCTTGAAATCATGATCTGAAAGTGGAATTATAGTTAGAGATAGTGAATACTAACTACTCTGACGTTTATGTAAACGAAATATACGCTTGATAGGTGTTTTTGGTAGGACGCCATCTGTGGACATAAATACAAGCGTTAGCAAGTTTTTTAACTTGCATTTTTGTTTATCATAAATGTACCTTTGAGGTCTTTCTTGCAATGATATAGATTGCAGAGGCTTCTACTATGTGGTGATGCTGAACTGAGATCAGACCCATATAGCTATCTGGTTTGCTATGCTGAGTTTGAAGACATTACGTGTCTAAAAAATTCACGCTTGCAAGCTGAATAGAAATTGTTTCATAAACGCTCAGAGTTTGTATTTAGATCTAGTTTCTTTATTCCTGTCTTTCACTGACGATAGCAAATAGCTTGAAATCATGATCTGAAAGTGGAATTATAGTTAGAGATAGTGAATACTAACTACTCTGACGTTTATGTAAACGAAATATACGCTTGATAGGTGTTTTTGGTAGGACGCCATCTGTGGACATAAATACAAGCGTTAGCAAGTTTTTTAACTTGCATTTTTGTTTATCATAAATGTACCTTTGAGGTCTTTCTTGCAATGATATAGATTGCAGAGGCTTCTACTATGTGGTGATGCTGAACTGAGATCAGACCCATATAGCTATCTGGTTTGCTATGCTGAGTTTGAAGACATTACGTGTCTAAAAAATTCACGCTTGCAAGCTGAATAGAAATTGTTTCATAAACGCTCAGAGTTTGTATTTAGATCTAGTTTCTTTATTCCTGTCTTTCACTGACGATAGCAAATAGCTTGAAATCATGATCTGAAAGTGGAATTATAGTTAGAGATAGTGAATACTAACTACTCTGACGTTTATGTAAACGAAATATACGCTTGATAGGTGTTTTTGGTAGGACGCCATCTGTGGACATAAATACAAGCGTTAGCAAGTTTTTTAACTTGCATTTTTGTTTATCATAAATGTACCTTTGAGGTCTTTCTTGCAATGATATAGATTGCAGAGGCTTCTACTATGTGGTGATGCTGAACTGAGATCAGACCCATATAGCTATCTGGTTTGCTATGCTGAGTTTGAAGACATTACGTGTCTAAAAAATTCACGCTTGCAAGCTGAATAGAAATTGTTTCATAAACGCTCAGAGTTTGTATTTAGATCTAGTTTCTTTATTCCTGTCTTTCACTGACGATAGCAAATAGCTTGAAATCATGATCTGAAAGTGGAATTATAGTTAGAGATAGTGAATACTAACTACTCTGACGTTTATGTAAACGAAATATACGCTTGATAGGTGTTTTTGGTAGGACGCCATCTGTGGACATAAATACAAGCGTTAGCAAGTTTTTTAACTTGCATTTTTGTTTATCATAAATGTACCTTTGAGGTCTTTCTTGCAATGATATAGATTGCAGAGGCTTCTACTATGTGGTGATGCTGAACTGAGATCAGACCCATATAGCTATCTGGTTTGCTATGCTGAGTTTGAAGACATTACGTGTCTAAAAAATTCACGCTTGCAAGCTGAATAGAAATTGTTTCATAAACGCTCAGAGTTTGTATTTAGATCTAGTTTCTTTATTCCTGTCTTTCACTGACGATAGCAAATAGCTTGAAATCATGATCTGAAAGTGGAATTATAGTTAGAGATAGTGAATACTAACTACTCTGACGTTTATGTAAACGAAATATACGCTTGATAGGTGTTTTTGGTAGGACGCCATCTGTGGACATAAATACAAGCGTTAGCAAGTTTTTTAACTTGCATTTTTGTTTATCATAAATGTACCTTTGAGGTCTTTCTTGCAATGATATAGATTGCAGAGGCTTCTACTATGTGGTGATGCTGAACTGAGATCAGACCCATATAGCTATCTGGTTTGCTATGCTGAGTTTGAAGACATTACGTGTCTAAAAAATTCACGCTTGCAAGCTGAATAGAAATTGTTTCATAAACGCTCAGAGTTTGTATTTAGATCTAGTTTCTTTATTCCTGTCTTTCACTGACGATAGCAAATAGCTTGAAATCATGATCTGAAAGTGGAATTATAGTTAGAGATAGTGAATACTAACTACTCTGACGTTTATGTAAACGAAATATACGCTTGATAGGTGTTTTTGGTAGGACGCCATCTGTGGACATAAATACAAGCGTTAGCAAGTTTTTTAACTTGCATTTTTTGTTTATCATAAATGTACCTTTGAGGTCTTTCTTGCAATGATATAGATTGCAGAGGCTTCTACTATGTGGTGATGCTGAACTGAGATCAGACCCATATAGCTATCTGGTTTGCTATGCTGAGTTTGAAGACATTACGTGTCTAAAAAATTCACGCTTGCAAGCTGAATAGAAATTGTTTCATAAACGCTCAGAGTTTGTATTTAGATCTAGTTTCTTTATTCCTGTCTTTCACTGACGATAGCAAATAGCTTGAAATCATGATCTGAAAGTGGAATTATAGTTAGAGATAGTGAATACTAACTACTCTGACGTTTATGTAAACGAAATATACGCTTGATAGGTGTTTTTGGTAGGACGCCATCTGTGGACATAAATACAAGCGTTAGCAAGTTTTTTAACTTGCATTTTTGTTTATCATAAATGTACCTTTGAGGTCTTTCTTGCAATGATATAGATTGCAGAGGCTTCTACTATGTGGTGATGCTGAACTGAGATCAGACCCATATAGCTATCTGGTTTGCTATGCTGAGTTTGAAGACATTACGTGTCTAAAAAATTCACGCTTGCAAGCTGAATAGAAATTGTTTCATAAACGCTCAGAGTTTGTATTTAGATCTAGTTTCTTTATTCCTGTCTTTCACTGACGATAGCAAATAGCTTGAAATCATGATCTGAAAGTGGAATTATAGTTAGAGATAGTGAATACTAACTACTCTGACGTTTATGTAAACGAAATATACGCTTGATAGGTGTTTTTGGTAGGACGCCATCTGTGGACATAAATACAAGCGTTAGCAAGTTTTTTAACTTGCATTTTTGTTTATCATAAATGTACCTTTGAGGTCTTTCTTGCAATGATATAGATTGCAGAGGCTTCTACTATGTGGTGATGCTGAACTGAGATCAGACCCATATAGCTATCTGGTTTGCTATGCTGAGTTTGAAGACATTACGTGTCTAAAAAATTCACGCTTGCAAGCTGAATAGAAATTGTTTCATAAACGCTCAGAGTTTGTATTTAGATCTAGTTTCTTTATTCCTGTCTTTCACTGACGATAGCAAATAGCTTGAAATCATGATCTGAAAGTGGAATTATAGTTAGAGATAGTGAATACTAACTACTCTGACGTTTATGTAAACGAAATATACGCTTGATAGGTGTTTTTGGTAGGACGCCATCTGTGGACATAAATACAAGCGTTAGCAAGTTTTTTAACTTGCATTTTTGTTTATCATAAATGTGCTCTTCCGACCTTTGAGGTCTTTCTTGCAATGATATAGATTGCAGAGGCTTCTACTATGTGGTGATGCTGAACTGAGATCAGACCCATATAGCTATCTGGTTTGCTATGCTGAGTTTGAAGACATTACGTGTCTAAAAAATTCACGCTTGCAAGCTGAATAGAAATTGTTTCATAAACGCTCAGAGTTTGTATTTAGATCTAGTTTCTTTATTCCTGTCTTTCACTGACGATAGCAAATAGCTTGAAATCATGATCTGAAAGTGGAATTATAGTTAGAGATAGTGAATACTAACTACTCTGACGTTTATGTAAACGAAATATACGCTTGATAGGTGTTTTTGGTAGGACGCCATCTGTGGACATAAATACAAGCGTTAGCAAGTTTTTTAACTTGCATTTTTGTTTATCATAAATGTACCTTTGAGGTCTTTCTTGCAATGATATAGATTGCAGAGGCTTCTACTATGTGGTGATGCTGAACTGAGATCAGACCCATATAGCTATCTGGTTTGCTATGCTGAGTTTGAAGACATTACGTGTCTAAAAAATTCACGCTTGCAAGCTGAATAGAAATTGTTTCATAAACGCTCAGAGTTTGTATTTAGATCTAGTTTCTTTATTCCTGTCTTTCACTGACGATAGCAAATAGCTTGAAATCATGATCTGAAAGTGGAATTATAGTTAGAGATAGTGAATACTAACTACTCTGACGTTTATGTAAACGAAATATACGCTTGATAGGTGTTTTTGGTAGGACGCCATCTGTGGACATAAATACAAGCGTTAGCAAGTTTTTTAACTTGCATTTTTGTTTATCATAAATGTACCTTTGAGGTCTTTCTTGCAATGATATAGATTGCAGAGGCTTCTACTATGTGGTGATGCTGAACTGAGATCAGACCCATATAGCTATCTGGTTTGCTATGCTGAGTTTGAAGACATTACGTGTCTAAAAAATTCACGCTTGCAAGCTGAATAGAAATTGTTTCATAAACGCTCAGAGTTTGTATTTAGATCTAGTTTCTTTATTCCTGTCTTTCACTGACGATAGCAAATAGCTTGAAATCATGATCTGAAAGTGGAATTATAGTTAGAGATAGTGAATACTAACTACTCTGACGTTTATGTAAACGAAATATACGCTTGATAGGTGTTTTTGGTAGGACGCCATCTGTGGACATAAATACAAGCGTTAGCAAGTTTTTTAACTTGCATTTTTGTTTATCATAAATGTACCTTTGAGGTCTTTCTTGCAATGATATAGATTGCAGAGGCTTCTACTATGTGGTGATGCTGAACTGAGATCAGACCCATATAGCTATCTGGTTTGCTATGCTGAGTTTGAAGACATTACGTGTCTAAAAAATTCACGCTTGCAAGCTGAATAGAAATTGTTTCATAAACGCTCAGAGTTTGTATTTAGATCTAGTTTCTTTATTCCTGTCTTTCACTGACGATAGCAAATAGCTTGAAATCATGATCTGAAAGTGGAATTATAGTTAGAGATAGTGAATACTAACTACTCTGACGTTTATGTAAACGAAATATACGCTTGATAGGTGTTTTTGGTAGGACGCCATCTGTGGACATAAATACAAGCGTTAGCAAGTTTTTTAACTTGCATTTTTGTTTATCATAAATGTACCTTTGAGGTCTTTCTTGCAATGATATAGATTGCAGAGGCTTCTACTATGTGGTGATGCTGAACTGAGATCAGACCCATATAGCTATCTGGTTTGCTATGCTGAGTTTGAAGACATTACGTGTCTAAAAAATTCACGCTTGCAAGCTGAATAGAAATTGTTTCATAAACGCTCAGAGTTTGTATTTAGATCTAGTTTCTTTATTCCTGTCTTTCACTGACGATAGCAAATAGCTTGAAATCATGATCTGAAAGTGGAATTATAGTTAGAGATAGTGAATACTAACTACTCTGACGTTTATGTAAACGAAATATACGCTTGATAGGTGTTTTTGGTAGGACGCCATCTGTGGACATAAATACAAGCGTTAGCAAGTTTTTTAACTTGCATTTTTGTTTATCATAAATGTACCTTTGAGGTCTTTCTTGCAATGATATAGATTGCAGAGGCTTCTACTATGTGGTGATGCTGAACTGAGATCAGACCCATATAGCTATCTGGTTTGCTATGCTGAGTTTGAAGACATTACGTGTCTAAAAAATTCACGCTTGCAAGCTGAATAGAAATTGTTTCATAAACGCTCAGAGTTTGTATTTAGATCTAGTTTCTTTATTCCTGTCTTTCACTGACGATAGCAAATAGCTTGAAATCATGATCTGAAAGTGGAATTATAGTTAGAGATAGTGAATACTAACTACTCTGACGTTTATGTAAACGAAATATACGCTTGATAGGTGTTTTTGGTAGGACGCCATCTGTGGACATAAATACAAGCGTTAGCAAGTTTTTTAACTTGCATTTTTGTTTATCATAAATGTACCTTTGAGGTCTTTCTTGCAATGATATAGATTGCAGAGGCTTCTACTATGTGGTGATGCTGAACTGAGATCAGACCCATATAGCTATCTGGTTTGCTATGCTGAGTTTGAAGACATTACGTGTCTAAAAAATTCACGCTTGCAAGCTGAATAGAAATTGTTTCATAAACGCTCAGAGTTTGTATTTAGATCTAGTTTCTTTATTCCTGTCTTTCACTGACGATAGCAAATAGCTTGAAATCATGATCTGAAAGTGGAATTATAGTTAGAGATAGTGAATACTAACTACTCTGACGTTTATGTAAACGAAATATACGCTTGATAGGTGTTTTTGGTAGGACGCCATCTGTGGACATAAATACAAGCGTTAGCAAGTTTTTTAACTTGCATTTTTGTTTATCATAAATGTACCTTTGAGGTCTTTCTTGCAATGATATAGATTGCAGAGGCTTCTACTATGTGGTGATGCTGAACTGAGATCAGACCCATATAGCTATCTGGTTTGCTATGCTGAGTTTGAAGACATTACGTGTCTAAAAAATTCACGCTTGCAAGCTGAATAGAAATTGTTTCATAAACGCTCAGAGTTTGTATTTAGATCTAGTTTCTTTATTCCTGTCTTTCACTGACGATAGCAAATAGCTTGAAATCATGATCTGAAAGTGGAATTATAGTTAGAGATAGTGAATACTAACTACTCTGACGTTTATGTAAACGAAATATACGCTTGATAGGTGTTTTTGGTAGGACGCCATCTGTGGACATAAATACAAGCGTTAGCAAGTTTTTTAACTTGCATTTTTGTTTATCATATATATATATATGATCACTAGATGGAGCTTTACCAATAGCTCCTAACAAGTTTTTGTTTACATAAACACCGAGAGAGATAGAATTCAATATCTCTTTCGTTGTCTCCACCTCCAGATGAGCTGGTTTCGAGCTAGTTGGCTCACATCACTAGCTCAAAACCAGCTGGTCTGGAGGTGGAGACAATGAAAAAGATATTGAATTCTATCTCTCTCTGCATTTATGTAAACAAAAGCTTGTTAGGAGCTATTGGTAAAGCTCCATCTAGTGATCATAAAATGCAAGCTAAAAGCAAGTTACGAAATTTATAACTTGTTTTGTTTATCATATATATATATTATAATTTTGATATAATTATAAGGCAGAAATTAATACATTAGAAATTATATTAAGTTCTTCAATAGTGTTTTTATATTATATATAAATAAATAGTAAAAAGACCAAAGTGATGTTCTAAAGGAATGTCTCAGAAAAAGAAAGTAAAGATTGCTAATCATGGATTAGAAGATGTTAACATTTGCAAATGCCTTGATAAGATTATTAATACAAATGGAAACACAGTGGAGGAAATTAATTGGAGAATTAAACTTGGAAGAAATGCTTTTGGTAAAAATAACTTTATATTAAATGGAACTATAACTATGTGTTTGAAAAGTTTTTAATAGATGTGTTTTTACTAATTCTTACTGGATTTGAGACTTGAACTCTTAACAGAAAAGCAATACAGAGACTTTAGAACACTGAACAAGGTGTGGTGAAACATATTAGAAAGAATTGAAAATGAAATATATGAGTAAGTCAATAAACAAGAGTTGGTGACATCATTGAAAGAATTAAGAAGACGAAGTGAAATTGGGCTGAACATATATCTAGAAAAAAATGATAGTAGATGGATAGTAGGAATCTTAAACTAAATTTCAACAGATTTCAAAAGACCTAGAAAGATACCATATGTGAAATCGATGGATGAAATAAGGATGTATGCAGGTGTGAAGTGGAGAAGAGAGTCTAGAAAACAGAAAACCTGGTTTAAACATGGAAAGATCTTTATCCTGCAGTATATTAATAATGATTGGAAATGATGGTGATGATGATCATGACTCATTTATACTTAACCGTTATCCCTATATTAAAAATGAATACATAATCACATTCCTCTCTTCAATTTCAAAGTCAAAAATCACCACATTATATAAATCTATAATATTTAAAAATTCACTGATATTAAAAATTACTTCACAAATGGTAATATTTTTACTAAAGATTTATCAACAAAATCAATATAAAAATTCTAATGAAAACCAAACTTTTTTTTCTTTTTAACATCCAATTGAACAAAACTACATCTTAAAAAAAAAAAAGTCCTTTCCATTCCAAACTGCAAATAATCTATAAAAAAAAAAAAAAGTCGTATAGCTGAAGTGCGTTTGAAAAATTTTAACATTTTTTTCACTTAAACTTATTTCACATTTTTATCTTTTAAAGTTGATTTTTTTTTTTTAATTATGGACAATATTATAATTTTATTGATCGATACACGATTTAGAAAACAGTTGCTATGTACACATTACCAATTACAATACAGAATACAAATTAGAGTCATTTTCAAAATGGTTTCCCTTAATAGTGATATCATTCAAATAGTCAGTCATTGAAAAGTATCTACTACCCATGTTTTCAGATGCTTTGATCCCCTGCCTAAATTTTTAGAATTTATTTTAGACAGTGCAGCACCAAGGTCAAGGCATAAAGCAAATATGTAATGCTGTTCAGCTATTGTTTTTAAAAGTATATACTTATTTATTTTCAGGCAATGGAAGATCAACTGCCCAACCAAATACATGTTTTTCAATGGTAAGGTAGGATTGTAAGACCCCTACTGTATGTTTCAAATCTGCCTAAGATTAATAGAAAAAGATCTTGTTCCAGAAAGGATTAGCCACTGAATTAAAATGACAATATCTTTAGCTATGAATCTTTCTTTTTAATAACTTAACATAAGATGTCTTCTCCTATTTTTTTCCTTTTTACATATGTGTAGTTTAATTATTTTATATATAAATAAAGTGGATTCATTTCTGTTGAGAGTATTTAATGTAATATTAATAACTAACTTGCATATAGAGTCATTTTCAATATTTTGATTTTATCAGTTTCATCTCTAATGTCAACACCCAGTAATGCAACTATTCACCAGCAGTGGCCAAATTGGTAAACATTCACAATTGTTTATTTGCAGTGAATAAACTTTTATTCTTCAAAAATTATTTTAATATTTCAATTTATTCATTAGGATTTTAAATTTACAAACAAAAATAATCTTAAATTTAATCCCCAAAAAAATATTAATAATCTGAAATTAAAAAGACAAAAGTGTAAATAGTTTTAATTTTTTAATATTCTATTGTGTGTATTGTTAAACAAAATTTTATGGGATTCATCTTGTTTTAATTAAGTAATTTCATTACATAGATGGGACGGGTCTTCTTCATGTGATGAAAAACATTTAGATATTTAAAAAAACAAATGAACTTACATGCAAATATAGATTTATTAAAATTGCACAAATTGGTACTTATAATGTATAAATAATTACTTATTTATTATAAATATGATTTTGAATCAATACTTGAGAAAACAAAATACATATAATACAAAAATATATATTTTATTTTTTCCAATTATTTATTGAGAATCCGTTAATGACATCGTAATTTTATTATTATTTTTAAATTGGATTCAGTACATAAAAATGCTAATGAAGAGCTGATTTTACATTAAGATGTAACAGAGAAAATTGCATTTCTGCACAATCACTGCTTCTACAATTATATTACTTTGTATAGGATATTCACTGTAAGACCTATAAATTATAAGTTTTCGCAAAAAAATGAAACATAATTTCATTTGGCATGTGATTTTTGCAAAAGACATAGATCATCTAGAACCAAGGCTTTGATAAATGGGAGGTTACATGTCATTGCAATGCACTAAGGCCAGCTCTATTCGTGAGACTAGGGTTGCCAAAATTCATTTACACAAAGGCACCTCACACCCACACACTGTGGCCCTTGATAAGTACTTATGTATTAAACCTGCTGTGATGAAAGTTGATGGCACAAATAAATAAATAAACAAAGACTGAATTGAACATATTTACAATGTTGCAAAAAGGAAAATAATGTCTTTTTATATGAATATTAGATAATGTTCTGACCAGGAGAAAGTTGTTACTCAAAATGTTGATTTAACAGCTAATTTTATGATTTAAAGTATGCTATGAGATCATGAAAGAATGCTGGAATGACTAATTGATCATCACATGATCACTATCTCATACTAGCGCATAATTGTTATTAACCAATTCAAATCAAAGCAAAACTCTCCATATAGTAGTGCCATCTTGTGCTAACAAGAGCAATCAATTGTACCGATCGGAATGCAAGTGAAGATCGAATCTAATTGCAAACACAATATCTGCGCTACAAGGGCGCCATCTAGGCATTTGAGCCTAGAAAAATTTATAAAGTAGGCAGATACGCGCTGTTAAGATTCCACTTTCTTTAAATATTCCGACCGTTAGCCCAAGTCACTAGCTCAGCGGAGACGCAGAGATAAAAATCTATAAATTTTATATCTTAACTATAAAAGAATAAAAGCCACTGCCAGAAATTAACACATAAAATATTTATTTACGCACATATAAAATCATTCTAAACTCGAGGAATAGGTTTAACATTTTTAGATTTTTATATTCTTATTACTCTTTAATTTTACATTTATATAACTTTCAATGATTTTAATTTTTTTTATTTAGATTGTCAAGTATGAATAGACTACATAGAACTGCATTTGAAAATAAAACATTCTATCCCTATTTAACCCTAGGCTAAAATTCGCAGTCAAACTGGCATCAATCCATCCGATACATTTATGTATTCAATGTAGCATGAAAATACAACAGCACAAAGATACTATACTGTCAGGAATGGACATCTGAACAATATAGTTTAAGAAAACATTGACTCTTGTCTAATACAGGAATATGACGTCTGTATAGCAAGAAGAACAATAAAATAAAAACTCCATAGGAAGGGACCGTGATCCTTTTTGCCGACTTACAATCCCATCCATAGGCAAAGGGTTGGTGCGGTGTATACAGCGATTCTGCACGTAGCGAAACTCATACTACATCTACTAATTACACAAATATATCCAATCCATTGACCCAATTCAACAACGACACAAATAACCTAAGATTACCCTCCCCTAATATAACTTTACAAATCTATATAACCATTCACGCCCGACTTAAGTTTAACATTTAGATACGTTCGCACAAATGAGTTTAAAATGTTGGGTATAGATCGATTACATAGATTCCACGGTCAAAAACATTTCAAAATAAACATAAACGATCAAAATACAAAATTATTGATACCGACAATCGCAGAGGGAAACTTATAAGTAACCCAATTGTATTCACCATAAGATACTTGCGTTGTCACCAATAACTTAAAAGACATCCGAATAAATACATTTTAGATACTCACCGTAAGGTATCATTATTTATCGAATGTCTATATATTTTGATCAAATATGAAAACCAAAATATAATTAACCGCAAATGAATCCATGCAAGCGTCTATAAACAACTTAAATTTCATGCATTTAAAATTTAACAATAAATATCAATACAATAAATAATAAATGGAAATGATTTTTTTTTTTATCAAATGCACACATATATAAAATTTCACATTATCAATTTAGTTGACACATAAGTCAGAGAAAAGTTCCTTTTTATAAAATTTAAATTTACTTATCAATCTTTAAAGTTCTTAATTAATGTTATGATTTTAACAATTGTTCAGTTCTATTGCTTATGGTAGAAGAGTCCATTGGAAGATAATGTTCTCGTTGGCAATTCCCACGGAGACTTTCCTGGAAGACCGGTCTGATATTTTGGAGGTAGCATTAGCTGGTTCTGTTCTGGTATCACAGTCTTTTCATTTTTTTTTTTATAGAGAGTGTGGTATGTGCATCATACCACAGCTCAAACACACAACGCTGGAACTGTCCGAAAAAACTGTATTTCCCTTTTTATATTATCCACAAGGATTCAATGAACAAAACGTCACTAGTCGATCACTTTCGTTAGGGTCCGAGCCAAGGCTTAGTGCTTCCATTGGTCAAGCTAAAATTTCATTCTTCTCTTATCTAACTTTTCATCTGACTTTTTAATTACACAGCTTTTAGATAATTAATAAACATCATTTCCATTTACAGATTACAGGAATTAATTAATACCTGTTTTTACTTACGTTATTTTTTTTTATTAAAATATTTTTATATTTCAACCTTGTATTTTTTTATTAAAAAAAATACGTTCAAATACTTTTTTTTTTTTGTTTATGAAAAATATTTTTAAAGTTTAGCATCTGTGCGAATATATACGTTTAACAATATTTTAATTTTAGCGTTTAGTTTTTTACTTTTATTTGCGAACTTTTATTAAGTTTTTATTTTAAATTAATGTAACGACATATTTATATATCGTTACACAATGGATGTCAGAAGGCAAGCCAGAAACTAGTCTGGGGATATTGGATGAGTAGGCACTAGGTAGGGATTTTATGCACTAGCCTTCTGGCATCCATTGATTGCTCTTGTTAGCACAAGATGGCACTACTATATGGAGAGTTTTACTAATTGATCATCTGGCAAAAGTAAAGTGTACAATGTAGTATCCTGCCAGTTTTATCTAACAAAGTTATTAATATTTGAGAACTGTCCACTACCAAGGATGATACAGCCCACTACTTTCAAAAGACAGTCATAGATTGTAATAACCATCTTCAAGAAATTTGTGCATGTAGCAGTTATCCTGAGAAAAAAGCAAAATTCTACAAAAGTGACAATTTGAAAGTTGCCATAATGCAAACATTTTCATGTAAATCATAGCTACACTTTCTTTTGCATTTTTCAGGACATAAAAAACTTCATTCCACACCACTGACTGTAAGAAACAATCTTTTGCTTTTTTTTATTATTGGAATAAATGTATATTGCTGAAAGTTTAGTTGTTGCAATATTATTTCTCACAACAACAAAAATAAATGTAAATATGTGTTTATTTATTTCAGTAAATAAAGTATAAGTCACCATTTTGTATGAACTAATGTTAGATCTGGTCACTTTTGCAAATAACTCGATTCAATCCAAAATGTAAATATATATTTATTCCCACTAAATAAAGTTTATAAATTGTCATTTTGTACTAAATAAAGTTACTTGACATCATTTATAAAAACTGATGGATTACGTTTATCCGAAGATCCCATGCAGCTGTTGTTTTACAAGTTTGCAAGGTTAGAAAGTTATTACCAGACTAATATCTATGTGACATTTCGCAGCAGGTCAAATACGTAAGTACAAATAGATATAGTAATCTTTAAATTTAAAGTTTATATCTAGCTTTAAAAGAGTTATATGATAGTCTTTAACTTAACAATTATTAGTAATAATCATTAATCTATTTATCTAAAAAGAATGTTGCTTAATATGTGAATGCAAAAGATGTAGCAATTGTAGATTAAGTTGGAATGAATATCCAATTATTGGCTTAATATTCCTTCCCCTCCCCTACTCACAATTTGTATTCCATGTTAATAGGGATATTTAATTTGCAGATTTTCAGATCTACAGTGCAATTTTTAACATATATTTCAACTTTCTTCCATAAGTATATTCGAAAATATTTAAGATCTTAAAAATAACTATATGATTTATAAGTTTTTCCATACATATAATTTAATAATGAATCCAGATTTGGGATAAAAATAGACGCCTATAAAATTCTTCAAACGAATTTGTTGCAATAATTATGTCTGTTCTTTTGAGATCCGATTATTGATATTAAAAAAATTGATATTAAAGGCAGGGAGGATGCAATTTGCTTTTCGTGCACGCACACAAATCACAAGAAATATCATTTCTCTTTATAGTTTTTTTTTCTTTTCATATGTCAAATGCGTTGACCGGGAAGCAGCTATGCTAACCACTAGACCACCAACGCTTTAGTGTTTAACCTGAATACAATAAGAAATAAAAATAATTGATTTACTATTGATTTTTTTTTTTTACCATTTGTAATTTCAAATAAATAATCGGAAACAAATGCATTAAAGTAAAGATATTAGCAATATATGCATTAAAGAAGTTATAGAAATTTATTTTGAAAGATAAGCGACCAGGGTGGGTCAGGGATGCGGATAACTAAAATGTTACTGTATCTATTGATAGAAGAAAAAAATGATTTTTTTTTTAAAAATACAATTATATGAATTATTTGTTTTACAATTTTAAAATATGTATTAATGTTTAAATAAATTATTTCATATAGTGTTTGTTTACGTTTTTTTTTTAAAAAAATAAAATAAATACGTTAATTGAATATTTATAAATAAAATTGTGCATATTAAAAAAAAATAAGTACATTTCCATATGATGACGTCAACACATGAATAAATACTCTAATTAATGAATTAACATCTTTAAATGAAGCACATCAGTAAAATTAAGCTGATGTGTGTTGTTACAAAAAAACTTGCCAAATACAGAACGATACTATTAAAAAGTATTGTTAAAAATTTGAATGAAACAGCGAATCTAATTGGTTAATTGATTGAAGCAATAAAAAAAAAAACCCGAATATCAGAATAAACTTGATAAAAAAAAAAAGGGCAAGCTATAATTAGATCATTGTGATAGAGATGGGGGTGAAGGAAAGGGGAGATAATTTATCAAGAGAACAAAAATAACTTTTATAAATGTGATATGAAATCAATAAGAGTAATCTATAATTTTGTTATTTGACAGCCATAAAGAGAGGAGAATGTGTCAAAAATTCAGAACATTTTACTTTAAATTTCAAAAGACTAGAGAAAGAAAAGAAAATGTATTTCTATCTTTTGGTTACAGCAAATTCTATTGAATCGATTAAAAGTAATTTTAAGACATATGGAAATAATCATTTAATTCTATTGAACTGTCCGAAATCCTCCACACACACACACACACATTTAGTATATATGTGTGGGTGCATGGTGTATTATTTGCAGAAAAGCAAAACGTACTGATCTTTCTCGTGGAAGTCGTCGCTCTCTTTTGCATATTATTAAGAAAACTCGAAAGGTCATTTAACGTATGTAGGTATAATTATGTTTTAACGATTACGTAAGTGTAATTTCTTAAGTCAATGATGATATTGTTAAATGCATCACATTACAGTAATAGCTAAAAAATATATACATATGTAAATAGAGGGATTTGAACTCAGAATTTTTCAGTCTATTCGTCTTCCACTTCATCTCAAGCTCCCGATACATATGACCACACACATGCGAAAAAATACATGCCCTGCAATACACGTATTTCGTGCAGAACCAGTACTCATCAGATGGGTCACATCATAACCTTTCACAAATACACACAATCATTGCTCGATTTATATTAAGATAGCAATTCCTCAAATTTTAATGGACAATCTTCCAATCTATTCATCCTTCCAAGTATTCAACTGATTGAAGAAACTGATGACGAAAAGCTCAATCCTCTTATTGGATTTATATTGTAGTCGTGTCCATGTAGCCATTACATCAATCTAACCCCTTATGTATATCAACCCCTTATGTACATCAAATGTTATTCTTTTGTGTTTTTTGTGAGTAATAATAATAAAATAATAGTTATATCTCACCTTGCTTTCAAATAATGGAGTCATCCAGATTACATCCTATCTTGATCGTATTGAGCATTCAACGTCACAAACCAATGGATATACATATAGATAATAGACATTCAAAAACAAGAACAGACCAATAGGTGATAATGCTCACTGAATATGATTGATTGTTCTCAGTATGGATGAAGATCTGGTCATAAATGATCAATCCATTTAGAGGTAAAGTCAGACAACAATTACCAAAGCTGAACCACAGTATACACATTGTTCCTATATGACTGAGCAGTGACACAAGTTCATGTTAGAAATGGAAGATGCTAGACATAAACCAGACATGAGGTAAGCTGAGATCATTCTAAAATAACATGATGCCTATTTATGAGACAAACTGTCACGGTTTAGCTCGAAATGGTAGATAAACATATACGAGCACCTGAATTCCCTTTATCCTATAGCTGCACAGCAACTAATGCAATATCAAGCCAACAGTATTAGGTGAAGATATTACAGTTATATATAGCGTAATTATGCAATTGTATATTTGTTTCATTAATAAATATTAATCATATTTCTACTATTATAATCATACAGTAAACACAAAACAATAATCAAATGTTTTATTGCTCTGGGGGTGCACAACAAATTCAAGTACCAGAAATGGCAGGATTGAAGCCATAATCCATGAACCATGAATTCCAAGGTTTGCCATCTAGCATTGCATCATACTATGCAGAGCAGTAGTGTAATAGGACTGTATGCTCCATGTAGTTTGGTACAGTGGAAGAGCGACAGATCATGTAGCTCCGATTAGACTCCGGCTTCGTTATTTCTGGTTTTAAAATTTTTTTTGTTATCCCTAGTGAGAAATTCATTCAATTATTCATTTTAATTACATTATTATGTAAACAAATCTGTAATAGAATCTTTTTACTAATTTAACGTAATCATATTAAACAAATTTGTAGTACATATCAATCAGAAAGATGCTAATACCATAATTTCACTATTTTAATAATACAGAGAAACCTCATCAAAGTTTATGACATAGATCTAATACTGAACATTGGAAAGAATTGTGCTTTAATCACTGGGAAACCTTGGATCTAAGTGCATTGCACCTAGATCTTAGGATCTAATGCAATCCTCCAGCACCCACGTTTTACCATTATTGTTAACTGTAAAGCTGTTGAAGGATTGCATTGAATCCTAAGATTTAGATGCAGTGTTCTCAGATCCAAGACTCATCAGTGACAAAAGCCACAAGATAGAAACTCATCTGTGTAAATTGGATGAGCAGGCATTAGATAGAAATGTTATGCACAAACCATCTTGCATCCATTGATTATGATGGAATGAGTTGGAGTGGTGCTATTATATGGAGTTTTGCCTCTATGTTAATAGTTTATGTAAGCACTAAAAATGGTAATCATGTTATGTTTAGTGTTTCATTTTTAATTTTATATGGAACATTAGTGCTAACAATGTCTAGCAGCACTCTTTGTAATTTAAAACTTAATGATCCAGTGAAAATGAATTTTGATAATTCATTGCCACACATACAAAACTAAAAAGTAGAAATTAAAAATAAAAAAAATTAAAGAAATACTTTTATTCTCATGAATGTACTAAAAAGTAAAAAATTAATTTTCTATCAAAACACAATTTAACATTTTTAATTTAGTATTCTTTACCATTTTGCTAATATGTATATGAACATAATACATTTCTAATTTCTATAAACCTATTCAATGAAACAACTAAATCCAAAAATATAACTATAATAATATGGAAGGGAAAGCCAAAATTAACAGCAATTGTTCTCAGGAGGTGAGCAAGTTGTAGTACATATTTCTGCTACTAGATACCTCTTGAGGAGGGCCCCTTCTTCTGACTGCTATATTAAGTGAAGTCATGTTGAAGCATAGTAAATGTTTCTATGAGGCGTGTGTCACTTATCAATTTTTGTAATAGCTGAAGAGTTGAAACAATGTGAAATACTGTTTTCTGTTAGAGAAAATGTCAGGGAAAACAGATGTAATGCTTGAAACAGCTTATAATGAAGCTATTCTGGGGGAAATGCATTTATAAGTGGGTTAATAGAAGTGTCAAATTTACCCTGTCCCAAAAAAAGTGTGGCAAGTGAAGTGTCAAAAAAGTCTGATTTTTTTTAATACAAATGGTATTGTTAACTCAGAATTTGTTCATAATGAAAAGATAGTTAAAACCTACAAGTTCTGAAAAGTTTGTGTGATCAGTAAAACAAAAATGTTCCAATTTTGGTTTAATGCAAACTGCAAGCTTTATCACAACAATATGCTAATGCACAAAACCTTGAGTATGAAACAATTTTTAATTAATTTCAGAATGGCTCAGCTTATTCATCAATGATATTCACTCAATCTTGCTCTATATAACTCTTCATATTCTTCTTAAATGAAAAAATGCCTCAAATTTTTTTTTTTTGGACTTAGAAGTGGTAAGCAAAAAAGACAATGCATATGCTAAAAGATATCATGAGTTTCTGGATTACTTTGAAAAGTGAAAAACATGTTTAAGCCTGAGGCCTTGCATTGAATGAACTGTACATTTAAAGGAATTAACTGAAACACAGGCTTATTCTATACCTGTGTCTATATATGTAATATATAGGGTATATGAGCACAGACTTTCAGATGACCCATCATTCTCCACCCTATCTAATAACACCGATACATTCAAGCACATCAAAGCTGAAAAGATAAACAATCACCAATATACATATTTTATGCTAAACCAGCAATCATCAGTTGGTCCAGATTATCATCTCCCACACATATATACTGTAAGTGCTCAGATATATATTAAGATAGAGAATCCTCATACTTTAATGGACAGGCTCCAATCTTCTACACACTCCAACTCTTCAACCATCCATCCAATTGAAAATCTGATGAAGGAATGCTCAAAGGCCACCCTGAGACCGAGATTCTTGTCACACCCATGTTGACCTAAGGTCAATCTGAACCCCACATGTACAGGACATAATGCATTTAATACATATGCAAGGATGGGCAGACATCTCTACAATGTAATAACTGAAACACAGGCTTATTCTATACCTGTGTCTATATATGTAATATATAGGGTATATATACTCTATATATTTAAAGTAATTGAATTTGTAACTTTTAAAAATAAATATATGATTTTTATTACAAAATTTCAGTTATTTTTTGCTCCCCCCCCCCTATATACAAGTCACATTTCTAAAGAATCATTTAAATAAACTTGCAAATAATTTCCACTTTCTTATAACAAAACCAGTAATTATATTTTGAATTACAAATGTCAAATTAACTCAACCCATATTTTTGACACCATCCACTTTAGATAAATAAAGTAATAATTATTACTAATTATTTACCAAATTAGAAATTGTCTCTAGCTCAGATATAAACTTTAAATCTCAATTAAAGATTAATATATCTGATTTTTTTAAAAATTAAACACACAAACATATGGAGTTAATCACATTCCTTTTTCCCACATGTAATAGCTTTATAAATATATTACATAACCTCAATATTACCACATATTCTTCTAAACTCATATAAATAAAAATACAATAAACGACAAATGACTTCCACATTTCATGCTGAACCAGCACTCATCAGTTTGTTCAGGTCGCCATCTCTCACATATATATATATAATATATGAAAAATATTTATCTATATTAAATAATTATATTTTGAATTACTAGTGTCAAATTAACTTAACCCACATCTTTGATACCATTCACTTTAGTTAAATATAGTACTGACTATTAGTAATCATTTACTAAACTAGAGATTATCTCTAGCACAGATATAAACTTTAAAACTCAATTAAAGATTAATATATCTGATTTTTTAAAATTAAGCACACAAACATATGAAATTATTCACATTCCTTTTTCCCATGTGTAATATCTTTATAAATATGTTAAATAACCTCAATATTACCACATATTCTTTTAAACTCATATAAATAAAGATACATTAAAAGACAAATGACTCTCACATTTCATGCTGAACCAGCACTCGTCAGTTCATCCAGGTCACCATTTTTCACATATATCTTTATTATATGAAAAATATTTATCTATATTAAATAATTACATTTTGAATTACAAACATCAAATTATCTCAACCCATATCTTTGGCACCATCCACTTTAGACAAATATAGCAATGACTATTATTAATCATTTACTAAACTAGAGATTGTCTCTAGCATCCACTTTATATATAGTAATTTATTTATATGAATTTACAAGAATAAGTGTAATATTGCGGCTATTTAATATAATTATAAATCAATGCCAATCTATTTGTCAAATAAGATAATGTTTTTGTTTATTTGATGCATAGATAATTCACAATCCAATTTCCATTTAAGAAAAGGTATAACTAAAAATATTTCTAAGCATGAGTGCCCACATATTTTATTTGTGAAAGTTGAAAGGAAATTTTTTTTTCTTTTTAATGCATTTATGTCAATAAAAAAATTTCTTTAATTTTTCTATTATTAAACTTATGTATGTATTAACAGAAAATAACTTAAATTATATGTAACTAAAGCTTCCAATGAGTTATATAATGTAAAATAATCTCTAACAGGAGGAATTTAAACAAAAAAATTTTGATATAAACATGTTAAAAAAATGTAAAAATATATAAGAAAAGAATGATGTAAGAATGTTTATATATTAACTAAAAAAAGCCAATTTGAATAGAATAAACTGTTAAATAATTATTTTAATTAAAAGTAATTATATAAAGAGTAATATATAATGGTTTCATTCATTGTATGAGTTGTAACAAAAAATTGATTTAAAATAATAAAGAATAGAGGGAGGTAACTAACAATAATAAAATGTATATAATAAAACAAAATTTATGTAGATGTTGAAAAATATATTATGAGTTAAAAATTATATACTTATAATAATAATGTATATGCATATATATTTGTAGATCCTTGATAATGACTACAAGAAAGTAGTCAAAATGTTGGAAACATGTATAATGTATTGGAATATATATGGATTCATGAAAATAATGTTTTTAAAAAGAAAAAGGGGAAAGAACAATTTTATTGAATTTATTATATATATGAAAGTTTATATACTTAGTTTATTTATAAATATACAGAATTTTAACACAAACTTTCAAGCACTCTTCAACTACCCACATTATCTCATACTACTGATACCCAAGACCACTCATGTAGATAAGATAAATAATTACCAATACACATATTTCATGCTGAACCAGCACTCATCAGTTAGTTTAGATCATCATCTCCCACACATATATATGAGCACTGATTATATCTATATGTGGGATATGATAATCTAGTTCAACTGATGAGTGCTGGTTTGGCACAAAGTATGTCTATTAGTGATTATTTATCTTTTCTACATGTGTGTGGTCATGTGTATCAATGGTATGAGATAGTCTGGATAGTTGAAAAGTGCTTGAAAGTCTGTGTTCAAATCCCATATATTTACAAGTAAGCTCCAGGTATATGAAGAATGCCTATATTTTACATATTTACTGTCACTTTAAATTTATTTTATTAATTTTGTATTTTATACACTATTTCATTTTATAACATTAATAAACACACTCAGCCAACTCTACATACAGCAGTGCCACCCAGTGTTGGCCTTAATAATCAGTGAATACAAGAAGGTTTGTTCATAAAATCCCTGTCTAATGCTTACTCATTCAATATCCTCAGACTAGTTTCTAGCTTGCAGCTTTAATCAGTGAAGAGCTTTGAATTTGAGAGAACTGCACTTAGATCTTAAAATCTAATGCAACCCTTCCATAACCATCTTTTACCTATATAGGCTTGCATTTGATGGCACTATTGTATGGAGAGTTTTTACCCTTGTTATTATCAGTCTGTATAAGCACATGAAATGGTGATCAAATGTTGTTTTGAAAATAATTGTGTGTTTTATTAAATCAGTCGTGTAAATATTTGCTATTATTGGTTAAAAAAAGTAAAAATATATACAATAAGCTAATGAGCTTATCAGATTTTACTTTTTATATTTTTTAATTTCTTTAACAAGATTAATATATAGCTATTTAAAGAAGGTAATATGAGCTTTATCTCAAATACATTGTGACAACATATATAGCTTTAATGGTGTGTCAGTTGAAAGCTATCTAAGCACATTAAGTTAAACCAGGGATGGGCAAATAGCGGCCCAAGGGCCACATGCAGCCCACTAAGAGTTTTTATGTGGCCTGCCAAGACAATCAGAAAAATCTGCCTTGAACTGAGATTTCCTTTCCATGCATGACCGAAGATTCATCTTGTATTTTCCACTAGGATGGCCACGTCTACACATGCGCAGTGTAGATATGAAGTGCAGTGCTTTTCCAGTTGATCTGGTTAATTTCAATTTTGTCTTTGCATTAGCAAATATATACATTTCCAACTTTAGTGAAACTATGAATCCTCTGAAAAAAAATGTAAAATTGGTGATGAATGTCATGTGTTTAATGAAGAATGGACAAACAAATATTTATTTGGTAATACAGGGAATAAAGCAGTGTGTTTATTGCGTCATGAAAAAAAGATGCGGCCTTCCGTTAACCTTCGCTTCCACAAAATGGCCCCCGATGTGACCCTCCACCAACCACTGCAGCCCCTAAGCCAAAACAATTGCCCACCTCTGAGTTAAACTATGCATTAAAGCTTTTCTCTATATGTTTATTGTATATATTGATTTAGTTGCGTTTAATTTTAACAATTTGAAAATATCATCTTTTTTAGTTTTGAGGTTGTTGTAAGAGAAAGGGTTTGAGGTAAAAAGTAACTTTTTTTTAGTGTTTTTTATTTTTTGATATTTATATGTATTATTATATATCTGTAATTTTATTTTTCAGTTTCCTTGATAAAAACTATATTGTAAAATAGTCAAAACATTGGTCGATAGTTATGCTTGATAATAGTCGTATATAAACAAGTTTTGAAAAGAAGTTGGTGTGTTGATATATATATAATTTTATATTTTAAAAAAGGTACATATTCTTTTAGTCATCAATTTGTAATATTCTTCGTGTTTATAGGTGAAAAGATGATCAGTAATTGACTCTCTCTCCAAACTGCTGAATTGCCATCTCTAATCCAGCACATTTCATAGCAACATGGTTATCTATTACTACAAAAATTTTAAAGCACTAGTATATCTCTATCACAAATTAAGACATGAAATGTGCCATTATGTAGTGGATCTTAACTCACAGTGAATAAACCTTAAATTCGCTTTAAATTGTGATAACTGATAGTAAAATATTTAAAAGGTTTAAACTGTTTATGACAATAAATCCATGAGTCACAAATGATTTTCAAAATTTGATGGTAATAGGAAGAGTGCTGAAACAATTGAAGACAGTATAAAAGCATTGCCACCCATCATATTGTAACTTATTCAGATACACCAAAAGCTTAAAATCTTTGAGATAAATAGCTCAATGATGTTGCTACATAACATAAGCATTACAAAAAAATTAAGTCAGATGTTACATGACCTAATTTACGATAGAATGACAGCCTGTTAAGCTAATTGTGCAGACGCTGTGAGAATGTTAGCTTAACAGGCTGTCATTCTATCGTAATTATAATCGCACGCAAGACGTTATAAAATAAATGCTTATTCATGTATATGACCTAATTTAATAAGCTTGTATTTACAAATGTTATATATAAGGCTTGCAAAATAAACTCTTAGCAAGCTTTGAGAATATCCCCAATCCCAGACCGGTTTCTGCTATTGGCATCATCGGTGAGATATTTAATAGTTATACATTAGATAAAGTACTGGTCTTGTCCTGATATTTTTAATCTAATGCTTGAATTTATTACCACCTCACTGATGATGTCAGTATCAGAAATTGATCTGGGGTTGGGGATATTCTCAAAACGTGTTAAGATTTTGTGATCTCTATATATAACATAAGCATGGATTTATAGATGGCACTGCAGACAGTTTGGAAAAAGAATCAGTCACCAGTCAGTTTTTCACTTGGACATTTTACGTATATGAACTTATACTTTTGACATTATATTTCTCTTTTTAAAAAAATATATATTTTAGTTATTGCATTCACAGATTATTATTATTTGTAATCTTAATTTAACCATGAAGTTGTAACAATTATAAATCTTTACATACACTTCCCCTATGCATTTTTTATAATGCTTTATACAGTCTTGAATATATTTTAATGATCTGAAAAAGATTGCTAGGCAGTCAAAATTGTTATAGAGGAATCAAATAATGTAATATAAAAAGGGCACTGAAAAAATATGGATTTTCAAAGATTTGATATTAGTAGTGCAATGTGAATGAGAGACCATCTTTGAACAGTCGTAAAATTTTGAAATCTATTTTCTTTTATTAACCATTCTTTTTTAAATACATGAAAACAGTCAATACTTACCCAAAATCAATAACAGACAACATCTCAATCTATTCTTAAAACAACTTTATTTTACAATAAATATGCATACCCACCTTTATTTATCGTTCAATATGTTTACATGGATACTAAAGATTATAACTTGACTATCTTACTCTCTTTAAATATATTCTAAAAGCAGATTAAAAAATAGTCAATTATAACTTTCTAATTGCACTCCGACCATGCATTACTTATACAATAAACCTAATAATATTCAAGGATAGATAGATTTACAAATGTAAATACATTAGAGCAGTCCAACACTTAACAACAATCTCAATCTGTTGTCAAGGCAACCTCTTTTTATTTTTCTCTTTTGATACAATTCATATTTCCAGATTGGTTTTAATATATATTGTTTAATTGTTATTGTTTTCATCATTTTTAATAATTATCAATGTATTTTAAAATGAGACTTTTCAAATTTAAATCTTTTTTTTTTAATTCATGGGTTTTGTTTTCATATTACTCCAATGAATTTCCTTAGCGCATTTTGCCATCTCACTTGTGGTCTTAATCTAGATCTTTTCCTATCTTTTGGATTCCAATATAAGACTATAACTATCCATTCTTTCTCAGATTTTAATTTTTTAAATGATGTCAGTGAGATCTGTCTATTTTCCCACACTTTATCTCTTCTTGTTAATTCAAATATACATTTCATCTCATTTCTCTATACATTTGAAGTATCTGTTTCTTTAATCTGATATTATTAAAAAATAATAATAAAGATATATGACCTTATTGCTTAGGAGTTCATAAAAGGTGAGAGCACCAGAATCCATCCCTGGACTGCTGGATCCCATGGCAGACACTGAACCAATTGTGCCAAGCCATGCAGGTAGATAATTAAATATTGATAAAACACATTTATTAAAAAGAACTTTCTTTTCAAACACATATGCATATTTTCTTATATTTTTTTTATCAAAAACACTTCATCCAAGTTTGATTTAATTCACTTTGTTTCCATCTCCATCAATAATCAGATCAAACTATTTATAGATATGAACTTATTTTAAGTCTAATTTTTATAGTGTATATTTGATTATAAATCTTCTGTATAATACATGCATTCTCCACCTAATAATTTTAGGGTATATGAGAACAGACTTTCACATGACCCACCACTCTCCAATTTATCTCATAATACTGATACATTTGAACACATATATGTTGAAAAAATAAATAATCACCAATATATGTATTTCATGCTAAACCAGCAATCATCAGTTGGTCCAGATCTGATGATGGAATGCTCAAAGGCCACCCTGAGGCTGAGATTCTTGTCACACCCATGTTGACCTAAAGTCAATCTGACCCCTCATGTACACTGTTCAAGTGTATCAGTATTATGAGAGACAGTGGAGAGTGGTGGGTCATGTGAAAATAAGTGCTCATATAACCTATATATTACATATATAGATACAGGTATATAATAAGCCTGTATTTTATTTACTACCTAGTAGAGATGTCTGCTCATCCCTTATATATGTATTAAAATGGATTATGTCCTGTACATGAGGGTTCAGATTGATTTTAGGTCAACATGGATGTGACAAGAATCTTGGCCTCAGGGTGGCCTCTGTGTGTTCCATCATCAGATTTTCAATTGGATGGATGGTTGAAGAGTTAAAGTGTAGAGTGGATTGAAGCCTGTCCATTAAAGTATGAAGATTAGCTATCTTAATATATATCTGAGAACTTATTGCATATATGTGTAGAGGTGATAATCTGGACCAACTGATGATTTCTGGTTTAGCATGAAATACATTTATTGGTGATTATTTATTTTTTCAACATATATGTGTTCAAGTGTATTAGTGTTATGAGATAGAGTGGAGAGTGATGGATCATGTGAAAGTCTGTGCCATATACCATATATATATACAGGTGTATAATAAGTCTGTATTTCAGTTGCTAATAATTTTATATAAGCATGATTATTGTTGCCAATTTGTGTGCGTGTGTGAATATTAGTGTGTATTTGCCTGTGTAATACAACTAATATTAAGTGATGAGTTATTATCATTGATATTTATAAAGTCATAAAGTTATTTATGCACACAAAGATATATATTCTTAGTAAAAGTTTATGGCAATGTATCTTTTATTTATAAATGTAGTGGAAATGTTGAACTTTTTTAATATTTTTTGGAATTTCATTTTATCAATTTTTTTTTAAAAGAAAAAAACATTCAAATAAAAATGCATTAGAAAAAATAAAATAGAAATCAAAATTTCTTTTGAAATTTACAAAAATATTTAAAAATAGAAAAGAAGTAATAAAAGAAAGATAAAGAAAAAAAAACGTAACTTTTGAGAAGATTTTAAAAAGTACACATGCATAGAGGCTAAAGCAATCAAACTTAAAAATATACATAAAATAAAAATTCAAAAAATTCAACAAAGGTAATATAGCAATAATCATAAAATGATCAACGTAATAAATGCACACACATGCTTATATATAATATTTATAAAATATATAATATATACTCAATATAATATTGATTTTTCCTTTCGTTTGTATTTGTAATTCCCATTTGGGTACTGTGGTATTAGAGCTGCGACATGAAGAATTATAATCGTTTAATCATTAAATGAATTAGGTTATTAAATCAAAAACATATTTTAAAAATCTGTCAAGCGTTGTTAGGGGAGAGGTCATCGCAGCCGCCTTGCAAGCAAGTAGTTGGTTGCAGACGGTTGTGGGTTCGCGTCCCGGCTGATGCTATGACTTATGAGGAAAAAAAAATCTACATTTAAAAAAAAAACAATTTAACAAAAAATACGAAAAGCATTAATGTGAAGAATAGTTAAAATGCGTGTATAAATCAAATTGAGTGTGTGTTTGCACGTGTATATTCTGCATAATCTATTTTAATACATTGTACAGGCTTTCACCCACATTAATATATGTAATATACGCAGGATTCGAACTCAGACTTTCACACGATCTACAACTCTCAGTGTCATCTTATAATGCTGACTCACCTGATCACACACGTGTCAAAAAGATAAATAATCACCAATATGCATATTTCGTGCTAAACCAGCACTCATCAGTTGGTTCAGATTACCATCTCCACACATATATACAATTAGTACTCAGCTTTATATTAAGATAACCAATCTTCATACTTTAATGAGTGCTGGTTTAGCACTAAATACTTATATTGGTGATTATTTATCTTTTCAACATGTGTGTGATCAGGTAAGTCAGCAATATAAGATGGCACTGAGAGTTGTATGTAGGTTGTGTGAAAGTCTGAGTTCGAATCCCGCCTATATTACATATATAAATGCAAGTGTAAGCCTGTATAATGTATTAAAATAGATTATGCAGAATATGCACGTGCAAACACACACTTTGATTTAAACACGCATTTTAACTATTTTTCACATTAATGTTTTTCGTTTTTGTTTTGTTTTTTTTGTTAAATTGTTTTTTTTTTTTTTTAATGTAGATTTTAAATTATGTTTTTGATTTAATAATCTAATTAATTTAATGATTAAACGATTATCATTCTTCATGTCGCAACTCTAATACCACAGTTACCCAAATGTGCATACGCTTATCCATTTCTGCAGCAAAGTGGTTTCTTTCTGTCAAGCGTTGTTAGCAGAGATGTCATCGCAACCGCCTTGCAAGCAAGTAGTTGGTTGCAGACGGTTGTGGGTTTGCGTCCCGGTCGATGCTATGACATATGAAAAAAAAAAGTGGTTTCTTTCTTCTTTATAATCTAAAGCTGAGAGCACTTTCAGTAAAGTTTATTATAATCATAGCTCTCTTAAATTAATTATGGTTGCTGATTTATTTATACTGTAATGGAATTATGTATGCATTTTATTTAAATTAGTTCATTTAAATATTCCATTTGTTAGATAATTAGTCGCTGTTTTTTCTCTTTTGTTATATTTCTATTGTTAGCAATAAACCACATATCCTTGACTTTTCTCTTTCTGACAGCCATACTCATTATATTGACTGTCTTTGCATCAAACAGATATGACCAAATTATTCCTTGTGGTCTTAAAAAACAGATTTATACTTCAGGTTGTTTTTAGTGCACGTATATAAGTATTCATGCTGCGCCAGTCTGGTTGAGATATTAGCTCTAAATTCCCCATAGTATACGACCATGTAGTCTCGGCTGTTGCATGAAGTCCCATATACCATCTGCAGTGTGCTCCTTTTGTAAATTGTGTTTTGTGTTGTTAATCAATCTAAGATTAGAGGCAGTATGAAAATTAGAAAGTAGGCATCAAATAGCATTCACTGGATTGTCTCCGAAAAAGAAAATGAAGATTGATAATTAAAAAGATAGCAACTAAAAAAATTGGGTCAGATTAATAATTAATACATATGGTAACATAATAGGTAAAATTAATTATATACTTATATTTAGATGGATTGCTTTTGGTAGAAACAACACTATTAAAAAAAAGCCTATTGTTTGGAAAGGGGGGTTTTTAATACTTGAATTTATTAGTTCTTACACATAGATCAGAGTCTTGACAATGTCACAGAAGAGCCACCCAGAGACTTCAGATTACTCAATAAAGTGTAGAGACATATGTTTAGAATGATAAAGAGATAAAAAGTGAAATATTTAGATAAAAGAACTAATTGGCATCATTGAAAAAATAAAGAGCCTGAAATGAACTAAACATATTATTAAAAGAATGCTAAAAGATATATACAATTAAAGTTTAAATTTGAGCCCAGGAGATTGTTAAAGATCTAGAAAAAGGCCATGTGTGAGATGGTTTACATAAGGAAGTTTGTGTGAGAAGAGATGCTATGAATCAGAGAAACTAGAAAAAACATGGACTTTCACCTTGCAGTTGATGAATAACGACTCAATCTTTAAGATCAAAAAATTGTTTTTTTTTTGTCTTCCTCTATTTTGCTCTTTACAGTTTCTTCATTTGATGTTTGGCTAATTATGAAACAATATGGAAAGATCAGTTTCTCTTTCTCCTCATCCTTTTTAATAGATAATCTTTTTTTCATTAACTTTTCCGATAATTATCATTGTTATCTTTTAAATTACTTTTTATCCTGCAAATTTATATTTTAAAAGCGTCCTATCTATTTCTTCTACTTTTTCCAAATTTTCTAATTAGTAAAAATAATGTAATCATTGCGAGTAAATCTAATTTCAATCTACACTAAAATAATTCCTTATCTTTTAATAAAAGCCTCTTTTAACTAATTTTAATTTATTCTCTTTAATTATTTTATCATTATTTTTATCCTCGATTAAATAACCATGACCAACGGGATATGACTATTTTGCTTTAAAGCTTCCTGTCCAATGCATAATGTTTTTATCTCATCTTCTATTTTAAATGCTTTCATCAATCGTGCCCTACCAATCCTAGATAAGTTATTCTCACTATTCAAACAGCACACATGATGCAGTTGAATCATTTGCTTTCAATGTTAACTTCTTCATTAAAATGACATTTAACCAATAACTCATCTAAGTAAATATTAAACAAATCATAAAATTATGAGACATCTTTATACATTTAGCTAGCAAATAATCTTTGATACACATTAACATTTTTTAAATAAACCTTTTTAGCAATCTATATGTTTTTTTAATTTGTTACATTTTGATTTATAAGGGTCAAACTCATTTCTTTCACAACTTTGATACCATCCACTTCAGATGAATACAGTAAGGATTATTTATCATTAATCACTTACCAAACCAGAGATTTGAATTTGCATCTGGGTTAGAGACAATCTCTGGTTTAGCATTTATCTGAAGTGGATGGTATCAAAATTGTTGGAGGAATGAATTTGGCACTTGTAAATCAAAATGTAACAATTTACTGTTGATAATTACTTTCATATAATATATATATGAGAAGTGGTGATCTGGGAAAACTAATGACTACTGGTTCAGCAGAAAATACATCTTGGGAATCATTTGTCTTTTATTATAGCTTTACTAATATGATATTAAAGAAATGGAATGTGGAGGTTATTTAATATGTTTTTTAATATCAGAAAAGTAACCCAATTTAAAACCGTTTTCTTCTACAACTCTAAGGTCATCTGTTATAAGCTTGAGTAATCAGCAGATAATAGTTGGTATCTTACTATAGCATATAAATTTATAGGTGATTTTCTGGATGTTGTTTTTGTTAGAGAAAAATAGTATTCAAATCTGGAACTAATACACTTTATGCATTAAGCAACGTTTTTTTATTCTTCAATATTCTTCATCTAACAGCTTGAAATTCCAATTTCATTTTTACTGATGTAAGACAAAAACTAAAAGATGGTTTGAAGATAAGGAGAGTAAACCATCTGGTGTTCAGTGACTACTCAAATTTACAGTAGATAGCTCGAGAGTAGATGAAGAGAACTGTTGCAGATGAGTGAGTATATGAGAAAGTAATGTGATGTTTATGGTTGTTGCTATGCCAATTCACTCCATCAAATGCTTTTTTAAAATCAAACTACTTTTCTTTGTCCATACATCTATTTTTATTGATATAACTGCACTTCAAGTTCTGCAGCCTTTTTTCAATCAAAATATCACATCATCATCATCATCAACCATTATCAATCCACTGCAGGATGAAGATCTCTCCAAGTTTAATCCATCTTCTCTGAACTTTAGCTTCTTTTCTCCACATGACCCCTTCACACTTTCTTATTTCATCCATCTGTCTCACATGTGGTCTCTTTCTGGGTCTTTTACAATCTCTTGGAATCCAGTTTGAAATTTCAATTGTCCATCTATTATCATCTCTTCTAGCAATATGTCCAGCCCAACTCCACTTCAATCTTTTAATTTTTTCAATGAGGTCAATAATACCTGTTTGTTCTCTTACCCATAAATTGCATTTTCGATCTGTTCTTGTTACTCCCAACATACATCTCTCCATACTTCTTTGAGTGGTCTGAAGTCTCTGTATTGCTCTTCTATTAAGTGTCATATATATATATTATAACGATCGAACTGTAAGTGAAGATATTTATATATCGTTACAATATATATATATATATGTGTGTGTGTGTGTGAGAGAGAGAGAGAGAGAATAAATTGTTATTAGTGTTACTGTTGTGGTTGTTGTTGTGCATGGCCATGGCATATAACAGGAGTGACCATATATGACTCGATGAGAGCTGCATACTGGTTTTTCATATATTATAAAGAGCCACACCATGTTGTTTAAGTACACAAAAATAAATACATATAGTCAAATTTTATTTAACTTAATTAATATGATGACATATTCTACATAAGTTTTAAGTGCTGTATAAAGTATATAAGAAAATATAATCAAGAGAAATAAATAAAATAAAAAAATAATTATTTCAAAATTTTAATAATAAAAATAAAATATAGTAATAAAAATTCATTAATAAAAAGTATAACAGTTACTAAAGACCTTAGGTCAAATCTTTGAAATTTGGCATATAATTTCTTAAAGCTGTCAGCAATTCTGTGAGATGCTGATTGGTCAACTGTGAATGATATTTCAAATTCACAAATTTCATTGCGGAGTACAATGTTTCACTGTAATATGTGTGTGTATCAAAAATTGAAATTAGACATCAAGCAGCATTAAGTGTGATATTTTGATTCTGACACAAGATTCTAAAATTCAATTGGAGAACTAGATTTGTGATGCATTTGCAATGTCTGATCCTCTTTACTCACTAATAACTCCAATTCCATTGTCACATTTTGGACAACTATTATGAAAATTCATCTTCAATATTATCACAAATAAATGGGTCTACAAAATTTGCAAATGTAGCATTGGTGGTCGAATGGTCAGCGACAGCTGCTTTACAAGCAGTTGTCCCAGTTAGTGGGTTCGCTTCCCGGCTGATGCTATGACACATGAGAAAAAAAAAATTCTGCTTGCAATCATTATATTCATCTATTTTTTCTTCTTTGATATTAATTATATTTGCTTTTACTTATGAAAGTTATTAAATATTTTGGACTTAAGATTATGCACAAAACTCTGAAGTTCAGTTTCGCAGCTAAATACAGTCTATGACAAATCACTAAACATTTTCCCCTTTCTTTGTAAAGCCAAATTAAGTGTTTGCAAACGTTCCGTAAGGTCTGTTAGAAACATAAAGTCAGAAAATAATTTTATTTTTTAATTCTCGGTAGTTTTTTTCTTTTAAAAATGTTAAGATACGATTTAGGAGTTCCACAAAATGGCTCAAATTGGCAGCCATCTTATAACAAACCATAAGGACAGATCACTGGGAAATTTGTTTCATTGTTTAACTCTTCTAAAAAGTTCTTAAATTGTAAATTGATGGTATGTTTTGACATTTGTTCTAATTAAATTCATAATCTGCAAAACAATCTTCCACACATGTTCATATTTTAAATGTTTCACTATGAAATGTCCATGGTGAATTATGCAGTGAAAAGGTACAGCACATGGAATTTTAGAATAGTTGTTTAAAAGACTAATAAAATCTAGGTTTTTCTCTATCATTTTAAGGGCTTTATCAGTTGCAATACTTACAAGTTATCATGAGATCATTCAAACTTGTTTATCACCTCATCAAGCATATTTTTGACACCAATACTATGTGTTGTTTCAGTAATAACTAATAAGTCTAATGTTTCTTTCTTTACATTTGCATCTGAAGATACATAGTGAACAAAAATGACCAATTGTGAAACATCCTTAATATCTGTAGACTCCTCAAGAGCTAAACTGAATGCTGTACAATTTCTCAAATTATACATGAAACTATTTTCAACATTTTTTTTAATTTCACTAATATTATGCTCAGTTGTATAGCTTGACATAGTTAATTGTGTAATCAATTTATGCAGTTTTCTATTATCTGAATCCAAAACTTTAACCACTTTTTCCAACTTTCTTTTAATATTTCCTTCTCCATATGGATGTTTGGCGTGACAATATTCCAAGCTATCATAAAACAAGTTTCATTAACTCTATCATTTATATAATTAAAAGAAGACAAGAATCTTTGTTTCTTATGAAAACCTGATTGCAATGACTTAAAGTTTTTTTATTCGCAATTTTGAATTGTGTGGATATTGAGTTGAAAAGTAGGGATGACATAAATTCTTAATGTCAATGTCAATTGTTTACTGTAATTTGCAATTATAACTTTACAAATAAGACACAACGACTTTCCATTATTGTCAATAAAAGCAAATTTTTCTACCCATTCTTTCTGCAAGCTTCTATTTTCTTGTTTGTATTTTCGTTTTTTATATATTTTCCGAAATTATGTTAAAAAAAAATGTAAGTAAATTTATTTCCAAAGTCTGAAATTCAAACAAATAATTAAAATATCTAAATATTAATTTTTATTTTAAAAGATTGATAAATGGCGCAACAAATTGTGAAAAAATGGGGTTTCTTAAAATAAAATAAGAACAAAAACAATTTAGAATAATTAAAAGCAATTTTGGACTATATTTATTTTTGGTTGATATTTTCCAGATCATTCTTAAACATCTGTTTTATTATTATTTACCAACAAAATTAGAAACAAAACAACCAAAATCAAGCAAATGCTTTCTAGTTTTATTTTCAAGAGTTATATATATATAATTGTTTAAAACTGTTTCAATGACTTTGATGCCAATTATTACTTAATTGTTTATTCATAATTTCTAATTTATCATTCTTCATTGATAATTTATTTGTATTTTCACAAAATTCTCATTCAAACTATATATAATACTTCTTACCTGAGAAAATCCATAGCTTCAGAATATCCAAAACTAATCACATATGAATTCTTCATTTTTATTCTGTACCCCAAAAGTTAACAAATCTCAAGATATCTATAAGAAAAAGATTCATACTAATAAAAGATACAAAATAAATCATTTCCAGAAGCTAGATATGCATTTGTCATTGTAGCAATTGGCTTCTTGTCTATCTAAAACAATAAATTGTGGGCTACTGATTGTATCAATGATAAACTGACTTTCCTCTCTTCATTTTATATTTTTCTGTACATCAGTGATGTTTATATTTTTATGCACACCAGTGATGCTATCTTGTTATATTTATGGTCCCACAGAGATATAATTTTGGATATAGCTCATATGCTAGCTAAAGACTTAAAAATAATGTGATGCAAGATATGGCAAAACTTCTACCTTCGTAGCATGAATACTAGGCATAAGCAGGAATCAGGATTTCAATCATTGCCATGTTGTATATACAAACCATTGTTGCTATTAGTACACATACACCATTTCAAATCTCTCTTTATTGGTTTTAAGTGTTTATACTTTTATATAGTACTATACCCAGTAAATTTTGTGATTGCTTTATCGACTGCAATCTTTCTGTACATCTGATAATCAGTCTTAAAATTTACATTGCACTGCTCTATAATTTTTACATATATAAATCATTGCTTGTTATACAAACACAGACATGCAAGTGCAAACACGAACACACTAATACAAATATAAACACACTAATAAATTATTGAACCTTTTGAGAATCATTATATCTATAAAATAAGGTTGTCTCAAACTTAGATCAGAGCCTCAAAATTACATTGTGCATAAACCACTTTTGTTATATTTGAATACAAATGCAATTTATATATTGTATAATTTATATACTACACAGACACACCAATACAAACACAAACACATTAATAAATTATATCATTTATCAAATAATTAAAAAAATGTATTATTCAAACAATTAAAAAATTAAAATTGAATACTTACACCTGATATTCTGATTACATTTTTATCAGGACGAAGGTCTTGGAATTAGAATCATCAGTGGATTTTTAATCCATTTTAGTAATGAGTCTGACAATCTAGTAAATTGAGCAGAAAAGAAAAAATTAAATGAACCTATTAATAAAAATATTAATAAAAAATTCAAATTTTGTCTGATTTCAACATGCAATACGCCATTTTAAAAAGGAAGCCAAGCAGCAGCATCTTCTGGAATTTTTGAAAATATCATGATGACTACATGACCCAATCTATGGCTACAAATGTATCCATATACAGAATCCATTGATCCATTATTTTATTTATTTGATACTCTGCATACTTTCTTTTTACTTTTGCAGCAAACTTTCCTTTGTAAAAGAATTCAACATTTTGTCCAGTTGTAGCAGCCCATTGTATTCTATCTTCCATCTTATCCTTTTTCTTATCAACCTAATGCTCCATGACATCTTTTGATTCTCAGTTACCATGCCTTTGTGTTCAAAAATCTTAACTACAAATTTCTATCTCTAATTTCTCCATTTATTCCTTCTGTACTAATCCTTTCCGGACACCCTCTGTTCCTCTTTCCTGAAGTATCCAGTTTAAGGTTTGTTTAGATAATCTTTCCTGAAGCATTCACTGTGCATATCCATACCATTTCCATTGGGTTGACTGATGTCATTTCCTATGGTTTGTTCAAATTTTTTTTTAATTTCTCAGACACTCACTCCATAATCTTCACCAATAATCTATATTTGTAATAGTCCATTCCCTTTCCATCAACTGACAATCTTCATCTCCATATGTAATAATACTTTTCATTACTACATCATATATTCATCATTTATTGACTGATATGTTCCGATTCTACAATATTCCATTTAATATCATTAAAGCTTTGCTACCCAGTACATTTCTTTCTCTTACAGGTTTATTTATTTATTCATATCTTTTCAATAAAAGCAAACAAAATACTACTTTTTTATGATGTCCTTAAGATAACCATAGTGTAAATGGAGTCTGCTATCCAATAAACATATGTTCAGTTTCATCATAAAAAACTTTATTAAAAAATCTGTTGACATTCATTCACTTCACAAATATGAACTAGGAAAAATGTGATTTTACAATAGTAAACTTTAGAATACCATATGAAGGGGAATAATGGATTAAACAATAAGAGAAAAAACTGAACTGCATGGAAAAGATATAATAATATTAAAATGGAATATTGTGGAATCAGAAAATATCAAAAAACAATTCTTATATGATACATAGTAACATGTATTATTTAGAAATAGAAGTGAGGTTTGGCAATTAAAGAAAAAGAGGTAAAGGAAATCCATGATAACAGAAGTGAATTACTGACAATCTAGTGGAATATCAAGAAGAGATTGTAAAAACAATAAAAGAATTCAAGCAATAATGAATATTGCACAAACTATACTAAATGATATCAGAATAAGACAATGGAATGATATGGACATATATAGAGAATGTTTCAAAAAAGATTACAAAAACAAATGTTAAAGAATACCATGAAGAAATCTAAAAGGGGATATCGTCAGAAAGAGGAATATATAGAGAAATTAGAATCAGACATTTTCAATTAGATTTATGGATGGACAGAAAAGCATCGTGATTGGAAATTGGAAGATGCCAATGAGAATTATATGCGGTCAGTAAGAAAGATCGATAATACAATATAATACATAATCTATAGAGATAGATGGATTACAAAAATATAAGAAAATTTCAAATTCAATGCATCTAAAATAAAATGGTCAATGAGATATTGCAGTATAAAGATGATGGAAAATAATATCTACAAGAACACATCCTGTAACTGCGAATGTCCAAAGAATGCCAAATTCTATCTGACCCAAAATAGTTTTTGGTTGTTCTCCAGAAATATATATATATATGAATTGGAAATAAGGATTAGTACAAACGATATATGATTGTATTATGGATGGTGGCAGGCATTAAACCCATATTCTTGATATTGGACAGTAAAAGGCAACGACTAAAAAAAAAAAAAACTTAAATATTGAAATGAAGTTTTGGTAAATAATTAATTTAATTCTCTACTATAATTACTTTTTAAAAATAAATTCGCTTAATTTTTAAAATAATGCTTAGAGAGAAGTAAAAAAATGATTTGACATTTAAAAAATATTAATATTCAAAAATGAAATGTAAAACGATTAACTTTTAAATGAAAAATATATTAAAATTTTTAGAATCGCAATAATATACGCAGGGATATTTTTGCTAAGTTATTATTAAAACAAATCTTTCGTAGCTCTTATACCAAAATGTATGCATACAAATAAAGTATTTATATAAGTAAAAACTAAAATAAATAAAGTATTTAATCACAAAATATTTAATATAATTAATTTAACAATTGACATTACTGCTATATAATTTTAACCAATAATGTGGGATGATTTAATAGTACTGCTGCAGTCTCTGGAGTTCGTGCTCCTTGATCTGTAATTCCTGTTCTGTTGATTTCAGTATTGAAACTTCTTATAAATTTCTGAGCAACAAACCATTTCATTATTTGTTTTTGCTTCTGGAACAATGGTAACAGATTTTGGAATTCAACATCCACAGATCAGAGCTCAATCTTTCATTTTCAGTGAACCGAACTTTTTATGAATTCCCGAAAAATGAAACATTACATTATTTATATATTTTAACAAATTTTAATCAACAACGTTTTAGTGTCATTACATCGTCATCTTTAGAAGACACTTGTAAACTAGTCTTCTGGATGGAAAAAAGAAACATATAAAGAAGAATAAGAGATAGAAAACATAATTATATAATATGAAAGTTACACAAGTGTCCTAATTCATTGTTAAAATTATTCTGTAGAGAGGCATTTGAAAAGTATCAGAAGGTCAAAATGACTGACTTTGAACTAATCTGATTACTGAAGAGGTAAGGTGACAAAAATGGAAAGCAAAGAAAAGAAACATAATAATGACTTTTTAGTTATAGGCTAAGAAGATGATAACTTTAGTACTCATTCAATCACATTTGTATTTGAATGCTAAATATAAGTAATTCATTGTTAAATATATGATTGTACATACATGTACATACATTTATAATGTTTAAGTTATTAAACACCTGCATTATATATTATAACCATATCAACCTGAATACAGCCCGCATTAGTCAGGATGAAACGCATAAAAATAAAAAAATATATATGTACAAACTACTTTATTATGTGCCATTGAAATAAACTACTTAAAAATGTAAGAGAAAGCTGATTTATGTATTTGATAATATTACTCGATATTTATTGTGTACTGCGAAGGACAATCTACGCGTAAATATGTATGAGCTAATTAATAAAGATTTGAACAACAACGTGTGTGTATGTAATAAAGTAAAAAGAAAAATTATTAATACACATTTTAATCATATTAAATGTTGTATCAATTTATGCATAATATTATTGATCACTTACTCTTCGATATGAGAGTAGAAATATAAGAATGAATGAGACTATTAAAAAAGAGAACAAAAAATGCAGTTGATTGCAAACCAAGTTTAAAACACATTGTTCATAAATTTTAAGGCAGTTTTGAGATCTTTCTGGTTTCACCTTTTGAGTCGATTTATAAATAAAATCTTGTTGAATTCCTATAGTAAATTGAATGGTGAATTCAAATCTAGGATTAAAAGTTACGAATTAATGATATTTGAGAAATTAAAAATAAAAAGGGAAAAGTCGACAAAGAATTTTCTCTTTCGTTATAATATTGTATACAAATTTGTTTTCTCCACATGTTTTACAAGAAAACTAAGGAATATTTTTACTCAGATTGTTCAAGATTTTATAATGGTCTACACTATGGTTCAATCGCTGACAAGTGGCAAAAACATATGTGAAAATTCTATACTAAGGTTCGATTACTGGCAAATGATGAAAACAATGGGTAGAAAGATAACATAATGGTATAAAAAGGGGCCATTCAAAATTCATAGACCAGTCATTCATTCTGATGTTGATTTTTATTCTGTTACTGATTCTGATTACAAGTGTAATTTAAAAACCGTGCTGAAATCAGTGCAGAGAAGAAACTTTACCATTAATGAAAACAAACGAGGTGTTGATAGTCAAAGGTTATTGATTGCCATAAAGTAATTTTCAATACTCATAGTCCTAACAGCTACAATAATATTTTTACTCCCCTAATGGATTATTTACCATGCAATGCAGGTCAAAAGTTAGCACTTCAGTTAGAAGATCTCAAGTTAGGCAGTCCAATCCAATAAATAACATCAACGTTTATGGAACTAGCTGCAATATTCTCTAAGATGTCAGTAAAGAAAGGAAAATGAACTGTGCCAGTAAAACACTGAAGATCTATCGACATTTGTCTTGCTATACAATACCGTGCTGGACTACAGCATGTAAGAAGAAGATACCTACTTGTCAAATGAATGTATGGAAACAACTGTAATTATGAACATGAAATAAAAATATTTAAAAATCTATGGTTTATGGCTGTAAATATTCCACCAGTAATATTGTTATAACATTAAAAATGCCTTAAACATAAAACTGAAAAGATATTAATTATTAAGATGTATTGGATTTTATTTATCTTCGTAATCATTTGTATATAACCAGACGTTAATTATTAGGGTGTATTGGATTTTATCTATATTCACAATCATTAGCGTATATAACCAACTGAATTATTTCTTTTCGTTGTTAATAAATTGTTAAATTATTATTATGGTAATCTGTTTGTTGCCTTTGTAACTTTGTTCAGGCATTATAAAAACACACATATGCTAGTTTATAAATCATCCACAACCCTGAGAGGGCAATATGCTGGGATGTCATGGTGATAATTTGCATTGATACTGATCATTATTTCACTATTATTCTAAGTAAACTTTCTCTTTTTGAGGAGGTTTGGCACCTGGAGTTTCTTTCCATTGAAATCTAATGTGAATAAAATACTGCTGGAATTACTTGTGATTATAAATCCTAATCATCATCATCACATTGGGTAGTAATATTATGAAAACTTTGTTTAATTATTGGAATTCTATTAACCAATTAATTATTGACAATATTTATGCATACATTTTGCAGATCTCATAATATAGATTATTATATACATGTGTATATATCTTTGATGGTTATAGAATCCAGGTTCAAATCCAGCTTTCATTTAATATAAATATTAAAAACCTATATAGTGAAGATTACTATTATGTAAGTTACCATTATAATATATATTATTAAAAACCAGTCAACACTTAGACAATCCCAATATCAATAACAATCAACAATTTCAAACTGTTGTCAAGGCAATCTTCTTTTAATAATATATATATATTGTACCGGTCGAAAAACACACATCGATCCAACAAACCCCTGAATACTGGTAAAGTACATCGAGTCTGACCATGTACAAGATATATAAATCAGGTACATCGTGAATTCTGACCTATTTACCTATATCCCCAGGTCAAAGATCTAATCAATAGCCTTTCTCGACGATACGATCGAATTCGTTTATTTTCACCATCCCAGCAGCTGGGTCTTAAAGCATGAGATTCAATTTAATTATATCTTTTAGTGAGAACTTGAGTGATTGGTTGATAAGTATATTTAAAAATCAAATTTATTTAAACTAAAAGTAAATAAAATGATTCAAGAACACTGGAAGTTTGTTTTAGTTATATATATATATATATATATATATAAAGCATCATTTAGCATTTTACATTAGTTATTTTACATTAGTTTAATTCAAGCTCTAAAAACAAAAATACAATCTTTAAATTAACTTTACAATTATATGAGTTTATGGCGACTTTGTTTATATTAGCTGTTAACATTGACATTACTGAGCTTGGACAATTTATTTTGTGAAGTTTATACACCTTTACTTTTGTTTACATTTATTCTCCTTTTTAAAATACCAAAAATTATTTTATAATTAAATGACCACGGGTTTCAAAATTCCCCATGCACATTTAATACAAGCTTGTAATATAGCGGTAGGTTTAAACATCTGCCTAACGCACATATATAAGAATGACTATTTTAATGAATTCTTTATACAAGATTTAAAAAAACATTTCTATTGAAAAAAAAATTTTTTTAATTAAATGGCCGATTATAGGAAGACTAATTTGATGTCTTACTCCACTAACAGGTAAAAAAAATTGATTTCATTCTCTTACAAAAAAATAATAATTTAGATTTTCAATAACTAATGTTTTATGACATTAGTGGACCTTGCTGGCATAGCTTATAAATAGCTTTAAAACTGTAAGCAGTTATAATAAAAAAATAGATCAGTTAATTATCAAAGCAAACAAGTCACTTTAGTTGGATTTACAACTAAAATCATACCTATAATAAAATACAACGTGAATTAGCCAAAATCAAATGATTTTAACTAATTACGAAAACAAATAAAAGTCGATTACTTAGGTCGAAGATCCTTTCAATACAATCATTTTTCTATGGCTTACATATTAGATAGGCAAAAGAAAAGCAAAACAATGTCGGGTTAATAAATATACAAATGCACAGGAGAGAAGAAACGTAAGTAAGAAAATACGAACCGGATTACGGACACTCGTATGTCTATTCCCATGAAGAATAAAAGGGAAATCGATATGTCCACATTTTGTGTTCATATATCGATAGGAGATAGGATTTACGGAGAGCCCTCATATTCGCCTCTACAAATTCTGCTGACAAACCAAATCTATCTCAACCATGCTGTCCGATTCACAGGCGTATGAAAAAAATGGAAGCTAACTCCAAATCAATGACCGTTTTAGGTCTGTTCATGAGACTCCAAGCATTCTTTATTAACCTGAGATATAATTATTAAATAGGAATGAATTATAATTAAATAGCCTTAAAATGATCTAATACTGCATAGAGACCAACCTGCGTAACCAACTATTTTATATAACCTACAAGAAAAACATACATATAGAAATAAGGGAATTTAATTCTCGAAAAAATCCCCCCTTCCCTCTTTCCTAACTTAAAAAAAGGCAAGATAATTAACTGACACTATCCAGCGACGCTGTTATTAGGTCAAAAATCTATAGCATATTTTATTCTGTTTTGAATTACAGAAATATGAAATAATAGAATCCCATTCTGGGAAATCTATAATAAAAAAAAAACTGTTTAAAGAAATACGGAATGTTTATTGACATATAGTTTCAAAACATTTTATTAATGAATTACATTGTATATATTAGGGATTTAGATACATATTGTTTTAAAGGTCAATAGTTTTGAGTGATGAGTCTTTTGGTGCTGAGGTTTATAAATCAATTTAATCTGTAACTTATGTTTTGGATAGTTTTGGTATTTGGAACAATTTCCAGGTTTCATCATATAGAAATTTTGATGAGAGTATTAAGTCTTTATTTCTAATTTTGTTGATGAGGTTGATAAATGTGAGGTCTGGATTAGGAGGTGGAGAGGTGAAAACTATCTTGCATCGAACACTCCAGATAGTGTGAGTCAGAAAAATAGATAGTCTAATAATTGGGAAGTGTCTACTCTGGATGGAGTCTTTTATTGAGAGTATTTTATAATAGTCAATCTTTGAACCGTGAAAAATAAGCATCCTTATGTTTGTAAGACCGGTACATGATTTTATAATATGGTCAAAGGTTTCTTCTTGTGTTTTGCAGATTGGACATATAGGGTCCACTTTGTTTAGAAATCTTTTATAATGTAAAAAATAGTTGGTATGTATGGCACCTAGGTTGACCTTAATCAAGAATGTTAGAAATTTGGGTTCCAACTTTAAAAATTTGAATAAGGAGGTGATTCTGTGGTTGTTGATTCCTATTGTGGGTTTTATATTGTTGATGATTGGATTTAATATTAGATGCGCTTCCCAGATGGTGATTTTGAAGGTAAAGGTTTTATTGGAGATGTTTTGATGCCGTTTGATGTATTGGAATATTTTATCAAGCCAGCATATTTTTTGAGGAGGCGGTGTGTCAGTTGGTTGTACTGTTTCAGATGTGATTATGGTGCCATGTTTTAATATTAGGTTACGTATTAATGTGTGGGATTTTTGATAATTTAAAGAGAGGATTGAATGCAATGACATGCCATTTACCTTGCGTTGGAGTTGCATTTTTGTCATGCTAATGGAGTTTATGTTTTCTTTCCAAAATAGTTTAGAACATTGTTTATTTATTTTTCTGATGAATGATTTTGTTATAGTCATTACAGGGAGGTAGTAAGCAATTTTAGATATAACCTTCATATTAAGAAGAGCAACTTTTCCCTGCAATGAAAGATATACTTTGGACAGTGTCTGGACAATTTGGGTTGTAGAGGTAAGAAGTGAGTTTTGAAGATGTTTTGACATAGATGCTTGAGACATATGTATGGGGAATCCTAGGAATTCTTGGGGTTCAGCCAGAAATTTAGAGTTAATCTTTTTTCCTGTTGAGATTCTCCAAGAGGCTGATTTATTAGGATTGAACTTTAGTTGTGAGTCATTAGAGAATTTATCTAGTATATGGTAAAGGGAAGAGCAGATGTTTTTGTGAAGGTAGTATGACAAGGACGTCATCCATATAAGCAAATAGCTTTATGAATTTTTTAAGTCGTGGAATGTAAACTCCAGGCATCGCATTTTCAATCTCTCTTAACAGTGGGTTTAAATAACAAATGAATAATAAGGCACTTAATGGTGATCCTTGAGGTATAGAAATATTGGGTGAGAAGCCATTAGTATATGATCCATTTAGAGTAATATATATTTGACGGTTGTATAGTAAGTTTTCAATTATACGGATGATTTGAAACGGAATGTTAAGACTGTTCAAAATTGATAGGAGTGTGTTGATGTTGATTGAATCAAATGCTTCTGTTATGTCCAATTGAATTGCAATTGGTTTAGATAATCGGTTTGATCTGATGTGGTCTAACACAGTTTTCACCTCTCCGATTGCCGTAAGCGCTGACGAGCCTTTTCTAGCATATTGATAGTGAGATACATTGTCTAGCACTTTTTGTTGTATTTTTTCCTTAATGACTCCCTCTATAACTTTGATTAGGATAGGGGTCATTGAGATGGGTCTAATATTGTTAATGTTGGTGGGATCTCTGTTTTTCTTTAGAAAAGGCACCAGCGCTACAGGGTAAAGGTCTTTTATTTCTCTTCTGCTTATAGATAAGTGGTTAATCATGTTCATTAAAATTGGTATTGTGAATGAGCTAAGGTGTATGATTAAGAATTTTGGGATGGCATGCATCCCAGGATGTACATTGTCAGATAAGGCATTAAGACGGTTTTTCAGATCTGTTGGTGTTATTCCATGATTTTCTAGATTGGATGGTATGATCCAGTCATCATTGGTTGTTTGTGTATTATTTTGTAGGCGATTTTTGAAATATAATCCTATGTGATTAATCATTTGATGTCCTGTTATGTGATTACCATCAATGTTAAGAGAATTTGGAGTTTTGTTCTTTTTTTGAGCTCCCAAGGCCCATCTCAGGTAGCCCCTGGTCCAGCAATGCTGAGCTTTAAGAAAGTTTTGAGCTCTTTTTGTGGAGATGTATTCCACAATGGCTAATTGTTTCTCCTTATATCTTAGTTTGAGTGATAGTAGTTGATTTATGTGTTGAGGATCAGTTGAGCAAGCTATAATTTTTTTATTTATCTGGTCAAGCTCAGTGATTAGCATGGAAGGGCCTTTGTTGCTCCTGGTATGATGTGCTATTAGAGATTGCAATATGCCAACAAAGGCAAATCAAGCTTCCTCTGGATAAATGTTTAGGATGTTTATTTTAAAAAATAGTATGTAAGCCTCGGATATAATGGCTTCAGTGGAGGTAGCTTTTGTTAGCATTCTTATTGATTGGTTTAGAGTATAAGGAATAGAATTGTTAAGTTCTATTGAAGCTATTATTGCATGATGGTCTGAGAATGCTACTGGTTGTAGATTAGCTTCAAGATCATGATGTAGTTCAGTGGTGTAAAACATCAGATCTATAAAGAGTTTTATATCTTTTGTTGTAAAAGGAGTATGCATCTTGTGGGAAGAATCCTCTCCCATTAATAAAACCCCTGGTGAGGAGATGTAGGTACTTTTTTGTGAAAATGTCATATGAGATATTAAAATCTCCTAGAATAATAGCTGGAGCATTGTTGTTTGTTGTCAGCATATTAATTGTGTTTATTATACGCAGATACATAGTTTGGCAATTTGGAGAATAAATATAGAAGGCATTTATATTGCTAGTGCTGTAGGTAAGGTTTAGACATATTAGATTCTTATCCTGGTATGTTATCTTAAATTTGTTAGGGGGAAATCTGTTGTTTATTAATACACCTACACCCTCAGATGCAGCATAATTTTTTATTGACATATATATATTCGACATAACCTCACTCGCGAAAATAGATCAACTTATTTTACTTTTAAAATCAAATCATTCTTTGTTAAAATTCCCTTTCCCTAATAAAACATAATTTGCTCTATTAGCAAACTACGCTCTTTGGACCCCCGCGAGTGGAGTTTGTCAAAATAAAATAAAAAATCAAAGCATGAAATCTCATACATTAATTAATGAACAAAACAAATAAATATTTTCTTATTCAACAATTAAAAATATTAGAAATTATTGTGAGCTTGAGTTATTAAAAAGAAAAACATTATAAATAATTTAAAAGAAAAGGTTAAAGAGACAGTAAAAAAGATTCTTAATAACATTAATTTTTGACATTTTTTTGTAAGCTTTACGAAACTACATTTATATTCTAATGATAATTTTTAAAATCATGATGACAGGATTTAAGTTCTTTGGCATTTTACCTGGAGTTCCCCAGTATGAGTGCACTGGTGAATGTTGATGGATGGTGGCATTTGAAGGCAGGTTCTGGCAGCAGCATAACGGAAGATTTCAGGTCTCAGGAAGGAAACGGGCAGTGATTTACCTTTTTTACGACTCGAGCATCATGGCTGATTTTTACAACTCTCTTTCTGTCTGTTCTCTCTCTGGTTCTGGTCTCTCTCTGGTCTCTTTTCTTTCTCAAAAGGGCCACTATTTATCACTTCCTATTCATATTCGATTTCTGCTGCCTCAGGTCATTTTCAATTTTAAGAACAATCGAAATCATTCTTTTATTCTAATTTTAGAAAGTTTGTACCTCGATAAGGATCACTATATTTCAATATAATTTTATTTTACTTTTTAATTTAGATAACAATGTAGAATCTCTACTAATTAATGAATAGAGATTTCACAGTGAATGGATTTTTGGTAATTTATCAATGCTTTTAATTTAAACATTCATTTTAAACTTCTTATCGAGGTACAAATCTTTTCAAAAAGGCCATCTTGGATTTTTGAACTAAAATAAAGCATTTTAAACATATATATCTAAAATATATAAAAAAAATTCAAAGTTAATTATTTGAACTTTTTTTTTCTTTTAATAATAAAAATAGAGTAACAGCATGTTAGTGCAATTATATATATATATGATCCAAAATAAATTATAGGATTTATTCAGGATTCGTTAAAAAAAATGTTAAAATATTTTTTTAGAATATTAAAAAAAGCAAATGTTAGTAAAATAAATAATTAGGTGGGTCAGACTATGAAACGACAAATCTGAATCAGATTTACCATTGCAATATATATATATCACAAACACCATCATTATTATTCTCAACCATTATCAATTCCCTACAAAATAAAGAAATAAAGGTCTTTCCAAGCTCAATTCTATTTCTTTGATTTCTAACATCTTCATAACCCATCAACAAACTTACTTATTTTATCTATCACACATGGGGTCCCTTTTCTAAGTTTTTTACAATTCTTTGGGATCCAGACTAATTCTTCAACTATCCATCTATTATCATTTCTTCTAACAATATTTCTAGCCTGGCTGATTGTCATTAACACCTGCTTGTTCTCTCACCCCTGTATTTCATTTTTAATACCATCTTGTTACCCCTATCATACATCTCTCCATACTATATTGATTTGTCTGAAGTCTCTGTATTGATTTTCTGTTAAGTACTGAAGTTTCAAATTCATAAATAATAACTGGTATTCAACTACTGTATTACTTCAAATTTAAGGCACATCCCCCCAAAAAAAAATATTTGGATTCATAAAAGGATGAATCTCAAATTGGAACAAAAATTTTTAACATCTTATTTCTGTAAATCTTTGTTTTATGCTATATATGCATATATTATTACAAGCATTATCTATGTAGTGTTAAATTTTTTAATCAAAATTTTTAGATTGATTTTGTAAATGGTTTTAACTCTCTCTCTCAAATCACTACTTTTAACATTATTTTGTCAATTTTACTGTTATTTTAATGAGAAAACTCTATCAAATAACCTTTAGAACTTTTTACAACTAATAAATCAATATAACAATGAGATAAGAGCCTGCATTCCATGGTGCTGGTTGTTTGTTTCTTGTTCTCTATGTAAAAGAGCATGTGGAAAAATTTTGATAGTTCAGATATCTTCATTTTAATTTTCAAAGTGAAAACATATGTTTTAAAATATTTTAATATTATTTTGCTGATTTTACTGTTATTTAATTGAGAAAACTCTACTGAATAATCTTTAGAATTTTTTTACAACTAAGAAATTAATATAATAGTAAGTGTATGTCTTCCAAAGTGCTGATTGGTTGATCACCAATACTATCTCATAGTCTACTTTTTTTACTTCATCAATAGTCTACTTTTTCTACTTCATCAATAATCTTCTCTACCACCTTTTGAAATTGCTTATCTATTTCTTCTTTATCATTTCTTGGTTGTCCTCTACACAAGGGAGCACCTGTCAAAATTTTGACAGTCCCAATATCTTCATTTTTATTTTCAAAAAAACAAACAAACATATGTATTAGAATCTTTTTTGCTAAGGCAATAAACCTAAAGCATGTGCGGTTGAAAATGTGAAGGTAGGGACCTCTACAGGTCTTAACCACAAGCTTACATATTGGAAGAAAAGAGGGGAACCCAAAAAAATGACAGGAGGGAACCATTCCTTTCTTCCAATGTGTAAGCTTGTGGTTAAGACCTGTAGAGGTCCCTACCTTCACATTTTCAACTGCACATGCTTTAGGTTTATTGCCTTAGTAAATATTACTTATGTAATCAATGTGCATTAAATAAATTTATAGAATCTTTTTTATACATTAATTTTTTTCAGAAAATATTTGTAAATATATCAATTATTTTAGAAGAATGATTCAGATTGTAATAAAAAAATGTACTTATACATGAAAGCAAATGGACAAAAAAATTATAATGTTCAGCTGCAATTTAAATGACCTGAAGATGATGTACCTTACTGAATAATGAAAATAAAAATTCAAGTTCTGAAAATAAAAATGTAAAAAGTAAAAACACCATATATCTGAAAATGTTTCACTACAAATTAGGTGAGTTTATTATAACTATATTAGTTTCCTATTTAAGTACACATATGCATCTTAAATTTGTGGGTAAATTTTTTTCCCAATTTCTCAGGTTTGAAATACTACTGCTTTTTAAATGTGAGTGCATCTTATATTCAAAGTAATATGGTATATATGTGCATTTTTTTTAATATTAAGTTATTTGTATTAAAAACACTCCATGCAAATTTAATTCTATAATTAATTTCATCCATTATGTTTTCATCTGCACTAATAATCTGACCAATGCATTTATAGTTGCCAATTTCTTCCAATTCTTCATTACCAGTATTTATTTTCTTCTTTAATTCTTTTTTTTTTAATTTTCACCAGATAATTCTGGCAACATTTCCTGAAACTCTGAAGCATTATTTGCAAAAACAGCCCCATCATTTGCAAAATCTAGATTACTTAAATAATCTCCATTTACAATTACTTCCTTAGTTCCCATTTTAATTCATAAAATATTTCTTGTAAAACTATTGTAAAATATTTTGGAGATATGATATCACTCTGTTATATGCTCTTCTCAATTAATCATTTTAGTAACACTATAACAATGAATCATTGTTGTTGCTTTTTCATAAATATTCTTTAGAATATGACAAAATTTTTAGTCTATATCTATAGGAATGCATGTCTTTTCATAATCTACAAATCAAAAGTATATTAGCAATTCATATTCATTGTCCTTTCTGCAACATTTCTCAATATTTAAATGTGATCTCTCTCCTAAAACCACTTTCAAATCCAGTTTGTTCACTTTGTAGGTTAAAATCCAAAGTTTGCTGTAGATGAGTTCTAATTATATACATATATATATTTATTCATACAAAGTATACACTTAAAAAATGTAATTAAATCTATGTTAAATATTAATTACCTACATCTATTTAATTTAATATTGCAATTATAAATGTCAGTTTAATTAAAGAGAATTTTGTTAATAGAGTGGTTTGAATGTAATAATTTATTAGATTTTAAACTATATGTAAATTCTTGGAATTTTTTTCTGTTTTTTTTTTCTGTTATAATTAAAGAAAAAAAAGTTTTATTTAAAAGATCATTTACTAAAGATCTTATAGAAGAAAAAGAAAACAACATTCTACACCAAGATAATAGTATTAAAACTAATGAAAAGGATGCATGTGGTAGATTAAAATAGATTACTACGCAACTAATAAAAAAAAAATTGTATGCAGATGAGTAACTAGGATATATAAATTGGGAACAAGATATGAATTTAAAAAAATATGCATTTGCAATTTGAATAAGTTCTCCGGTTACCTTGTTCTAGAAAAGTAACAGAGTCGATCACCTAGCATAACTGTTGTCAAAGAATCCTGTGCTTAATTACGAGAAGGAACAGCTGAAAGACAAAATTAAATAATATATGCTTTTAGTAAAGAATTTCAATGAATAATACTGTGTGAAATGCCCAAAATATGTTACCTCTTTATGCAATAATTGTGTTATGTTCAGAGGAAATGCAGTTGTAATGCCAACTTAAAAAATTGCTATATATAAATGCAACTTAACCACTGTACTTTGAACACCTTGTAGCTAAAAAAAAATTTGTACTTATATGTATACACAATCTTATGTTTCAACTGTCCTGCAATCTTCTTCAGAGCCACTTTTAAAGTAAAAATGGCTTTGAAGAAGACTTCAGGACAGTTGTAACATACAATTGTGTATATATATGTGTACAATAAAAAGTTTTTTGCTAAAAAGTATTCAAAGTAGAGTGGATAAATTGCATTTGTATAAGATATTACAGCAAAATAAAAAAAGTGGTGAATTTGGTAATTGTCTTATTCTTCTCATTCACTTTCTTTGCATATCTTCATATAATCATATATATTGCTTATAACACTTCTTTCATATACACTTCTATGCAACAAATTTTCTTAAAAACTTCTTTGTTTTTCTCTGATGAAGATTGCTGGACAGTCGAAACTGTAAGGAAAATAATGAAGTTTTTAAGAAAATTTGTTGTATAGAAGTGTACATGAAAGAAGTGTTATAAGCAATATATATATAATTTAGTAATTTCTATGTAAATAAAAAAAACTATGTCCTACATGCTTAACCAGCAATTCATTATATTTATTCTGACCAAATGCATAGCTGATTCTATTAAGCATGGATAATAAATTAGAGATTTGTTAAAGCAGATATAAAATTAAACAAGTAGCAAAAAAGCGTTGTAGTCGTAGCTATAACATATATGCCATGATGGTCAACCCAAGAAAAGTTACTTTAAAAAAAAAGAAAAATTTATGCTGAAATGGTATTCTTTTTTTTTCCATGTGTCATAGCATCGGCTGGAAAGCGAACCCACTTACCCGGGACAACTGCTTGTAAGACAGCTGTGCTGACCTCTCGACCACCAATGCTTGACATAAATGGTATTCTTTTACCTTTACCAATGTACCATTATTAAAAACATTTACATTACATTTAACAATTGAAGAGACAAAATTTACATATTAATCTAAAAAAATCAACTTTAGTACTGAAGGCAATTGTTAAAAGACTTATAGGCAGTATTTAGTGTTAATGGTGCTTTTTTTTCTCTTTTACATGCACAATTATTTATATTTATCTTTCAAATTTACTTACTGCTAGTGGCTTCCTCAGTGAGGTGCTACGACATTTCAAGCATTAGATTAAAAATTCTAGAACAAGCCTAGAACTTTATCTAATGGATAACTATTAAGAAAAAAATCTGAAATTTTCAGACATTCATATGTCTTCCAATCCAGCTATCTAACTTAAATTGCCATATGGGGATAAACCAAGTTCAGATACACCTTATATTAATAACTTTAGCAATATAAAATCACCAAAGCCGTAATATCAAAAAAATAAAATTACAAAGAAATAAAGTTATCACATGACCTAATTTAACAATCTTGTATTACAAATGTTATATATAAAGCTCACAAATAAGCTCTTAACAAACAACAACATTTTCATCCTTTAAATTCATAGCACTTCTGATTCCTTTTTTTCTCTTTTCTTGGACTTTAATGTTGTGGTAAATAAAATACAGAATTCAATGTGTGGCTAGTGCTTTTAACAAGCACTTCATTGCATAGAAATAACTGCTATAATTAAGTTAACCGTACATAGACCTGTTATTATACCTAATTTATTGTGTGGAAATAGAACTCACACTATTGTTGCAATATAAAGGCATTAAAAAAGGGTGCCTCATAAAAATTTAAATATACCATGGCAAGATCATAAAACCAATCAGTGTTTGTCAACTTGCTGGATGCAATAATAAAGAGTCCATTATTATAAAATCATGCCTTCATTAAATTGTACATGTAAAAAAAGTGGAAAATGAAAATCTTCCTAAAGTTTATGGTCGACTTGAGAATAGTTCACATGGGAGTGGTAGATCCTATCTATGTTATAAAGATTACCTCAAAGACAGTCTAAAGAAATGCAATGTCTTTGGTTTCCATGTCAAAAAAAGTGGCTAAAGCATAGAACACACTGAATAGACAGTTCAGAAAGAACTTTTCTGCTGATGAAATTAAAAAACAACATTGTAAAATATCAAATAAGCAGAAAAAGGGCTAGCATGTTCTATATGTGGTTACATTTGTGCTTCACAGATTGATTTGTATAGTCGTAACAATACTCATCTCTAGATTCACTTTTTCTTTTTCTTTTTTATATCTGCTTCTCACACTTTCTTTTTCTCTCTCAGTGGATGATTGAAGGTAATCTAAAAGTCTAAGTTCAAATCCCCTCCAATAACATCTAAAACTTAATTATATATGTTATACTTGTATTCAAATATATATATAAAACACAGACTTTCAGCCTCCCTTTAGCTATCAACTCTACCTCATACAACTGATACACATGACCATACATAAATGATCTCCAATTCATGTTGAACCAGCACTCATCAGTTGGTCCAGATCATCATCTCCCCCACATATATACAATCAGTGCTTAGTTTATATTAAGATAGAAAATCTTCAACATTTAATGGACAGGCTTCAATCTACACCAAACTCCAATTCTTCAGCGATCCATATCATTGAAAATCTGATGATGTTACACCCAAATTCCTTGTTGATGCCAATATTATTGTCGTGCCCATGTTAACCTTAAGTCACTCTGACCCGTCATTATAGAACCTTGTCCATTTCAAATACACAGAAAAGGGATGGGCAGGATACAGGCTGAATCTGCAATATTTTTTAAATACAAGCATAATTCATATACTTGGAGTTTAAATTAATATAGGGGTTTTGAACTCAGACTTTTAAGCTTACTTCAGCTATCCACTTTATCTCATACAACCAATATCTTAATATAAACTGAACACTGATTATATATATGTTTGGGAGATGAGGATCTGAACCAAGTGATGAGTGCATATGTATATTGGAGATCATTTACCTTTTTCACATGTGTGTGGTCATGGGTGTCAGTTGAATGAGATAGAGTAGATAATTGAAGTAATTTCAAAGTCTGTGCTCAAATCTCCTATATTATATTTAAACTCTAAGTATACAAATTATGATTGTATTTCATATATATATATATGTAAAATAAAAATTATAGTATGAAATATTAAATAAAATAGAGTACAATATCTCCCAAATACTGTATATAAATAAGGGTATTTATCATTGTATAAATTTCATTTCTATGTAACTTCTTCATTCACAGCAAAAGAGTTCTCAATTTTGCTTGTTTAGATATTTTGGCATTAACAGAACTGTTGCTTATATACAGTGATCAAGAGAATTTCTTCTTGTGTTTTTTGAGATAAATTTCATCTATGGTGTAACCAGGCAAAGTACTAGTTAAAGAGTGACACTGCAAATGTAATCTGGTAATATATTTTTATGTAACCCACCTGTAATCTGTTAGCAGTCATTTTCTACCACTAGAGGAAAGCTGTCATTTATTGTTTGCAAATAAAAGAGTAATAAATAGAAGGTAATAGGCCAATGGGTAGCTTACAATTAGCAATAGACAAAACAGTTTTTTTTATCAGGAAATGATTTTTGACTGATCTCAAATGTTTACTTGAATAATTTCCTTTTTTATTTTATACAGCACAGTATTTATCATAATATATTTGAAACAAATCAGTCTCCACACATACGCTGCTTTAACCAATTGTTGTGACTCTACCATAAACAAAGATTTAAAAAAATGGGAGATTGCATATCAATTAGTTAAAACATCACATGGGTGGAAAGTTATTTGCTCCGACAATAAATACTGTGCTTTATAAGAAAAAAATTATTTATTAATGTACTTACATTCTAAATTATTATACATTAATTGAAGGTGGTTAAAAATGAGATACATTTTTTTCTCCTATAATATTTGAACATTAATTAAAAAATCAGACTTATAATAAACCCAAGCCCTGAATATGTATGGTAAGCAAAAGGTTGGTTTATATATAGATAATCCTGAAGGACAAGTAAATTCACCTGCTCTTTTAAATCTTTGCTTATGGACTAGTACATGTCAATTGCTAAAACAGTGCATGTATAGTGAGTGATTGACTTCAAATATATTGAATAATTGCTGAATAATTTTCAGAAAAATTATAAACAAGTAAAGAGGTTAGAATGCAAATTTATTTATAATTCAATGAAAACTAAGGTCAGACATGCAATTATGAGCTTGATCTTATCTGAACAGCTTGCATTTTGCTTTTCATTTATATAGTACAAGATTGTGACCTATAGGATAAAATTGAAATTAAAATCCGATTTTTTCGTAAAACACAAAAATAACTTTTTACTATCTTTTTATACCTCTTTTGTCATTTGCAAATGCAGTGGGAAAAATGGCAACATTTCCATCATTTGGTGATATGCAAGCCAGTGGTGAAAACCCACAAAGGCAAAAGTGACACCATTTTTAATTTATGTCCTAAGTTTATATAAAGAAAATAGATCAGATATTTATATACTTCCATTATAAATATAAATTGTAATAAAGTAAACTGTGAGGACATAAAAAAATTTCATATCAATTATGAGGACCATTGACCTTCAAGAAGCCATTTAAGGATATTTCATAAACATCTACGTAAATGTGGCAAATATAGACAATGATTTTTACAAGCTTCACAATTATATGACATAAATTGTATTTAAAGTGTAATTCTATATGGCCTTAAGTAGTCTTCACACTGATGTAATGGAATATTAATAATTATATATACATAAATACGTTTTAAAATCACTTTATGGTTCAATCTCCACTACAAGGCAAACATCTTTACGCCTATCCAAGATGTCCAAATTTTTTTCTCTTAATTGCATTATTACCATTCTATTTTTATAAAAAAACATACACACATTTTATAATATGTTTCTCATACTATTTAATATAAAACAATTTTAACAGAGTAGCTTTCATCTTTAGAGAAAAAGTATGTCAGCTATTGGATGTTTAAATGATGCTTTATCCTTGTTTTACTCTATATTTAAAAACTTCTAAGCCATTTTCCGACAGATAGTGGACAATTGTCTGCATTGGCTACCTGATAAAAAAAAATGCTACCGCTTTGTAGAGATAGAAAAATATTTCGATCATGGAATGCATGCACAACAGAAAGCTACATAACCACTCTACTATGAGGCTTATTTTATTATATCACAACTTAAAATAAAAAATAAATTGCTATAAGTTTAGAAAAAATTATATCACAAAATATGAAGTAAATCAATTATAAAGTCCAATTCTTCAAAATTCTTCCCTGACTTCAAAAAGCAAGATAAAATAAATCAGTAAAAAAAATTACATATTAGACTCTTATAAAAAAAAGAAATCCAATTTTAGAGTTCTTTTTATGTGAATAGCTAAGAAGTAAAATTGATTTGCCATTCCACAAATAGCAAACAACTTCAGAAGTAATGGAGTGGAAATTGGTAAAGTTATGAATAACCTTCATTTCTTCTCTTGACAAATTTACGTGGTTTCTAAAGCATTTTTAGGAAAAAAAATTATTTAAAATTTAAAGTAAAATACTATAATAAAAACAAGTAAAATGGCCTATTTTATTATTGTTTTTTTTTTTTTCTCATATGTCATAGCATCGGCCGGGACGCGAACCCACAACCGTCTGCAACTAACTACTTGCTTGCAAGGCGGATGCGATGACCTCTCGGCTAACAACGCTTGACATTATTGTTGTTTTTGCTGTTGTTGTTCTGTAAAAAAAAAAAAAAAACTTAACAAAGTATGTACTTTAAAGTTGAAAATAAAAATAGCAGGAAAAGTGTTAAGATATTCACAAGTTGAAAATCTAAATTAAAAACAAACAGATTTTGAAGACGTAATGAGAAAAGACAATGAGAAAGAAAATAGCCTATTATGTTATTACAAGAAAAAATTTAATTATTTAACACAAGCAGCTAAAAAATTAATAGGCAGAATGTATAAAGAACTGAACCAATGCCCTGTTCTGTGAAATTTAACCTAATAATGTAGGTAGCAGACTCAATGTCAAAAGACTCGTAAAATGTCAAATATCTTTGATAGCTGTGATGGTGAGAACAAATAAATCAGTAGCCAACTTTCCATACACTATCTTTTAACAGCTTATGTAAGCATAAGAAATAGTGATTGTGTGATATTTTAGTAATTTAAAACCAATTCTGCCTATAGGATTATGCTGACAATGATTATTAAAAAAAACCAAGGACACCAAAATTTATAGACACTGAACTGGACTCAGATCTGTCTGGCTAGACAAGCAAATTAGTGCTTGGATTGAAATCATTGTTGTGTTTTCATTTTGAACTCGTAGTTTTATAGATAATAAAATAAGTAAAAAGTGGATACTGTTGGCATCAAACACAATAATCTATATGTAGTGCTCTCAGATCCAAAAATCTTCATTGATGAAAACTATAAGCTAGAAACTAGTTTGGATATTGGAGGAGTAGAAACACTAGATAGAGATCTTATACACAAACCTCCTAGCACCCATTGATTGATATGGCTTGCACTGGGTGGCGCTACTATATAGAGTTTGCTACTGTTTTAATAGGTCATGCAAGCACGGGAAATGATTGTGTGACGTTTTAGTGGTTTAAAAACAAAGAAATCATTAAACATTTGCTTCAGTAAAAAATTGATAGAAATTAGATCCGTTCTTATATAACAAAAACAAAATATCTATTAAAAAATATGAGTTACACTAGGGAAAAAATTAAGAAGAAACTGGATAAACAAAGGAAACACTCAAATGATGATATGCAAATAATTTTAAAAGAAAACTGATCTATTAAAGCATGTAAACTGGTTAAAGTAATAGATGATTGGATATATGATAAAGAAAAATAGCACTTTAAAGAGACCTGCAAATAAATAAATAAGCTTAAGAAAATATTAATGTCAGGGTTAAATCTAAATACGGTAGGCCTGGAAGAGCTTATTTACAGTGTTATAAATACCTCTTTGGTAGATAGAATACATGATATAGAAATCTGTTTAATCTTGAACACATCTAATTGTAAAGTGACCCCTTGTGAAACTATTTGTAATCAATATTTTTTTTCCAAATTGTGATTGTTAAATAAATAAAAGAAATAATCCAATGGCTTCTGTGTTCAGGAATTGAATGAAGGTGACTGCTTTCCTGAATCAAATTGGAAGCTTGGATAATCAACAGCTAAACTTAGGCTGACTTTGATTATTAAGGTTGCAGTCGAAGGTCAATCATCCACAGTCAATTGATCTGATGAAAGTCAGGAACCATTGTAATATGTTGAAATCCTCACAACTGATAAGCTTTGACTAAGATGGTAATTTAATGACCTTTTCTTTTAATTTCAATATCTTTTCTATCTATATCTTTTTTGATTTAATATAATAATAGCACTTCTTTGAAGAAGTGTAAACTTTTTCAAGAAATTTTGTTTTTTCTTCTATTCAGCTGAACATGTAGTCTTTATCAGAAAATATATAAACCAACTTATATTAAACAAGTAAAAATGTTATAATAGCTTTTTTAAAACAAACATAATTTTATTTATAGATTTCTGATGAAGGCTGCAGATGTAGTCAAAACAATTAGAAGGCAAAAAAATAAAAATTGCTTCAAAGCATACAGAAGAAATAGAGGAAATGGTGTTAAATCAGCTTATCGACAAGATTTGTTTGTTTTTTATATAGCAATTTTTATTTTTCAATCCTGTATGGCAAATTTTACATCTAAGAAGTTTACAACAGTGGCAGAATGATGGATTTATGAGCAAAATTTTTCTATATAAAAGCCAATCTTTCATTTTAATAGTTCAAATAACTTCACCCTAATATAGAGCCATTTACTTCAAGCCTGAATAATCAATGGATACTACATGGTATAATGATATAAATCCGAAACTAGAATCTGGTGAAGATGATCTTCCAAGCACCTAAATGTTCAATTGTTTATTATAGCAGTTCTCCATAGAGAAGCATTCTGTCGTATCTCACTGTTTTATCATATAAATAGATCTATCAATAAAGTATCTGTAATAACATTTAATGAAGCTTTTAAAAAATCCTCAGTAATACTATTCTAAAACAGGCAAAAACTCTCCATACAGTAGTGGCACTCAGTGCTAACCAAAGTAATCATTGGATGCCAGAAGGCTTGTGCATAAAATCCCCATCTAGTGCCTACTCATCCAATATTCCCAGACTAGTTTCTGGCTTGTGGCCTTTGTCAGTGAGGAGCTTTGGATATGACAGCACTGCACCTATATCTTAGGATCTCTGTATGGAGAGTTTCTGCTTGTTTTAATAACAGTTATGAGCTAGCATAAGGAATAGTGATCATGTGATGTTTAGTGGTTTAATACTACTCTAAAAAGGATATAAATAAATAAATATACAGTTAGTAAATAAAAATTCTGCTTGAATAAACCTGCATCTTCTGAAGTCTGCATTTTTAAGAGGCAGTGTAATTTTTTATCAGAATTTTGATTGCTTTTGCTTACAAAATATGATTGTTTTTTATTTTGAAGGTATAATTTTGTAATACCATCCATTATTATTATTTATCTACTTTAAATATCTATCCATTGATTTTTCTAATTAGATCATAATTCACCATAAGATGTTGCATGTTTTCCAATCGGAGACATTAGTTTCATATGTACAACAGAGCTACAAATGAAACGTCAATTTAAAATTCCTTGTTCGAGTGCTTTATCAGATTTATGATTAGAGGGGAGGCAAGAGTGTATCTTTTAATCCTCATTGTAAACCCATACTTTGCTTTAAAGAAGGAATAAATAAGCAATGTATTTTTGTATCTACAGGGTACAGTGGTGTTGCAAACTATGCAGTAACTAATTACATAACTTCAGTTATAGACCATTCAAAAAAATGTAAATAAACAAACAAACATGAAAATAAACAAAAAAAAAACTTAAAACTTTCAAATTTTATGTTATCCTGCAGTGATAATTCCTGTTCTGAAAATCATATATGATTATATATTAGTAGAATTTATTTATTTTATGTTGAAAGCATATACATTTTGTTCTTCTTTTATGATCCTTTCCAAATTTAATGTGCTATATTTTGTGTAATAATATATTTTCTAAGCATAATGATCAATGTTTGACACAATTTTAAAACATACTAAAAGTTGATACTGATTTACAAAATTCAAAATAATTGAAGATCTTAATATCTTGACAACAGGATCACTATTATGTTTCTGTAAGAGGAAAAAATATTGAGAAAAAAAAGAGTATCATAAAGAGCATATTTAATACTAACAAATGTCAGACATTTTGCTATTTACTTTATTTTAAAACTATGGTATTTTTTTTCCTAATGTCTGACTGAACACACACTTAATGAAATATATGTACATGTGTCCCCTCAACTATATTATTTTTATTTTTAAAATTTTATTTATACTATAATCTTGATTTATATGTATATTATATATATATGTAACGAGCACAGACGTTCATTACATTGTTTTTTTTTAATATTTATTAAACAGGAAAGTAAATTAAAAAGTTCGCATTTAAAAATTTTCTTTAAGCATTAAAAATTGAAACTAAATATCATCTTAAACTCATATATATTAAAGCGCACAGATAAAAAAAATTATTAAAATAAAACTGTATTAAAAATAGAAAAGGTATTTTAAAAACAAAAACTTAAAAAGATTTAGAGATAAAAATATATCTTTAATCTTGAAAAACACAGAAATTAATCAGAAATGGAAATGATTGTTAATTAGTTAAATATAAACCAGCCTTGGGCATCTAAATGTAAAAACATTGGTCAGATAGGAAAACAATAGAAACAAATAGCCAATGAAAGAAATCCATCAGGAAATCGGACCTCAGCAAAAGGATCATCGCATCGGTGACGTAATGTAAATTCAATCCTTCACATTAATATAAAAAGGACAAGTTTGGAAATTATTGGGGAGTTAATGATTATTACAATGTGACAGATAGGTATTAGTATGGAATTGGAGGTGAAGGAGTTGACAGACGCACTGTCAATTCTTTCAGCTGTTAAAGAAAGGAGAAATGAACTATCATTTTCTACATTGAGGACCAACTAAATTCAAAAACCTCTGAATGAATAAATAAAACATCAGCTAAATGTATACCAATATCTTCAGAATGGCGTGGGAATTCCCGTTCAAACTTACAAACGACAGATAAAGATGAACTGTTTAAAACCGTAAGAACTTTACAATTAATGAACATTAAGTTAAAAACTTTTCGTATTTAAAATAATTGCATTAGTTTCCTATCTGACTAAAGTAGTTAAAATGTTATTTGATGTATTTTTTTTTCTTATTTAAAATCATTTCCATTTATTTAATTTTGTTCTTTAAGTTTATTTATGATTTCTGTTTTCCGATAAATTAAAATATATCAATGTTAAACTTAAGTCGGGCGTGAATGGCTGTATAGATTTGTAAAGTTATATTAGGGGAGGGTAATCTTAGGTTATTTGTGTCATTGTTAGATTGGGTCAATGTATTGGATATATTGATGTAGTTAGTAGATGTAGTCGGAGATTCGCTACTGGCAGAATCGCTTCATACGCCGCACTCTCCCGTTTTGCCTATGGAAGGAATTATAAGACGCAGAGCGCAGTTCCTTTCTATGGAGTTTTTTTTTATTGTTCTTCTCATTGGATAGAAGTAATATTCCTATCTAATGGGAGTCAATATCTTATCTTAATCTTTTTGGTGCTGCCGTATTCCGTATTACATTGAATACATCGATGTATCAGATGGATTGATGCCAGTTTGACTGCGAAATTTTAGCCTAAGGTTAAATAGGGATAGAATGTTTTATTTTCAAATGCAAATTTATGTTGTCTATTCATACTCGACCCTAAATAAAAATGCATTAAATTTAAGTTGTTTATGGACGCTTGCATGGGTTGGTTATCGGTTAAGTATGTTTTGGGTTTTCATATTTGATCAAAATATATAGACATTCGATAAATAATGATACCTTACGGTGAGTATCTAAAATGTATTTATTCGGATGTCTTTTAAGTTATTGGTGACAATGCAAGTATCTTATGCTGAATACTAGAGGGTTTCTTATATTTCCCTATGCAATTGTCAGTAATCAATAATTTTGTATTTTGATCGTTTATGTTTATTTTGAAATGTTTTTTGACCGTTGAAATCTATGTAACCAATCTATAGCAACATATTAAAACAAGCTTTTATAATCCCATCTGTGCGAACTTAATTAAAATGTAAACTGATAATATAATAGAAATTAAAATGTAAATTAAAATTAAGGTAAAGTTAAAAATAATGTTAAATGTTAAAATGTAAAACTAATACTAAAATAGTTTTAAATCTTATATATATGTGCATAAATAAATGTTTGTATGTTAATTACTGGCAGTGGCTTATTTTATTCTTTTTTATATATACTCTTAGATTATATTATTAAATCTCTGCTATTCCACTGAGCTAGTGACATGGGCTAACGACCGGAACCAAAATATTTAAAAAAAAAAAAAAAAAATATTTTTTTTTTTTACTTATGTATCTGTCTACTTTATAAATTTTTTTAGGTTCAAATGCCTAGATGGCGCCCCATAGTGCAGATTACGTTAAGTCTCCCCCTTCTCCAGATCCTTACATATAGTATCCATGTTATATATGTGTGTGTGATGAACAACATTGTACATCTGCAGTTCAGTACACACTACCATATTCTATTTTTAATCACATCAATTATTATATGCCATATAGGGTTTGGAACAAAATATAGCATAGTTCATGGCTTCGCTGTGCATTTTTTATTACTAACAATATATGTGATTATTTTTATATTGGTACAAAAAAATTTTATGACAGAAATTAAAATGACAAATCAAAAGAATAGTTTACATTTATTGATTAACCCCCACTTTTTTTAAACTTTTTTATTATAAATATTTATGAGTTTTCCACTTAGCAATTGAATGTAACCTAAGTTTAATCTTTTTTGAAAAAAAAATGTAAATAATTTTGAAAATCTTATTTTTTAATATTCAATAATATTAGACTTCTCTATATCACTTAACAGATGGATACTTAAATAAGGCTTTAACCTTAGTACATGTGCCTTGAGTACTTAATTTATTACAAGAGAAACCTCTACAAATCTAAATGCAAGATTTGACTTTATAAAGATAAGAGCAGCCACTCTTATCTTCAATCTATTTTTCTAAATATATAGGCAAATCTAAAGCATTTTGATTTGGAGGCATGATGCCTATATATTGAAAAAAATAGGTTGAAGATAAGAGTGGTCATTCTTATCTTTATAAAATCAAACCTTTCATTTAGATTTGTAGAGGTCTCTCTTGTAATAAATTAAGCACTCAAGGTGCATTAAGGTTATAGGCTTATTTAAGTAGTACATGTTGACATTATGCTTAATAAGAATTCATATTTAACTATTTCCGGTTTGTCAGTGTCATTTGCACCCTTCGGTGCTCATTTGATAATGTGCTATTTTCTTTCTTTGCTGATGTAAAAAGTATAATGATGACGTTGAAGAAAATATGGCCATTTTTAGCTGTATATGTTAGCTTTCAAACGATCTTTATTTCAAAAAAATCGATCAAAATTTAGATTTTTGGCGAATTTTTTAATCAACCACAATATTTAATTTTTTTGTTTTTTTTTTTGGTAATTTTTGTACTTATCATGAAATGATAAAAGATATAAAATGTTTTATGGCCACAAGTGAAATTTTCTTTGGTATTATTCTCAAACAAGGCTTACAACAGACTAAGAACGTAATTATTCATAAGTAAAAAATTTTAATTTTTTGAAAAAATATATTTTTTATTAATTTTAGTTTGTAATTCGTGTGTGCCAATTTGTAGTTATACATTTATTTATTTATGCTCATATACAATTCATATCTATCGAAAAATTGGTGTGTGTGTAATTATATATTTATGGTCGTGTAGAATTCATATTTATCATAATTTTCTAAAGGTAGTTTGTAATACATTTATTTATGCTCACATAGAATTCATATTTATTGAAAAATTAGTGTGATTTAGTTTGTAATTATATATTTACTCATATAGAATTCATATCATAATTAACTTATTAGTATATAATTCATATCGTAATTTTCTAAAGTTCTATGTACACTAATCCTCTTATTTTTATAAAAATAATGATTTTCAAAAAGTATACTTTTTGAAAACCATTAATTATGTTTATATTATATGGTTTACAAGCAATGAGTTATAAAACTAATAAACAAATGTATACAGACAGACATTGCATACACAAACATATAATCCAATTCTGATTCTTGTTTATGTTTATGCTTGATCATGCTTTGCTTTTGCTATATGTTTCATACCATTATTTTCAAGTCTATAGACTATATGCAAATAAATTATATCTGTGGTACAATAAATATAACAAGATAGCATCACTTCTGTACATAAAGAATATAAACATCACTTGTGCAGTGCATAAAGAATATAAACATCACTTGTGCAGTGCATAAAGAATATAAACATCACTGGTGATCACAAAGAATATAAACATCACTATTGTACACACAAAAAATATAAAATGAAGAGATGAAACTCATTTTATCAGTGATATAGACAGTAGCCTACAATTTCTAGTTTTATACAGACAAGAAGCCAATTGCTATGAATGATTTCTTTTGTATCTTTTATTAGGATGAATCTTTTTCTTTATAGACGCCTTTGACATTTAGAACATTTGGGGTACAAGATAGAAATGAAAAAGTCATATCTGACTTTGTTTGGAGATTGTGAAGCTATGGATTATCTCAGGTAAGACATATTATACATGTTTAGAAAGATAATTTTGTAAGGAATAGAAAGAAATTATCACTGAAGATGTATTTTGAATTTTAGTTAATGTTAATTTCCAAATTATGAACAAACAATAAAATAATAATTATTTCGAATGTGAAAATTTCTTTTTTTTCTTATTTTTTATATAGTTATCACTATTTATTTTATGCTTATTGTTTTCCTTAATGTTTCTAGTTTCTAGCAATGTAATTGTTTTTGCTCTAACATAATTAAAACTGAAGTTATTGTGAAAATTGTGTCTCAGGCCAATATTTTAAAAAGTTCAATATGGCGGCTTGAAGCTGAAGTAGTTAACAGATGGATGTAATCTTTTTAAAGATTAACTACAGCATTGACTTTAACTAAATAAGGTTATTGTGTTAAGATAGAAAGTAATAGTCATTTCAGTGCAATAAATTTTTATATGTGTTTAAATACTTTTTGTTCAAATTTCATTTATAAATATGAGTACAACTTTTTTGAAATAAAGAATTAAAGATTATCTTTGAAATTTTGTTTGGAATAATAAGTTATTCAAATTAATGATAACTACCTGTATTGGTAAGATTGACTGAAGGAAAGCTTTCATTAACCCTACAAAGATCACAACTGATCTGAGGGATATAAGCAAGCTCTTTCCTTAAATATTGTCCTACACATCAAAGGCAAAAGTTCAAATTCATGATCAGCTGTATATTTGCATGTAACTAATATTAGACCATAGTGTATAAGCTGGCAGTGTGATTATAACATGTATTCATAAGAGGTTTGATGCAGAATAACAAATTGTACCCATGTGATACTGCAAACCCCAAAGTCATTGTTGTATAATTATGAAAAGTATTAAACTATGCCTTGAATATGGCAATATTGTCTGCAAAGATTATCGAAGACATTTTATAAAGCCAGTTATGGAAAATATATTTTATTGTAATTACATAATAAATGCCAATTTACAGTGTGCATGATTAAGTGTGTCAGCAGAATGAGTTAGCATGGATAGTTGAGGGTCATGTGAAAGTCTGAGTTCAAACACTTATATATTATATATTGGAGTGCAGGCGTAAAAAAGCCTATACTGTAGAAAAAAATTCATATAGTGTGTTAATTGTTTTTTTCCATATTTAATAATGAATGTATTTTAGATGCACTCAAGATGTAATGTGATATGGCTATTCTTTCATCAAAGTCAGAAATCTTTCAATCACTATGCCCAGAAAAATCTTAGCCACCTTACTTTATATTTCCATTCCCCACCCTAAATTTGTTTCCTTTATTCTTCTCTATCTTGCTACATCTCATTTCCACATCAACTTTGTCCACTCTATGGCCTTTATATCTAAATCCCTTTATCTTTTTCCAAACTCAGCATAAAGACCAAGAACCCACTTTCTGTATAATCATTTAGGTTATATTTATTCTCCCATAACTTCATTATTTGTACCCTTTCTGCTTGTAAGTGTTTACATTCAATTAGCAGATGCCTAATATTTTTCATTCCTTCCTTACATAACTTGCAGACTAAATCAACCACATTTCTCATTTGTGTATATATTCCCTTGTTGCTAATGATCCTTTTCCAGCCTTAAACAGTAAACTACTTTTCTTGCTATTATCGTAAATTAACTCACATCCAATATTCTGTTTACTTCTATAAATATTAAGACTCTTTTTACTCTCCATACTAGTTCTTCATCTCTCCAGCTCCCTAATTTTCATTAATGCATCTATTTTTCTATCCCATTCTTTGCTACTATAACACTCAACAATCCTCCTAATGCAACCATCCCAACTTTTGTACAAGTGCACTGACGTCAAGTCTTTATCCAAATCTTCTGCTTACCATACGATCTTTCTCACCCATCTTGTTGCCTGTCCTTGACTCGTAATCCAATTAAATACTATTTTGTCTAGTCTCTTATTATTCATGAATTACAATCTACCGGATATTTTGATTTTGTTTTTTGCATCTTTCTATTCCAATTTTTTGACCACGCCCTTTCTAGGATATAAGTATAAATATCTATAATATGAAAAACACTATCGTATAAATATTTTTTTTAAAAATCTAATAACTTTAGTAAAAACTATGAGTTGTGAAAAGTAAATCATGGTTGTTTGTGAGGTACTTACAAAAAAAAAAAAAACAAATTTAAAAAAATTCTTTAAAACGGAATTGCAAACATGAGAGACTACTCTATAACATCCTTATCTCAACATGTCTTTGAAAACAACGGTTTATGAGCTTTTTTTATAACTATTTCATCTGCAAAACTCTCAATATATTACTTAAAACAAAAGGTTAAGTTTGTAGAAATGACTGTTGCTTTTTGAAAAAAATAAATGAATAATGAAAATGCCTAAAAAGGGGGAGATGAGATGTTTTTGTGTTACAAGTTATTAGATTTAATTAAATCAAAAGAAAAAACTGATTTTACTTTTAAAACGAATCTTCAAAATTAAAAATCGACAACACAGATGTTTAAAAACATAGCTTTAATTTAAAAAATAAAAAACATAGTCTTACAAATATTATTTTTTTAAATCAAATTTGTAAAGTAAAACATGTATCAAGGCATATATTATTTAGTTAGTTGACTAAAGAGACAGCATATGATAAGACAGTTGATCGAAAAATAACATTTGAATCATTATAGTGAATTCAGCCAATCAATCTAGCAAACTTAAATAAACACGTGCCGTTTGTACACTACTAGTACTTTAAAAATATGGGTTCAGCTATCAAGGAAGTAAACAGCTCTTATTTTATTAATGTGTACTCTAGTCTTATCTTTAAAATATGGGTTCATCGATGAAGGAAGTTAACATCGATCGTTTTATTAGTTTGTACCCTAGTTTTACCTTAAAAAATATCGTTCAACCATCAAGGAAGTAAACATCTAATGTTTTAAATATTTCCAGGGCCATGCAGATAGTTGGCTTAATAATTCATATATTCTTAGATATTTAAGATCTATACAGTCTCTATAATTCTGAGGTTTGTAACTCTATAATTTTGTAAGCACACTACAGCTCACACACATTACTCTGATGATAGAAAAAATGGACTCTTGACTAGATCTTTTCTTTATTAATTTTCAGAATAATAGAATTGAACGCAGAACATTATTCAAAATCAGTTTCCAGTATACCATTTTGCTACCCTTCTTTTACATTACTACTCTGATTAAATTATTCTGCAGACTCTTTATCAGCTTTGCTAATTTGCTTAAAATGAACTTTTCTTTACATGCAAGTTAATCCGCTGGACTTTCCAGCACATAGTTTTTTTTTCTGCATACTAATTAGCTATTCTGTTTCTGGAGTATTCTAGTTTGTGTAAACACACACTTTTATTTATTCTTTAATATATATATAAATATTTATATATATATATATTGTCTATACTAAACTTGATGTAATTATAATGGACTTGAACTCAGACTTTCAAACACTCCATAGCTATTCAATCCATCTTATATAACTGATAGATATGTCCACATACATGTGAAAAAGATAAATGATCAGTATTTTATACTGAACCAGCACTCATCAGTTGGTTCAGATCATCATCTCCAATACATATATATAATCACTGTTCAGTTTATATTAAGATAGCAAATCTTCAAACTTTAATGGACAAGCTTCAATCTTCTCCATTCTCCAACTCTTAAGCCATCCATTTCAATGAAAATCTGATGATGAAATTATCAAAATCCTTGTTGATGCCAATATTATTGTCATATCCATGTTGACTTTAAGTCCATCTGATCCCTCATACATAGGACCTTAATATGTTCATTTAATTATACAGAATGATGGACAGAATACAGGCTGAATATATATAATATGTATATGGTCCCTTATATATACAGCACTTTTATTAGTTTGTATACTAATCTTTTCTTTGAAACATGGGTTTAGCAATCACGGAAATAAACATTTATTGTTTTATTATGTAATATCAACAACTTGAAATAATTGAATACTTTCCATAATGTTACTTTATGGTCTATGACTACAAGATGGAAGACTAAGAGTCCTCTGTTCTGGTGATCACAGTAATGCTTATGTGCAAATGCAATTAGCCAGAATTTAAAATTACACAGTAATTACTATATGTAGACTATAAAATCGCCCAATTAATGAATGCTACATAGAGTAAAAACATAAACATTAAGGTAGTAAAAAGACAACCATGATTACTTGCAAATAAACTCAACCATTAAAGGTTTGTACATTATGGAGGGTAATTCACAATCTGCTTTCCCTCTTATATAAAGAATGTGTCTTTTATACTAAATAAATATCACAAAGAGTTACTATATTTTCTCAATATTTCTAAATAGAATTAATGCATAAAGTAAACAGGCTTTTGTCAATTAATATGCATGTTACTGGTGCCAAGAATAGAATCTCATATTTGAGATTAGGAAAATAATTTGATGTACAGGTAATAGTTGTAACATCTATTATCTTAGAAAGTATCAACTTGTAACTAAAAACAAATAATAATAGAGAAGGCAATTGTTTTGGCTCAGGGGCCACAGAGGTTGGCGAAGGCCACATCAGGAGCCATTTTGTGAAAGCGAAAGTTAGCGGAGGGCCACATCTTTTTTTCATGACACAATAAACACACTGCTTTATTCCCTGTATTGCCAAAGAAGTATTAGTTTGTCCATTCTTCATTAAACACATGACATTCATCACTAATTTTACATTTTTTCAGAGGGTTCATGGTTTCACTAAAGTTGGAAATGTATATATTTGCTAATGCAATGACAAAATTGAAATTAACCAGATCAACTGGAAAAGCACTGCACATCATATCTATACTGCGCATGTGTATTGATGTGGCCATCCTAGTGGAACATATGAGATGAATCTTTGCTCGTGCATGGGAAGGAAATCTCAGTTCAAGGCAGATTTTTCTGATTATATTGGCAGGCCTCATGAAAACTCTTAGCGGGCCATGTGGCCCTCAGACCGCTATTTGCCCACCCCTGGTTTAAGGCATTCAGAAAACTGACCAGCATACCTGCACAGATTTTAACTTTTTATGAACTCTAATTAAATAAAAATCCAAATTATAAATTGACTATACTAGTGAATTAAAATACTAGTTTTCTACTTTATCAGGTCTAATAATCCCAAACAGCATCAGATATATCCCTCTAAACTAACATTTTATAAGGCTATAGAACTGCAATATCATGAACCAAAACCTCTAATTTCAAGCAAAATGATGATGTAAAGCTGTTAAATATGCATTAGCATTTCAAAGGATGGTTTCGACCTGTGACTTTAAAACATTCATCAATAAATGAATGTGAGAAAAGTTTATATGTAATGTGAAAGACTATAAATTGTGAAATCAAGTTATCTATGGACCTCCTGTCAAACATTTTAATTAGCCATCTCACAGAAGATTCTAGAAGAAGAAATGGTAAACAAATGATACTTTCCATAAATGTCATTAAATCAATCACTACCATTCATTTTGTGCAATATTTTATATATATACAATTTTTACTCCATACTTTAAACACTTTACAGTAAAAATATTTTATTAAATATATATATACACATGCACAATCTGCTGTTTTGACTATCCTGCAGTCTTCCTCAGACCTATGATATAATATTAAATAAATAAATACATAAAAATTGTATTTAATAAATCTAAAAAAAAATAAAGAAGAATAAACACAAAGTATAGTAAAATATAACAAAACATAATAAAATCAAAATAAATTAAATATGATAAAATGGAATTAAAATAAAATAATTTAGATAATATAAAATAAAATATACCACAATAAATTGAAATATGTAATAAATACAGATTAAAAAATAATGTATTTAAATTAATGATTGTTCATGAATATATATATATAGATAGGAATATACATGTATGATTCATATTTTATATTTCAATTTAATTTTTTACATTTTATTTTACATTATATTATATGGATTATTTTACTATGTTTTAACTCTATTTTATCATATTTAATTTAAATAGTTTTATTATATTTTGTAATAGTTTATATTATTTTTCTTTATTTTTATTACATTATTTATGCATTTATTTATTTTATTTTATTTGTCATTGTAATTATAAATTTATTTAAATGCACATTGATTATATCATATTTTTGACGAAGACTTCAGAACAGTCAAAACATCATATTGTATTGTTTTCCTGAAGGTTTGTGATAATGGTGTTCTAGTTGTATTTTTATATTGGATTATTTCCATCATCTTATATGTGTATTGAATGTCTTTAGAAAAATTTAACTTTATTTTAATATTCCAAATACATTCAACTGTTAGTAAAAGCACATCAAACAGGTTACTATATGCACAATGTTTTGAAAAGTATTATTCTCCCCTCTTCTTCAGATATTGCTGGCCTGACCAGTGACAGTACTACCATGGGATTCGAACCTGGACTCTTAGATTCTTGAGTATTGAATTTTTTTAAGATAACCCAGGATGGCTCAGTTGGTTAAAGTGTTATCTTAAAAAAAATTCAATACCCAAGAATCTAAGGGTCCAGGTTCAAATCCCATGCTAGTACTGTCACTGGTCAGGCCAGCAACACCTGAAGAAGAGGGTGAATAATACCTCTCAAAATGTTGTGCATATACTAACATCTTTGATGTGCTATTACCAACAGTTGAATGTATTTGGAATATTTAAATAAAGTTACATTTTTCTAAAGACATTCAATATGCATATTAGATAATGGAAATAGTCCAATATAAAAATACATCAGATTGTATATTTACACAATAACTTTTTTTTTCTATAAGGTATTTGAAGTAAGAAGTACAGATTGTATTTAAATGATACTTCTGCTCAAATAAAGTCCAAAATAAGAATGGCTTGAGATACACAAGGTCAAATAGTCTTGATCTGTAAAAGTAGACAAGAAATCAGCCATAAAATGGTCAAAAATTTATCACCATAGTAACAAGCTTTCTTAAACAATTATCAACTCGAACCCAAATATTTTTTAAAAACATTAATTAAGTATTTATTGCTGCTTTGTTTAATCCATATCAAATGTTTTAAATTTCACCAAGCTCTTTGTTTGGACCTGATGGACACTAATTCATAACATTGAAGTCAATGCTATATTATTTGGATTCAAATCTATGTCTGTTTCGTATAGTTTATGATCAAAACACTTTGCCTAAACACATTTTTGTTTGGAAATATGCAATGAGAGTTAAACTACTGATGGCTTGTCTGTATTCTATAATGGTTATCTAGATATGTCTAACTAAACTCTAATCATGCTTTTCAGATATTGTATAATTCCTCAAATCCAAGTAGATTATATATGTTTTACTTGAAGACTTTTCAATTACATTTTTCAGTAACAGATTCTTTTTATCTTACCACAATTATACTAGAGTAAGCTTCAGAAATCGGTGAATTCTAGATGGTGGTGCTTAATATTTCCCTCTCCAGTGATATTCTAGCCAATATCTCCAAACTAATTTCCAGTTTATGGTTTTCATCAGTGAGAAGCATTGAATGTGGGATCAGTGCACCTAGACCTTTTGTATTTGAATGTATCTTTCCTCTAACCATAAGCTAGTCTGGGGATATTGGATATCATAAATAAATGAGATATTAGTAAGGACTATCATTTAGAATATATTGGTTACTGAAGCTTACACTAGGTGATGTAACTGTAGTTAGAAAACAAAGAATTTGCTACTGAACAGCATTATGTAAGCTGGAATCATGTTATGTTTGTTTGATTTTAATTACATAGACAGTTTATTATGTTAAAGGGAATCTATATTTTGAGCACTATCAATTGTTTTTTGTTCTATTTCACTACCGAAGTGATAAAAACATCACTTTATGGCTTCTGTGTGTTTTTTTTTTCCTTAATATATTTTTGGTTTTTCCAAAGCAGAAAGATCTGGAAAGAAATGTGACTTAAATTAGTTATTCAATGTTATGTTATTATTTACCAATGTCAAACTTACTACATCTATAACTTTAATACAAACTAATTTACATAGATACATTAATCATTCTCACTAATCATCTATAAACTAGAGATTAACCCTATAACAGATATAAACTTTAAACTTCAAGTAAAACATTAATATAATAATGTTTAATTAAACACATACACATAGAGTAATTCATTTCTCTTTTTCTATGTAATAACTTCCACTCCATCATAAATTCCTGAAACATGAATAAAGAAAACTTAAAAGATAAATGACTACCAAAATTCATTTCATGGTAAAACAGCACTCATAAGTTGGATGCTAAACTTCATCTATTCTATTCATTTGATCTATTTAACTATTGTACTTTATTAGCATTCTGTCTTCTGACATTGTAAGAAACTTTTCTTACTCTATTGATTCTAATAATAAATGAATTGTCATCATATGATTTGATAATTTTAAGTGATTCTTTAAATAGGTTATAACATTTTTTATATGTGTGTGTTCTTGGGTTTTGGTGATCTGAGAGCTATCACAAATACCCAATTACCTATATTGAATACTTCCTGAGCTCGAATTTTTTGAAGTCCAGAGTATTAAACTATTCAATTATTTAAAAATAAATAAAAGTGTAAGTTTGAGTTTAAAATTAAAAAAATTATTTTATATATAGCTTATTTATAATTTAAATAATTTTTTAGAATATGAAATTGATTTGAATGATTTTTAATATTTGCAGTAAGTCGGCAGTAGATGTTTACAACATATTCGTGTTTTTTTTTCTTATAACGATCCAATCAATACAAATCAATAGCTTACAAAAGCTGTATTGATTTATCAAAAAACTGCCAACATTATGCACGAATCTAATACTATAAAATCTAATTAAATGGCTAATTTGTGAAAGTTGAAAATTCATCCACTAGGTGTCAGAATCTTTAAGCCTTTCAAAAACAAAGAATTAAACGACCTTTTTTTTTTTTAATCTTGCCAAAGAAAGATTTCATTACAGTCAAACAATAAACTCTGAATTCAAAGAATCTAAACAGTTTTTAAATTTCTTTAACAATCAAAAGAACGTAAGAAAAAAAAACGAAAATCTCAAGTATCAGGAGAAGTCAGTATTTTGCAAAATGTAATCACAGAAGTCAAACTCAATTTTCAAAGGTCAACTACACAGAAAAAGAAATCCCGCACCAAGTGTAATCCTTTCAAACAAACCATAAACAAAGTAATGCGGATATGTAACTACGACTTATTAATCTTTCAAGTCTGAACTATATAGAAATATAACACAAAGGCTAAGTCTGGAATAAATATATATATTAAATCGTTGCCACCGACAACTTTCTTTGTTTTTATATATCTATATATCCAGTCGTCATGTCATTAATAGTGGGCACTTAGAAGGGACATATGATGAAAAACTAGTTTATTAGTATGTCATCTCTAATACAAAATGTAATTTGGATTGAGGATTTCCCTGCAAGCTCGAATCCTTTTAGATAGCCAGACTATCAATTTAACTATTCACCTGAAATTCAATCTCTAGAAGTTGGCTGTTTAAATGAATGGAATGTCATAACGGATCACAGCCAATACACTATTCACCCAACAGTCTATCTGCTATGTCTGGATTTACTTTGGACTAAATTCGTCTGTCTTAATCACTATAAGAAAAACAACTAGATGCAAATATATTAATATTATTTAATATTTCAAAATCCCAATCTAACACATTATTTACAAATGAGTCAGTCACTTAAGCCTTATATAAATTATAATGAAAATCTGTTCAACCTGTCAAATGTCTGTAGTATTGTTTTTGATCTTCTAAAGAGATTGTTCCACTATAGACTCTGTCTTACTCCAGTATGTGATGACATCTAGCATCATTATGTTCAGAGACTAATCCGGGCATGAAGGTGCTTTATCTAGCTAGTGTACAAACTGCCTCATTAACTCTTTATTGGTCAATCATTTCCATACCTCTGCCGATTTTGATATTTATCCTTACATCAATATCTTCTTTTATTAGTATCCAGTTTATCTCATTTGACTGAAGTAGATTTCATAAATGTAAAATAAAACATACAATATTGCAATTGATGCTACTCTTCTCTATTATATAATAAAACGCTTCATTTTTATAATAGTTTTTTTAATTGATTGCTGTAACAATTTTTTTTAAGATTTAATATAAATTAAATAAAAGATTTTAATATTGTATAAATAAATGTGAGAAATTCGCAATTGAAAAAAAATGTTTGGAACAACCTGGCCTGCCAGCAAAGCACATTTCTAAAGTGTACACAGTAAATTAAAGTATTAATAAAGCTAAATTTAATTTTTTTAATATATCTGTTATATTTGATAATTAAGTTAGATATAATTTTCTCTATAAATAAAATCCATACTTTGTTGTGGATTTAACAGCATTATGGACAACAGACAAAGTATGCATTTTATATAAGATTATTTACTGGAGCTCCCTCTAAATAAAAAAAATTCAGAGGGCACTCCAGTATAACATTATAGACAAACATATATTCAGACAACAAACAAAATAATAATTTTATATGTAAGGATGTGTTTTCAACACATACATAGCAGATTCTTTAGTTAATTAAAAAATAAGATTTGAGAAATGTAGATTAGTTCAATTGTTTTTTTTCCATATGTCATAGCATCAGCCGAGACGCGAACCCACACCTGTCTGCAACCAACTACTTGCTTGCAAGGTGGATGTGATGACCTCTTGGCTAACAATGCTTGACAGTTTAATTGTTATGACGCAGTGGGACATGACTTTTCCAATTTAGTTAAGTGTCAAGACATAGTAATTTAATCTTGTCATCTCTATTGTGATTTCTAACAGTTTTTTTAACTGAAAAATAAAGCACTTTAAATAATTTGGATTGGTTAGATGCATTGCCAAGTAAATAGTATTCATTGTGTGTCTTGATAAATTCTTAACTAAAAAATAAAGGAGACTTGAATAACCGCGAATAGTCAATGAGGTGAACCATAGCTAATTTAACTAGTCATTGCCTATTGGATCTCGAACTGTTCTAACCAAAAAATAAAAAAATTGTACTAATCTAGATAGGTCAGATGAATATGTTCTAAAATCACATAATAGCAATTTTAATTATCCACTATTGGATTTCTAGCAGTTCTTAATTGAAGAATACAGGACTTGGAATAAATTGGATTATGCAAATGGGTGTAATTCAATATGAAAAAGGTCTTACTATAACATGAATGATTCTTCCAATATTATTAAGATTGTGGTTTATTTTGGGAATTCACTAACCATGACATCAGCTTCTGCATGAGAAATCAATTTTAAGACTTAAGTTCTCTGATCATTATATATTTTTGGACTATGGATTGACTGTTTTAGTAATAAGCTCAGATCATAATTACCCAACATGATGATAGTTATTTATAATTAACATTACATGATTTTTCACATGATCACTTGTGGAATTTCTAGCCAGAAATAAGAGGAAAATCTACAGTTGACAAAAGTTTGAGATATATAAAATATATGAAAACTGATTCTGGTGTCAGATTCATATAAATATTTAAATAATTTGACATGGGTTTAAAATGTTAGATTTGCTTTGAATTTCAGGCTATCATTTTGAAAAAGAAGTAAAATATGGGTGTTGTTACAGCTTCAAATTCTAGTCCTCACTGATAAAGACAAAGGCTAGAAACCAGTATGGTAATGGGAATTTTATGGCATGATACCATCTGGTATCCAATGTGATTACTCAAGCTTATGACATATGGCCTTAGGGTAGGTAGAAATAACAGCTATTGGAAGCAACTTATAAAAATGTAAATGTAACATGTCACTGGTGAGTCAAATTATATATAAATTAAACCGATTGATGTATATTCTGCATTTAGTGAAGAAAACAACATTAATAAGATGAAAATATTACAAATCTCAAGAGACAATTTTGTTTTTCATTTCCAGAAATTTTAAAAGAACACTAAAGGATATGAATAAAAAAATAGTTCATATATCTATACTGGATGAGATGTAGTGATATAAAAGTAATGCAACTGTCATATCTATCAGCTGGATTTTATATCTGGGAAGAACTTGAATATATTTTTAATTAACTAAAAAATTATCCATGCCACCATAAATTCATTTTATCCATTTTACATTTTTAGATAGCCCTTTGAATTAAATTTCAAATTTTTATTTTAAAATAATCTTTACTTTTTATTTTCACAACTTCAAAATATTTTTTATAAGTAAGTTCACAAAACAAAAATCATTCATAAATATAATTTTGCAAATATAAAAAAAGTAATAATTTAAAATATATAATATTTCACCATGATTGCCAATAAAAATATTTAATCCTTACCAAATCTGACATTTTTTATTGTTACACCTGGTGGAAGTTTTTGAAAATTCTCAACCTTCATTTCTGTATAAAATCTTTCTTTTATACTAAAATTCAATAAATTTAACTTGATTTCTTTTTCATTTATTTTTACAAATAAAATACATTTTTAAAAAAATCATTTTTGAATTCTACAAATATTGAAAAAAAAAAGTTGTAAACACAAAGGATCAGAAATATTACCAAAATCACCCTTTTCTTTATTTTTTTGTAATATCTTATATAAATACAATTTATCCAAACCACTTCAAACACTTTTTAGCAAAACCTTTTATTTGTAAATATATACATACACCTATGTTTTGACTGTCATGCAGTCTTCTTCAGAGCCAATTTACTTTAATCTCTTAAAAATGTGTACATATATACATACACCTATGTTTTGTCCTGCAGTCTTCTTCAGAGACAATTTACTTTAATCTCTTAAAAACCATTTTTAAGAGATTAAAGTAAATTGGCTCTGAAGAAGACTGCAGGACAGTCAAAACATAGGGGTATATAAAGCGTTTTGCTAAAAAGTACTCGATGTGGTTTGGATAAATTTTATTAATACAAAGGATATAATTATATTACACAAGGGTCATACATTGATGTGAAATTAACTCTCGGAAAATAAATGAATCAGTTTTTATTTACTTTTTTTCTATCAAATGTGAATAAATGAATGAGTATTTATGACAAATCTATCCAATTCTGCTTTAAAATCTGATATTCATTTTATAATTATTACAATAGTTGAAAAGATTTAGCTATGATCGTCAAGTTTATTAACTTCTATTTTTAAAAATAAAAGATAAATGAATAAATTGAAAATGTACGTGTGTATTCTTTTTGTTTTAAATATTATCAACCAATTAGTGTGTAAGAATGGCAAAAAAATATTTCACAAATAATTGGACTAGAATTAAGTAAATGCTTTCTCTGTTTTTTGTTTTTTTGTAAAGACCTTAGATCTTAGTTGACTGATCTTAGATTTTATCTGATTGTCCATAAGATAACCATCTCTTTAGATTTTTCTTCAATTAAAAAAACAATAAAAGCAGTATATTATATGTACATTATGAAAAAAAGCGTATAATAATATCGTTTATGATAATGGTTACACAATAACCTAAAATATCAGAACTATTGTGCTCTTTCAGAAATAAATTATATTTTCTAATGAATATGAAAATTATTAAATTAATGAAGAAAATAAAAGTTATGTTAACTCCAAATTTAAAACCTGAGTGAATTGATGTTAACATTATACGACTACTTTAAATGATCAAATTTTAAGGTTAAAATTTGTCTATAATGTTGCTGTCTATATATAAAATTAAAACTAATCCATTTAAAACAAAATTGAAATAGACAATTCATTATAAATAAAAAAATCCAGCTTTCATTCCTTAATTGGTTATGTGATTGTGTAAAATGAAACATCTTGAAAAGGTTCCGTTAAGAAATGAAAGCCAGATTGATATATTAATTTTTTTATTTATTTATAGTGAGTTGTCGATTCCAATTTTGTTTTAAATTGATTGTTTTTAAGATTATATGAAGAAATGAAATTCTGTTTAAAATTTAAAATTATATAAAAAATAATAATTGACATTAGTTACAGTATTTACGAAGCATTTCATTTTCAGCCAATCACAACATGCTTGTTTTACGTCATTAGATCTCACTCGACTTTTCTTTTAAAAGCAAATACTTTCAAATACAGTCTCAGTTTAATCATAAATAATACTGGCCAAAAATAAATATTTCACCAATATTTTGTAAAAATAATCTTAAATATATAAACAAACTATAGAAAATATACATTTTCAAAATCTAACCAAAAGAATGAATGCTCTCAAAAACTCTCACAAATGTGACCTGAAGTTAAAAACAGAAGAATTACCAATCAATTGTGGTTTCAGCTTCTTTGTGTTAGTTTTCTATGAGCAAATCTTGGAAGGTTTTTTTAAAGTTTATGATAAATATCATAGTTCCAGTTTTGGCCATCAAATGAATGCAAACCTGATAAACAAATACTAAAGATAGCTATTACAAGAATGTTAGAAGGTGGAATATGTGAGAAATTGATGTTACACACACACTTACAAGTATAGATTGTTGGAGAGGTCATGGATAAATAATCTTTAAGCTGCATTAAAACATAGGTATTATTTCAATCATATTCACAAGAAAATTGATATTCATTCTGTAGAAGAATCTAGTATAGATATTAAATTTCAACTGCTATTAAACAATATAACTGCTAATTTAAGCCTTCTGGACTGTCATATTACTAAAGCAAAAAATTTTCTTAAAGAGGGTTATGGATACAAGTAATTATATTTCTGCGTTCACTGAAAAGAAGAATTGTGACCAATTTTCTGACAATGATCTATTATTCGTGAACTGATTAAAAGAAAATATAGCATTTTCTGCCTGACTGAATAATGGGTTAAGTGTTGAACTTCATCATAATTGTAAATATCTGAAATCAGAAGTTGAACAATGACAAAAAACAAAAAAAATGATTGGTGGATTGAGCAAAGAAGGGACAAACACTTGCTGATTTGGTCATTCAAGATCTTTTTGATATATTTAAAGCAACAGATAGACCTGAGAAATGGGTATTCTCTTATATAATGAATGATATTTGGAACATGTGGAAGGAGTATTTTTGGTATAAGATTTATGACAATGATTTTTAATGATACATCCATTTTATCTACTTCTTTAGAATTGGAGAAAGTATTAAGTTTAGTGAAATCAAAATGGCTCTTTCATAATTTTTAAAAATAAAAAGGGTGTAGGTCCTGATATAATAAGTAAAGAAGTTTTAAATTATGGTGATATGTTATCTTCCAAAATATCAGAATTTTTAGGATATTATGGACATATGAAGTTATCCTACCTGATTTTAAGAATGCTTTTATTGTTCCAATTGTTAAAAATAAAGGAAACAGATAAGATTGTAATAATTATAATGGAATATCAGTATCATTTAGTACAGCAAAAATCCACAAATTTTGTTAAATACATCGATTCAAATCACAGATAAATGGTTACTAAAGATTCAATGTGATTTCGTAGAATCAAGAAGCATTACAGGTTACAATTTTTGTTACCAGGCAAATACAAGAAAAGGATCAGGAGTAAAAAAGTGATTTATATATTGCTTTTATTGATTTAGTCAAAGCATTTGATTCAGTTAATCATCCACCAAAGTTTATTTATATTACAGAGCTTTTATATGATGGAATGAGGGGAAGTATTATTACTACCGATAGAAAATCTGAGACATTTGAAATAAAAATTGGTGTTAAACAAGGATATGTACTTGCCCCAATATAGTTCACACTTTTTATAACACTAAGTTTTTAGAAGTATTTGTAGGCCACTTAATTAAACAGAGATCAAGATATGATACAGGTTCGATGATGGAATTTTTAATTTGAATCAATTGAAAGCAAAATCAAGAATTCTTTCTTCTGGATTCACAGCATGTTGATTACTGTGCTATTTCTACTAGAGTTATGCATAATGTAAATAATGTTATGATTATAACACATAAAGTCTTTGATTTAGTAATTAATATTCAAAAAAATCCATGTTTTATCAGCCATTGACAGAATAAAAATCCTCAACTTTTAGCTTGGATGATTACCAATTTGAAAATGGAAAACTGCCTTGATAATTTTGTAGGTAAAAGAGTAAACTTAGATTTTGAAATACAACATAGACTCCAATATGTCTCTGCTGCTTTTAACAAGTTAAAAAATAAAGTATTTTATCATAGGGAATTAATTATAAATATACAATAACTATATTGAGAAAAGCTTTCGTAAAGTTTATTTTATTTTACGTGCTTAGCCGACTTTCGATTCCTACAAGTCATAGATGTAGCATAAATTATAAAGTAGGAGTGGGTGTATACATGTTCTTATTGCTCATTTGCATAAAATTCAAACATGAACTTTAATTATGGAAAACATACCATCTTTTAGAGAGGAGCTTGCATGATTCTTTTCTATTGATAGAATTTTTTTGTCACCTGATATGTGCCATGCCTCTTTAATTTTTCGTTTAAGGTTATTACATTCAGTTCACACTATGTCAACAGATGACAGCGTGAAAGGATGACCAGTTGTAGAAAAATGTTCAAAAGACATGGTGTGTGTATCTGTATCTGTTCCAGCCTTGTTATATAGGCATGAGTGCTGGGCTATATGCAAAGACAGGATATCCTGATACTCCCCATAGTAAACTGGCAGGTAGGTGGGTTCCTGGCATCTAATTTTAAAAACCACTTGAGAGCAAAGGTTAATTGCTAAAGTATCCTTGTGTTGTTGAGTAGTTTATGCAATAGTGGTGCCATGCATAGAGTGATCTAGTGGGTAGGGATAATAATTTTAGTAATGTGATGAGTTATGTTAGTTATATAGGGGAGAGAAATCCAGGCTTGGGGTTCAGTGGGGGGTTGAAGTTTCTAGTAAAAGTTTCTTACGGTGTGTAGAAGTACATAATCTTCATATTCAGATATGTCTTTCCTGTCTGATTCAAATTTACACAAGTGTAGACTGCAATACATGAAGGCTTTAAAATCTGTAAGTTTGTGTGAGCATGGTGTTAGAGAGTTGGGATGTGTGAAGCCTAATCCTGTTTTGGTTTAATAACCATCCTGTAGTTTAAGGTGAGGCAATTGCATTGATTGTGGAGGTTAAAATATTTAATACTGTGAAAATTTATCTGTTTTTTCACAGATTAATGTGAGATATATAGTGTTGAAGATTTCTTATTGAATTTGTGAAATTACATCAACAGGTGCACAGATGAATATATCATCAATATAACAAATATATAGTAAGGACGGATATGGTACATGGTGTGTTAAAATAATTCTCCCTTCAGCAATATTACAACTGCAACTAAATTAGCAGTATATAGATGTATTGTTTTACATAAATTAATGTTTAGAAGTGAAACATGAGCATTTCAATGGCAAAACGCAAACATATTAAGATGCTTCGTAAAATTTTAAAAATACAATGTCAAGATCATGAAATTAATCAATATGATATTCAACTTTCTGGTTGTGGTTCTATAGAATCCATTATTGACAAATCACATTTTCATCAAATTAGTCGTGCAAAAAGAAATAAACAATGCAGGACTTCCATGGTTTTCATTGGAGAGGTAAACCCTGTCTATGTGATAATGATTATCTTAAAGACATACTAAAGAACTGCAATATCAAATGTTTCCATTGGGAAGACATGACAGAAAATATAAATACATTGGAAGGCCTCAATTAGACATGATGTCGAAATATTTCAGGAAGAAAGTTTTCTGTTGATGAAATTAAAAGGCATCATTATAAAATATCAAACATCACATGATCACCATTTCATATCCTTACCCATGTTGTTAATAAGAGCACCAACCTCTCCCTACAGTAGTACTACCAAGTACTGCATCTAGATCTTAGGATCTGATGCAATCCTCCAGCAGCCACCTTTTATCTATATGCTTAACTATAAAGCTAGGAGTCCCAAGATGAAAACATCATAATGTTTCCAACCCAAACTCATTTGCTTGTATAGTCATATATATCTGAACTCAGTTCAGCATCTATGCATTTTGATATCTTTAATTTTTCAAAATCCACACACACCATTATCCTCATGGCAAGATAGGTATAAAACCATCAAAACAAGTACCAAACTCTCAATACAGTAGTGCCAAACAAGCCTTCATAATCGAAGGATGTAGCAAGGTTTGTGCATAAAATCCTTATCTAATGCCTATTTATACAACAAACCCAGACTAGTTTGTACCTAGTGGTTTTCATCAATGAAAGGTCTTGGATCCAGTAGCAGTGCACTGGGATTTAATGCACTGTTCCCAGATACAAGATTTTCCCATGAATGAAAACCATAAACTAGAAACTAGTTTGGGGATATTGGATGGGAAGATGCTGGATACCGATTACAATACCCAACCTTCTGGTATTCATTGATTATTACAGTTTGTGCTAGATATACAGCTTGTATAAGAATAAGAAAAGATACCTATGTGATGTTTTAATCATTTAATATCACCATAAGGTGTAGTAGCTGTGTGTCAGAAGTGGTATTAGTCATCAAGATCCATGTTTATCCTTTTTTTTTTAGCAAGATAATGGTATATGCAAACTAATCCTACTTTTTGAGCTAATAACCATTCAAACTAACAATTGTTGAACCCTTTTAAACCACTTCTAATTAAATAACAATAACTGAATGATTTATTGTTCAGAAGTTCATAAAAATTTCAAGTTTTGAAGTAACGGGGGGGGGCACAATCCATGAATCTTGAGCTCCAGAATCTGCCACTCATTTAACAATTAATAAATATCTGAGTTACTCAACCCCGTGTTTTTTTTTTTGGAGGGGAGGGAGGAATACTAATCCTGGATAAAAGATAAAAATACCTACAGTTGTTTCAAAAACTGAGCTCTGTTAAATATATGCTTACTGAACTTGGGTCAGAACTATACAAAAACTAAGAAAGCCAGTTGATTTGGATTTCAAAACATTAAAGTATTTTGCAATTGTACGCATGACATCTTGACAGTAAAAAAAGATTAATACATATCAGCCAAATAAAAGGTATGTTCACTCCAAAAGATGTCCAGATGTGCTAAATACTCATCCAAATTTCTTTGTGGTGAATAAGAATAGATTTCTACTGGATGTTGATTTAATAAGTACTATCACATAATATCAATTTACTAATCAAGCTTACAATAGATGGCAGTAGTGTGGTAAAATACATAGTATTTGCTTTCATACTCCAACAACAACCAATCAATTTCAAACTTTGCTGTTTTAACAGTTTTGTCAAGCAACATATAAATAATTATTTTTCTAATTATAATTTATCTTGCATATTTTAGTTGACAATAATTACGTCTTTAGCATTTTTTGACCCTTTATATCTAAGCTGAGTCTTTATTAACAACTAACAATTTGTCAAACACTTTTGAAATATTACATTTACTGGAATTCTAAATGCTAATTTATACATCGTTATCATGGCACTTAGGTTATAAAGATTCCCTCAAAGAAGATTCTTGAAATAACTTTTACTGGGATTCTAAACCTAATTTGTGGATGGATTACATGGGACTTAGTTTATGAAGATTGTCTCGAACAACATATTAAAATGTGCAATACAGATTGTTTTAATTGGAAAAATATGGTTAACGATTATAATGGAGAACTACAAACAGACAATGTAACAAGTCTTTCAAAAAGAAAATTTGGTTGCATAAATAAAAGACGGCATCGCAAAATATCAAAAAACTGGGCAATGGATAAGCATATCCTACATGCAAAAGTGCAATATTGATTGTTTTTCTTGGGGGAATATTGGTAACAATAGACTATAAGGGAGAACTAAAATCAGGCAATGTAACTGAAATTTTTCAGAAAGAAAAGTTAGCCGCACAAACAAATGGCTCGATCGCAAAATATCAAATAAACAGGGTGGTAGATCAGCATATTCTATATGCAGACATATTTGGCTTTCTAAGATTATTTTATACAGTCATCGCAAAACTCGTCTTTATTATTAGTAATATTAATAATTCTTTACTCCTAGAGTTGGAACAGCCAGATGGTTTGCGAATGGCCGCAGCTAACGCTAAACAATGACATAAACGTTGATTTTAAATATTCAAATCATATTAAATTTGCATATACGCATATATTTGTGAGTGTGTACCGCCTTTTTTTTTTTCTAACATTTTTTTTTCTCTTTTTTTAAGAAAGAAATGTAATAATGACTGTCAAGAACATTTAAATTAATTACACAGAAAGAAATATTACAAGTATTCTTAATCCTCCGTGCTTATGTGAGATTTTAACAGATGTAAACATTTTTTAACAGCTATCCATAAATTGATACATAATTAAAAAATATAATTCTTTTTTTATTTTAATCAGCATCGAGATTTTAAAAAAAAAAAAACGTTAAAAAAAATGTATATGTATAAATTATTTCTGCAAATTGTAGAGATTTTTCTTTCTTGTCGTTGTTAATGTTGAAATTAAGATCTTTGGAATTTTCAAGCTTAATCCAATAATAACAGAGGAGATGTTCGAAGCAATATTTATCTAGTAACGTCTTATTATTTTTCAGCTCGCTTTAAATTCGATTACCAATGACAAATGAAAAATTTGTCGAGCTTTTTATAACCCTGACTGGACACTGTTTTTTTGGTGGTCAATTAGACTCCTCTTTTTTTGCCCAAAATATTGTAGTAATTTAATAAGAAGAAAGTCAATTCCATCGCCCAATTGGATTTTGTTCAAACACAACCAAACAGTTAGCAATTTATCAAAATCGATAAAGATTGATGAAATGATTAAGTCTTTGGTTGTAATTAATTAAAAGTATCAAAATATGCATCTCTAAAATTGAGATGCATAAATAAATTGTATTAAGAAGGTGGGAACGATTGGCCAATCACCAACGGTGATGATGATAAGTTATCACTTGGTCTTAACACCTAATTTTAAGTATGCTATCATTATAGCAATTAATAAAAGTAAAAGAGATAGAAAAGCTAATATACTTTCAAGAATACTATCGAATAAAGCATATCAAGTTGAAAATATAAAGTCTGTCTCAGTAAAAAGATGGCTGATCTTTCTCCAAGTATCTACAGCGCCATCTCTAATCAACATAGACTAGTTATTTACAATAAAAAATTTTAAGTCAATGCTATGTCTAAATCAGGACTTAGGATATAAAATGTGAGTGTGTTTCATATCTTCATCGCTCTCCCTTCCATCTGGAAATCTACTATTCTTGTACCCCATCACTTTGCTGTCACACATAGTTTGAATTATTATAATTCACCTTTTTTCTCCCAATTTTAAACAAAATGTAATAGTGGCACATTATTTAATTATGAGTTAAAATATGAAACACACTGGCACATTCGATATTGGGAACGTGTTCCAGCTATGCTAATTAATGACTTAAATTTTTTGTGGTAAATATAGGATAATCAGATTGGTTCGATCAAAAACCGGGACATAATGACCAATCATTTTTATGGCATTGGGTCATTTTTAATACAACTTCATTCCTGTGTATATTCATCATTGTGAGTACACTTGCTCTTTGGCATGTTGTCTAGGGTTATTAATATTCCTATTAATTTTATCACTATAGAAAATTAATATCAACAAAGAACTAGTTAAACTATATGGTCAATCAAAGCAAGTAAAAGCACAGTTTAAATTTTAACCTACAAAAATCCAACTGCACATGCTCCAAGGTGAGGTTGCATGTGCAAATGAGCTTAGTTTGAGAACCTGGCTATATAACATAATAGCTATCTTTGTTTTGGTGTTGTAATTTGTCTGAAGTTCTTATAATATTACTGTAGAGACTGAAATGGACAAAGAGGGCCAAGAAACTATCATTTTTGCAATGAATTATTTATGTAAGACAAATAATTATGAGTATTTGGTCCCAAAAGACATTTCGGGGACACTGAGACATCTAATCAGGAATAGAGATAAATCCCAGATAATCAGGATGTCTGGTCACCCTAGGCAAATAGCTAATGTGTGTTACTATGTAACATTCATGCATGCATGCAAACACTGTGTGAATTGTTATCACAGACAGAATGTAGTGTTAGAACATTGACAAGCATGGTCAACATGTCTTTTAGTCATATGAGGCTCCCTGTGGAGTTAAGGCATAGTAAAGGGTATTCTCAAAGCAGTCTGAGAATCATTCTCAATTGAGTATTGTAATTTAAAAACAAATATTCCACTCAGATTATGAATAAAACAGTTAAGTGATCTATAGGTATTTGAATATCACATGACCTCCCAAGAAATTTGATATGTGATTATCATTATACTAGAGGATATGGAAAAGCATAAAATAATAAACAACAGACAAATAAGAGCATGTGTCTTTATATTTAAAAATACAATCAACAATACCATCTCACCATCTCACCTTCTATAAACTTATTTATATGTTTCTAAGAACAATTATCTTCTTACTCATGACTTTTGCTGTAAACTTGAGTTTCAAGTGAATATATGATGTTATAGTATCAAAGTCTGGTATTCTCATTCTCACATCGGTATGTGGTTTTTGTCTTCATCGGTTAAAACTAGGATTCAAAGTCCAGAAATAGCTCTGGACATGAAAATCATATAATAACAAATTGACTAGTAAAATTGATTGCTCAAATTTGCAGCAGATGGCGCTAGAGTAGAATACAGATAAGCTATGTTTAAAATCTTTTAGAACTATAATTGTTTGTCCACCAGAAGATTATTCTTATTATACCATTACTACATAATGCTGTGAGAGGAAATATTATTTTTAAATTTGAATCCAAAATTTGCTCTATTTAAGGAATTATAAAGTAAAAGTATCTCTTAGTATCCCTTATAATTACTATGTCTTCTGAATTGTCTAGAATTTTAAGTGGAAAATTGAGACATGAAGTTAAATCTATGAAGAAGGAAAAGCTTCAAATAATATTGGAATTATAATCCATATCTTAAAAGAAGCAGCTGAAGAAATAGAAAATTTGTTGACAGTTATATATCAAAAGATTACATGATAAAAATGTACCAGAACATTGGAAGAACGGAGCAGTAAAATCGACATTTAAAAAAGATGCTAAAGAAGATATCAGAAGTTAGAGACAAATCCACTCTTTTATCAATTCTATACAAAATGATTACGAAGATAATTACAATTCTTCTATAGTGAATGTTGAATTTTAACCAACCAAAAGAACAAGCTGAATTTAAATAGTTTTAGCATAAATAGGTAGTATGCAACTATTGAGAAAAGTTATAGAAAGGACCAATAAGTATGAGTTGCCATTATGTTTTGGATGTGTAAATTATAAAAATACATTTGATTCCATAAGCATTTCTTCAGTAGTTAAAGTATTGGATCAACAAGATGTAGATCCATGATATTGATATATTCTGAAGAATATTTATCAAAATCCAACACCAATGATCACGTTATATAAAGGTATTAAAAGGATTAACATTGAGAAAGGTATACATCAAGATGATTCTATATATCCAAAACTGAGAAAGGTATACATCAAGATGATTCTATATATCCAAAACTGAGAAAGATATACATCAAGATGATTCTATATATCCAAAACTGAGAAAGATATACATCAAGATGATTCTATATATCCAAAACGTTTTATAGCAGTTTTAAAAGAAGTATTTTGTGCAGCAAAATGGGAAGTTAATGAAATAAAAGCAAATGGAAAATAATCTTCTAGATTTTTCACATTGAAGTGGTTGGTTTTAAAAACAAGACTTCAGAGATGAGGAAATATTGCAGGAGTTATGAAATGAAAGTAAAAAACCAAGACTAAAGATAAATGCTAAAAGAATTAAAGTGATGTTCAATGGGTTTTTCAAAAGAACAAAACAAAGTTGATACTAATTAATTAGAAGATGCTAACGATCACATATGTCTTGGTCAGGTTATTAATACAGACAGAAACATAATGGATGAAATTAATCATAAAATTAAACTTAATTGGAATGTATTTAGTAAAAATAATTTAATATGTGTTTAGAATGGAAATTATTTTACCAGTTCTTACTTATGAATCTAGACTTGGATTCTTAACGAAAAAAAAAAACCCAGAGACTTTAGACCATTCAATGAAGTATAGATGTATAACAAGGAGGAATCAGATTAAAAAAGAGAATAAACATGTCTTATTTGTATCATTTTAAAAAAATTAAAAAATCTTGGTGGAGCTACATCTCCAGAAAAGATGATAACATGTGGACAGTTAAAATTCTAAACTTGGTCCCAAGAGATTGTAAAAAACATAGAAATGTGGGTGATAGGTGGAAAAAATAAGAAAGTGTGTTGATGTTATGTGGAGAAGAGAGGCTAGAGATTGAAATAACTAAACTAAACATGGAAAGAATATCCTGAAGTGAATTAAATGTTAAGGATGATTTATTCTATAATAGATCCAAAGAGATTGTAAAAGAATTAGTGAGAGACCTTGTGTGAGATAGAGAACTGAATTTAAATATTCAAACTATTTCCTAATTAATGGATACCATTATGTGGAGCAGACATAGTATTCACACAACCAGCATTCCCTTATTTTTTTTACTATCTAAGTTGTTGCTTTTCCTTGATGTTATCCAATAGCAGACACTAGATTGACGTCCAGGTATAATACTACCATAAATTATTTAAGATATCTGGGATAAATTGAATAAATTACAGGTGATGCAATTGTTAAAAGAAACTAAAATCAGTGACACAGTAGCTAAATATATGGCACAAATGATAAGCAATACAGTCTTTCATCAGCCTCTTTCCAAGTATCTCTAATTTTTCAGCATTATTTATAATATCTTCCAATCATTCCATGATACCAAAGCTGGATAAAGCACATAAACTTTCATGAACCAATAACTAATTTCATACGTTGATTTAAATCATTTTGATTATAAAAGCAATACATAAATTATATTTATGCTCATGATATTATTTTTGCATTTTCCTGGGGGCATAAACTATATCTACAGTGCTTTGTGATTCTCCTAAACTGTATTATTCCTGGAAATTATTTATTTACGATTGGAAACAACCTATTCTCCAAAATATTTGAAAGTAACATTGCTATAATACATAATTATAGCAGATTTTCTTTTGGTTTCATAAATTAGAACAAGAGGAATATCTTTAAGATCTGGTGGCATGGCCACCGTTTCGATTTTTTAGATTATAAACAGCTGTTTTAAGACGACTAAACAGAATGTCTTTATCTATAAATAGATAAATTGTAAGAATGTATACATCTTTAAAACCTGCCTTCTGAATGTCCTCTATCTTTTATTTCTATAGCAATATAAAATTTCCTTCACCTGTTCAAAATGCTATCAACATATTATAAAGGTATACTCTCTGACAAACTTATAATTGGCTTTATTACAAAGAAATTTGGATGTCAGAAATGCCAGAATTAGCCCAATATAAGGACCTTATGCTCAGTAGTATAACACATTAGTACTGCTTTAAACTAGACAGAACCCATAATCTATGATTTTAATTAAATTATATTATTTTTTAAGAATATATATTTGTTTTCATGGCATCAAAATAAGAGATAAAGTAAAAATCTGGTGTTTTCACATGCATATTGTGCAAGACTGGTTAGCTATTTTAGGTTGGATGACAGTTTATTATCTTAACACTTCCATATATCCTTTTTTCTTTTCTATTTTAATCCTATCACATTTAATTTTTTCCCATCCATATCTAATGAGATTTGAGTTAATAATTCAACATTTTAATTTCAATAATACTTAAAATCTTTATTTAATATTATGAATCAATAAAATTGGCTTGATTTGTTACAAATTTAAGGTTTCAAGTAAAAAAATTCTAAAAAATCATATTTGAACTTTCCAAATATTAAAATGTGAAATACGTAATGGGAACGATTTCATGTTTATGATTTGGCAAAGTTTATAGAATGTCCAACTTGGGATTGCGAGGTTTCAGGATGAATACTGGCATTTGTCATTCTGGCACTGAACTTTTTATGAACTCCCAACTAATAAAGTCATATGTGCTTTTTTATTCTCTATAGTTTTATGGTAATTGGTAGATCATCCAATTTGGGATCGTGAGGTCCCAGGATCAATACTGGCACTTGTGAGCCTGGTACTTAAACTTTTTATGAACTCCACAGTAATAAAGTTATATGTGTTTTTTATTCTCCATAGTTTGATGGTAGTTGCTAGAGCATCCAACAAGGGATCAGGAAGACCCAGGATTGATTGTGGTGTGCACAATTCTGGCACTGGAACTTCTTATGAACTCTCAAGAAATCCAATTTTTAAACCTAAATGAATTATTATAAAGTCAAAACAAATCTATAAAATACTTGTCAGAAATTGTAAATTGCAATTATATTGATTAAATTTATCACAAAAGTTCAAAATCTTTGCTGTTTGACATAATGTCATGATCGTAATTGTCGGTATTTCTGAAATAATGTTACTTTAAGTTACTTATCTTGTAATTTAAAAAGTGTAATTTATTTTGAAAAAATCTGAGAGAAGACTTTTTTTTAATTACTATAGTAAAAATATTTTGTAAAAATAATTACAAATAATTAATTAATCTATGAAATTATCCAATTTTTTTTCTTATCATCCACACAGTAGAATGGAAGGTTTTTAATATTTGTAATCAAAAAATCAACCAATCAGCAACGTTTAGTTTGTCAGGTTCTTTTAATCTTATGCTTAGTAGACTGCTTTTATTGATTTGTTAATTACCAAAAAAAGTCTGAAGACGTCAGTAGCAATTTAATTCAAGTTTTAGCACAAAATGATCATACATGTATTGTCACAGTACTCCAGAAGAAAATGTACTGTAAATATGAAAATTTTTTTAAAAATGTTCTTTCAATATATATGTGTGTGGGGGATAAATAAATTGAGCTGCCTATATCTAGTTACAAAAAGCTACCCCAAATGGGTGACAGAATGGAAGATGCTCTCAAAATGCAAGTTCACTTTGGGCTATCAATATTCAATGGGATAAAATTAAAACATCAGATAACCCTTAAGTGTGTTCATTTGTGTATAAAAACATCAAAAGAATTTTAATTATATTAGAAAATATTCATTTTCTAAATATGTCTCTAAACCCTAATATACACATATTTTTATATTTCTCACAATCAGATTATCTACAAAATCTAGTGGTAATATTTGACTCCTTTCACCTTATGTAAATGCAGATTTAAAATGTTAATCAATCATAGCATACATATTCAGAAGAAATATTAAAGTAATAATAAAGAGCTAAAACTATGCTTAAATCTTTTCCAAGTTCTCATCAACCATTCTCATCAATTGGCCACCTAGCCCATTTTGTATGCAACATGGTTTTGCTTTTTAACGCTTACATTGTTAATATTCAAAAGTATTCAATGTAAATTTAGAGTTTCTGATTTCAGCACATGTATATAGTATTCAAATATTAGTTTGTGAAATTTGATATTGGTAGCCAGTTTTAAATAATGAGATATTAATTTTTTCTTAGGCCTTCTCTGCCTTTGCATTTATACATTGGAAGACATCATGTGGAAACATAGTTTTATTCATTTTATCAGCATTTCTTTATTACTATTCATCATAATACATACATTATATAATATGTAAATTAATACACTGTACATGCTTACACATGCCTGTACATATATAATGTAATATACAAGGGATTCAAAGTCAGACTTTTTCACATGACCCTCAGCTCTCCATGCCATCTCATATAGCTGACCCACCTGATCATACACATTTATTTTTTCAACATGTGTATGATCAGGTGGTTCAGCAATATGAGATAACATGGAGATCTGAGGGTCATGTGAAAGTCTGAGATTGAATCCCTTATATGTTATATAATAGTTATTTATGATTATTTTTAAATATATATATACAGTATTTCAATAAAAAGAAGTTTCTCTTTATATTGTAGTATTTGACAAAAAATAGACATTTTCTATTGTAGATTTTCAAAGACACATGATATCTAAGTTTTTTCCTTCTTTGACATATATACAAAAAAAATATAAAATACAATAAATTTATAATTCCAATCATATTTTTGAAAAAAATATTAAACAGTTGAAAGTAGTGGTTCCCCACATTCCCCCCCCCCCCCACAAGAAGGCAAGTTGATTTTTAAGTGGGGCAATTCAACAATGAGTTATTAATATTGAATCTGAAAAGCAGATAATTGTTCTTAAACCTTATTATTCATAATTTAAGAGTGTTTTTTAAACTTCCCTCTTTCCATAACATCTTCTCCATGTCTCTTCTGTTTATATAATCTTTACTCTTTATTGCTCCATTGTAACTAGGAACAAATTAAGCAAGTGGCTTGAAACTCCATTGCATTTGAACAGATCTTTAATTAATAAACTTTTAGGCTTTCTCCTCATGAATAAGAGTTTACTTTATGGAAAAAATAATTATGTGTCACATATGAGCACCAGGATTTTAGAAATGCTTAGGTGGGGCATGGCCAAAAATAGGTTGGGAACACTGGTTTAAAGGTTAAGTAGCAAAAATATTTACCTAACAATAGTATTTAATTAATAGAGAGGTTGGCAATAAATATAATATATATATATATATTTGAATGACTTTATAGTTTTAGAAAACTATTATTTTACAAAAAGATATCTGTATATTTCAAGACAGTTATATATGCCTGATTAAGATTGAAAATGATTAAGTGAAATGAAATGAATATGTATTAAAAAATAAGCATAGTAAATATTTATTTAAATACTGATTTTCATCTTGTCTGATTTTCTTCAATGCTACTTAAAAAGTTTTTTTTTATTAAAATTTTTGAAATACATTTTTATAACTTATTGGATCAGTCTTAGCTGTAACTGGTGATTTTCTTGGTTACCTCTTCCTACAAAGACAGCAGTGAGATTTTCTTCTAAAATAATATATGTTGCTGTTGAGAATATAGGCAAAAACTTTCAGTTTCTAAATCTTCACAGTTTCCACTATATTTAAAATGTAGATTTCATTTTTCAGAAGCATTTGTTTAAAATGGTAGCATAAGTTAAAATAGGCTTTATTGATGTTTTTGTTTAGGTTGTTTGATATTGTAGGCAGCAGATGATTCAAAATATTTTAGCCTAACAATTTTAGAGAAAGGTTTTCTCATTAGTCTGAAAGGCAGTGAAATGAAGATATAACATTGATAAAAGTTTTGATTTAAAAAAAACTTAATCATATAACTTAAAAAAACTCTCTAACACATGAATCTGGAAGTATCTATAGAATAATTAATGTGAGTCACTAATTATTTAAGACATAAAATTTTGTATATAAATATTTAACTCTTTATTGTAAGATGTTTTAATTAAAAGTGAAAACATGTTTTGAACTCAACATTATCAACAAAATAAAATATCTTTTTAATTCACAAAGCAAACTTAAAAAATAAGAAAAAAATATTCTTTTATATCTCTTTTTACAAAGAAAGATAAATTTTTCTCTGTTTTTTTTTTACAATTAAAATTTAAAATATATATTGCCATTTCAATCATTCTTATGAAAGATTTTTTAAACCAGTTTACATTTTTAGTTGAAATTTGTCTACCATCACATATATATATAAACTTTTCACGTGTAACAAACATATTCAGATAACATAGTCCTGCATATATGCTGATTTCTTAGAATGATATGGATTTAAATTTACTTCCTCGTTTTATTTATTGAATGGCTATGAGTTGAATGCGAATGTTTATGTACAAAATATTGTTTGGGTTATTATTGTATGCTTCTTATGATGTTAAACTATTGATGGTATCTTCAAGATATTCAATTTTCTAGTCATTGGTTATAATAAAATAAATATATTTAAACCATATTTTGATATTGAATATTGACTGATACAAAAATAATATTGAAACGGTAATCTTGATTATAGATAACCATTAGAAACCAGTCAACACTTAGAAATCCCAATATCAATAACATTCAACAATCTCAAGCTGTTGTCAAGGCAACCTTTTAATAATAAAGGTGGGATACCACCTTTATTTATGGATTAATATATTTATGTAGAACCTAAAGATTGCAACTTAATCACAGAGATTGAAATTATTGATACAAAGAAGCTTAAATAAACCTCATTAAACAAGTAAATATAAGCTGTTCTAAATGCAGATTAATAGATAGTCAATTTTAACATTTCAAACTGCAATTATAAATTTCAAATTGCGCCCAAAGTATTACTTAAATAATAAATGCAATAATGCTCAAGGCTAAATGGGTTTATAAGTAATCATTAGAAACCAGTCAATACTTAGATAATCCCAATATCAATAACAATCAACAATCTCAAACTGTTGTCAAAGCAATTTAATAATTACTTTGCAATGTAAGTTGATGTTTACAATAATACTTTATGTAATTAGAAGGAATTTGATCCCAGATTTACAAGCTCTATCTAATCGTCTGCTCCATCCTATATAACCAATACACATGACCACATACATGTGAAAAACATAAATGATTTCCAATATACATATTTCATGCTGAAATATTTTAGGCTTTAAACATACCACCATCAGATTTTGAGGAATGAAGCCTGTCCATTAAAGTTTGAAGATTTGCTATCTTACTATAAACTGAGCACTGATTATATATGTGTAGGGGAGATTATGATCTGGACCAACTGATGAGTGCTGGTTTAGCATGAAATATGTATATTAGACATCATTTACCTTTTCAATGTATGTGTTCATGTGTAATGGTTGTATAGTATAGAGAAAATGACTAAAGAGAATTTGAAAATCTGGGTTCAAATACCCTTTAATTACATTTAGTTTAATGTTTAAAGTATATATACTATACTTGTATGTAAATAATAATACTTCATGTATATTTATGGGGCAATTAATTAGATTTTGATTAATGAATAGACTAAAATATTTGAAAATTATAAATAATTTTTAAAGCGTTTAAATTGATATTTTATTAAAACTATACCAAATCATCCATTATTAATGATATCTACAGGATTTTAGTTAGTGTAATGAAAAATTCTTTTTTAGTTTTGATTCTAATAGTCTTCTTTTTTGACCTGCAGATAATTTTCCAGTTAAAGTATTAAGTGATGGTTAATCTTGTGTGCATGTAGTGGGATAACATGAAAAGAAAGTTGAAAGAGATGTGGTTCATTGCTAATCATAAGAATGTAATTAATAAGAAACAAAACAGGTCCAGTCAGTCTCTCGGGTGTTGTTAGCCGAGAGGTCATCGCATCCACCTTGCTAGCAAGTAGTTGGTTGCAGACGGTTGTGGATTCGCATCCTGGCCGATGCTATGGCATATGAGAAAAAAAAAACAGGTCCAGTTATCAAACAAATGGAATGTGTAAATTATCTCATTTGATTAAAGCACCTACACAATCATCTCACTGTTAAAATAGAACAGCAGACTTAATCTACAAGTGTTGTAATTGTGTGGATCTCACTGAAAGGGCATGCAGTCATATCTAAATTGGAAAGGAAAAACCAGTTTGTGTTACAGGTGTGAAAAATGTTTTGCAATCAAATTAAATGATTTTTATAAAAAAAATTTTTATCTAGCTTCAGTTTGAGAGGGTAGTTTAGTACATCTCTATATGTTGAATATGGATACTGATATCTAAAATGGCATGAGAACTTTGAAGGCAGGTGAAAAATTAATTCAAATAAGTTTCTTCTATTTGTTCATCCTTCAGTATCTGCAATAGACAGCATATAACTTCTAAATATCTGCAATGATATCTGTATTATTAACTTAATCCCTACTTAATAATGAGCATGTGACACATCTTATATAGATATGAATCTCTTGCTTCATCTTTTGTTTCATGATAATCATTAACAACCAGATGATTAAGAATCAGTTTAAAGAGTACTCAGGTAACATATTAAAACCTGCAATTACAATGTACTGGATCAAATTATGGAGATTGAAAAAACTTTTAAAGAAGTTGAGACAGCTAACAAAACTGTTTTGGAAGGGGGACAGGTATTAAAACTATAACTAATGAAGCTATTCATTCAATATTAGTAAAAGAGTCTCTTGTTAAAAAGTAAATAGATATCTTGTTTGAAAAATGACTGTCATAATGTAATCCACATATAAAATACATTTCAGTTAGAGTATAGTGTAGCCTTAATCATGCATCCTAACTTCATGGTTTTCCAATATTTTTTATTAATTAACTACAGTATCATTATTACTGTTCTATATAGAGCTCGCAAAACAAGCTCTTAACAAGCTTTATATATAACATTTGTATATATAACACTTCTACATATAACATTGTAAATACAAGCTTATTAAATTCAGTCATGTGACCTCTGACTTGAATTTTTTTTTGTAATATCATTATGACTATAATATTCATGCAATATATATATATACACAAAAAAAATAAGAAGAAACAAAATTACTTGTAGGTGAAACTACAATCTTTAATATTTCATCCAGAGGAATGGTTTTCATCGGAAAGAAATATGTCAAAATGGCGTTCTTCAAAAAATACAAGTCACATGCAACATATTAGACAAAAAAAAATAGGTTAAAAGATTTTAAAAGGAAATTTAGCCAACCAATGGCTAATTTATTTTAGGATGCCCCTTTCAAAAAAATTGCATTATTTTCTTACCTAACTACTCAAAGATTTAATTTTAAAATATGTATAAAATGTTTGGTTGTTTTACAATAGCGTGTTGAAACCGCCAGAGGGCGTTATTTCTATGCTATCGCACAGAAATATGCCGTTTATGTGACCGCTATCGAACATTCTATTTCTAACGCGTAAGCCTAGAAATAGTCCGTTGATATGGGGGAGGGTACCGGCTGACTGTGTATTATTTCTATGCTAATGCACAGAAATGTGAATATTTAGCCAATCTTGCCGCAGAAGCTATCGTGTCAGCTTACAGCTCAGATTCAGGCTAAGCATTTCGGACTAGCGATCATATTTCACTTTTGTTTACAGTATTGTCTGAGGGTGGCTGGAATTACGATTGTCAAAACTATTTTAATATTCATTACGACACCTCCCCCTCTATCTCGCATGTTTTAGGAAGGTCTACTAACAATTATCAGCAGAGTCTCATGATTCCCTAGCCCCCATTTCCTGCTGAAAAATGGGCCAAGTGTAGTTAAAAGCGTTCTTCCCATCAAATCACGCTCTAAGTCACATTTCATGCGACAACAACTGCGAGCTTATTAATCGAATAGCTGAAAAAATAGGACACACACTTGTTTTGCCGAATGTCAAACAAAGAAAGAACAAGGATTCTTCTCTGACTGCTGGAACCGGCGGTGGTTTATCAAACAAAACACCTTGAAGCTGCATGCCTGCTTGTTTTTTTTTATTTTTATTTTGCCTGAAGAGCCCAAAAAGTTGCTTTTAATTGCTGTATAGATTGATGTTTTTTGAGGGGGAATTACTGTCAAAACTTGGTCAATCTTCGAGTTGTTGGCATTCCGTTCTGTTAGCAATTGCAAACACCCTTCCCCTCTTCAAAAGTTGGACTTTGGCTTGTAAATGTTACCGTTAAACAGACAATAGATTTATTTATCAAAATAAAAACAAAACAAACCGAATAAAAAAAAAAAGTAGTTGAAAAATTGGCTGATTTTTTTGTTTGTCGTACAATACCGAACCGAAAATAGAAAAGGGTTTGTTTAATGAGAATGAAATCAAAACAAACAAAAAAATCGGTTAACTACTTTTTAAAAATCATTGGTTTTAATTGAACCGGGTTTTTTTTTTTTTTGGTTTTGGTTTTTTTTTTGTTGCTTGGGGTAGCCAAAATAGATTTGATAGCCGCGTACTTTTATTTTAAATGTGATAAACAACAACCAAAAAAAAAAAAACCAAAAAATATGTAGACGGTAAACCAAAAAAAAAAAAAAAACCCCATCCCCTTTGAAAATATAAATAATGAAAAAAAGAATCAAAAGCCAAAAAAATGAAGTACTTTTTTTGTTGTAAATTCATTTATTTGTAATTTTTTTGTTTATACATTTGTTTATTTTTTTGTTTGTTTTGGTCGTGTTTAAACAACCAAAATTTGATTTGATATTACTTTTATAAATGTGATAAACAAAAAAAAATAAAAAAACCAAAGCCAACAAAAAACAAAAAAAGAAAAAAAGAAGCCTGGCCCCGGCAACATTATATTTATCTTTGTTTACAAACTGAGCCCGCCCTCTGGCGGTTTCAACACTCTATTGTAAAACAACCAAAAATATATACAACTGTATAAATATGTCTACATATATAAAATTATTCTATATTCAAATTAAAATTTACATAAAATCCAAATGAAATGTGTATACATATTGATTAAATATTACAGATAGTACAAATTAAAATATTTATATATTAAGAATAATCAATAATCAAATATTTTTAATGAGCCACATATATCTGATATCTGTATGTACATCCGTGGATAATAAATAATTTACATAAATATAATAAACAAATAAAATAAAATAATGTAGTAGAAAACTAGATAATTTAAAGATATGATTGTGCCTATGTTTAAGTTCATTCCATGTTGATATAAAGCCTTGAATTTAGAAATAAAAAAAACTTTCCTTTTGTTTTCTCTCTTTTGTGGTTGAAGTATTATTCTGTAATAGGACTACTCTCAAATTATCAATTGAATAATCTAGTTGTGATCTTTATTGTTAAAAAGAAGTTGCCTTGACAACAGTTTGCAATTGTTGATTGTTATCTATATTGGGATTATCTAAGTGTTGACTGTTTTCTAATGGTTATATATATATATGTGTGTGTGTACGCACGGGGGGGGGGTGTAATGTGTAACCAATGAAAAAAATTAACAACATTCCTAAATTTCACTTTGAATTTTAACAAACTGCTGCCCTAGTAAAAATATATGACTATCATATATATATAATGAAGAAATACACATCGTAAATAACAAAAAAGAATCAAATGTAAAACACTTGTTGAAAAACAATCGAGTATCATTACTATCATTAAAAGAATTAAGAGAATAAAATGGGCTTGAGCTAGGCATATAGCTAGAAAAGATGATGATAGGTGGATAATTGAAATCGTAAACTGGATCCCAAAAAATTGTAAAAGATCTAGAAAAAGACCACGTGTGAAATGACTCGACGACGAAATAAGGAATTTTATTGATATGATGTGGAGAAGGCAGGCTATGAATCGGAGAAATGATCGGAGAAATGAGATTAAAATCCATCCTCTAGTGGATTAATATTATTGAAGATGATGATTATCAAGCGTATTACAGGTTTAAAAACTAGTCTCTATCAAAGACAAAATTTCAATTTTCTATTTAAATATTACGATTGCTTGCTAATTTTTTTGCAAACTTGAATACGTTTATATATTCACGGTAAGCCTTTTTTTTTTCGTTAAGTTGGTAACTTACGAAATTATAAAATGCAATATTGTGAATTAATTTGATTTTCTTCCGGCGTAATGCTTAATCATTACCTCTATATGCGTGGTACGTACGTCAATTAAGTTTTGTCGTTGGATTTTTTTTTCTTTTAAGCTTTTTTTTTTTTTCTAGTAATACATATAACATCAATCTTGCTAAAGGTAAATTAATATTCTCATATATATATATTTGAGAAAGAGAGAGAGAGAAATATAAATCTGTTAAATCATCTTAAAAAGTTAATTTTCGTTCACTTCTTTTTTTTTTGTTGTTAAATATTAAATCTTTTTAAATCTCATGTTAACGAGTTTTAAACTTTTTTTTAATTGTTAAATCTCTGAATAAAGATTTTATATCTAATGTAAGCTTAAATCATGCAACGTAAGTCTGTGTGTGTATATATGAATGTTATGCATATGTTTTTAGACACTAAAAATAATGTTATTCTGTAAGTATGTCCAAAGTTGCTTTAAACAATTTAAATCATTTTTAGAAATATTTCAAACATATTTGTTTAATTTTATCAGCGTATCCCTTCTTTTAATCCTACCATACCATGAACACCAATCAGAGCGGAAATTCAAAACAACCTCTCTTGCCATGAACGCATTTTGCAAACGACCTTTGTTTATCAGCTGGTCTAAATATATCAAATACTTAAATCCCTATTCCCCTATTGAAAGCACCAACATTTTCTATTAAATCTTTCTTTTGGAAGGTAGGGACTTGGTTTCTGCCTTTAAAATAATATATATATATATATATAGCCATATATACCAGCAATACAGAAACTTCAGACCTCTCGAAGAAGTATGGAGAGATGCATGTTGGGAGTAACAAGAAGAGATCGAAAACGCATTGTAAGGGAGAACAAACATGTGTTACTGATCTCATTGAAAAAAGTAAAAGATTGAAGTGGAGTTGGGCTGGACATATTGCTAGAAGAGATGATAGACAATTGAAATCTTAAACCGGATTCTAAGAGATTGTAAAAAACCCAGAAAGAGACCACATGTTAGATGGATGGATGAAATAAGAAAGTGCAGGAGTAATGTGGAGAAGAGAAGCTAAAGATCGGAAAAGATGGATCGAACTTGGAGAGACCTTCATCCTGCAGTGGATTGATAATGGTTGATGATGATGATATAGCAAACAAAATCTTATAAAATGATAAAAAAAATATCACATTGCAGATTTGCTTCTTGATCACTTTAGTGCACAGTCTCGACTCAGCTAGAATACATCACAAAACCAATATAAAAATAACAATTTTGTTGTAACATCATGAAAAGAATTCATTGAGTAATAGATTTATTAGGTAGCCATTCATAATAAAATACTGGTCTATAATAATCCACATCATACCTATTCATTATCATCATGTTAGGATATTTGCATCATTATATTTAATTTAAATTTAAAAGGGCACATTTTATTATTGATAATATATTCCTTAACACTTAGTTGATTATTTATAACAATGGTCAATTCTAGAGACTTATCTCCAGTATTATATTAATTGTGATGAATCTTGCATGAATTTCTTTTTTCATTGAGTATTATATAGCCTATAGATTTTTGCTTTATGGTACTTAATTGTTTTAAAAACTTTGATAAATTGCAATATAAAAATTCATCAAAATCATAACTCCTTTTCAAATGACTTCATAAAAATGCAAAAAGTGAGCGGCATTGATTAATAGATTACAAACATTTGAAAATTGTTTAAATAAGTATGGAGTGTGTTGTGGCCTGCATATTAAAGTACATACTACAGAAGTGGAGAGAATTATAATTTTTGGCAAAGCAAGGTAAAATTTGATTTTGTAAATAAATTTTAAATTAATTACATTTCATTTGTGCCATGCATCTAATTTATTACTTGCAAGTGAAGTACGAACAAAATACCATAGTGTTAAAATTTCATAACCATTTTATCATATGAAAAATATATTTAAACTAAAATCCTAAATGTTGACCAAATTCAGTAATATAACTGCATGTAAAAAGTTATATTTTTTATGATATTATATATACTCATGCATTATTATTTCATGTAATAATACATAAATATGTAAGTTGTATGAACAACTATATATTGTGTTAATAAGACTACCAAACTCTCCATGCAGTAGTGCCACCAATCAATGGATGCAGGAAGGTGTTTGTACATAAAATCCTTAGCTATTGTCTACTCATGCAACATCTCCACACTTTTCTAGTTTGTAGTTGTATGGAGAGTTTTGTACTCTTACTAATAGCATGTGTAAGCATATTTATAATGGTGATCATGTGATGTTTTGATCGTTTTACAAATTGTGTTTTTTTTTTATTCTACTAGCACAGCAAAGCTATGGACACAGTTAGTATTTTATTTTAAAAAAACACTTTTATTTAATTTGATAATGCATTAAAAACCAAAAAAAATTTAACCACATCACTATAATCTCTTTCAACCATTATCAATCTATTTCAGAATGAAAGTCTCTCTAAGTTCAATCCATCTTCTCTGATTTCTAGCCTCTCTTCTCTATATCACTGCAGCATGCTTCCTTATTTCTTTCATCCATCTCACATCTCTTTCTAGGTCTTTTACAATCTCTTAAAATCCAATTTAAGATTTCAAATGTCCATGCATTATTATCCCTTTTAGTAACAAGTCCAAATCAACTCCACTTGGTCTCTTAATTATTTCAATGGTGACAGTAACACTTATTTGTTCTCTCATCTATGTTTTATGTAATTTAAAATAGAAATATGAAGTATCCATTCTATCACTAATTATTGAATTAATTCATTTATGTAAACCTCAGTTTTATTTCACATTACATAAAATATGCAAAGTTGTGAGTGGAAAAAAAAATGTTTTTTTGTTATTTAGTACATTACTCATAAAATTAAATAATAGCTTTTTTTTTTGATAAAATATTACATATACATATATTATCTTTTAGTATTCAGATATTTTGCAACGGTCTTTTCGTAACTATTCATATTTAAATTTACCCGCTGAAAATCTAAACATATTTTTAATATTTGAAGTGAAATTTATACACATTAAAAATCATTTACAAGATTCATAATTAAATATAAGTATATTAAGATAGATGTAATTTTAGGGGTTTGAATCCAGACTTTCAAGGTCTCTATTAAGGTTTGGCATGAAATATGATGTACATTGGAGATCATTTATCTTTTTCTCATCTATGTTGTCATCCATATTGATAGTATAAGATGGAGTTGATGACAAAAGATAGCTTGAAAGTCTGAATTCAAACCCCTATAATTACATCAAGATTCATGTTTGTGAAGGCAATAGTTAAAAAAATATGTTTAGTTAAACTGCCAAAAGAAATTAAGATTTCAATCTTCATATCTTTTTTTTTTCTATTTTAAAAATCAAACAAACTCATCTTTCTTTTTACTTTTTAAATGTTTATTTTATTAAATTAAAATTAATCCATCTGACAGTTTCAATTGCTCTGCAATCTTCCTCGGAGCTATAAGACATATAAAAATACACAAATACTTATTTATATAAACATACAACATTATATCTTTCTATTTTAATTATCTACATACACTTTTTAGTGATTTAATTATGAAATTCAATAAAAGTGAAATTTTGAAAAATATACCGCCATCTATTGTATATCATTAAAAACTTACTGAACTGATTTTAGAGCAAATTGAAATGTACTCACAAATACTGTTAATCTGGTTAACCCTAAAATAATGTATTTGTCAGATTACACTGTCATCGATATCTAATACATACAAAATTTGAAGAATCTCCATTACATTAAAAATTTGTTGTAAAATTTGGCCTAAATAAATAAATCAACAAACAGAACATAAGCATTGGTGGTCGAGATGTCAGTGACAGCTGCTTTACAAGCAGTTGTTCCGGGTTACGGGTTCACTTCCCAGCTGATGTTATGACACATGAGAAGAAAAAAATAGAATCATTTAGCAATTCTTTATATAATAAAAAAAGATGGCTATTTCTCTTATTGTATAAATAAATAATTGGATGGCTTAGAAATTTGAGTACCAGAAGTGCTAGAACTAGAAAGAAACTGAGGTCTTTATGCTCTGGAATCAGATACCTTACCACTGAACTAAACCATGCAGCATAAACAAATTATGTTTATTGCATAAATTACCAAATTTTGTGACTAGAAGATAGATCAAATATATATAGTTATTTGAAGAGAGAAATCTTGAATATTATATATATGATCACTAGATGGAGCTTTACCAATAGCTCCTAAAAAGCTTGTTAGGAGTTATTGGTAAAGCTCCATCTAGTGATCATAAAATTCAAGCTAAAAACAAGTTACGAAATTTATAACTTGTTTTGTTTATCATATATATATATTGAACCATATTTGCATGCCATGCCTTTTTTTAAAATTTAATTTAATCAGCTTGATATTCAGAACATTATTTATTTATTCCTTGTACATTATTTTATTATATTCAGACATTATCTATTTACTAATATTTTCTCATTATTTTATTTATTATTTATTAACATCTATTATTTACTACATTTCACTTTATTTACATTTTGTGATTATCTTGTCTTTTACAATGACTGTGGAATGGACTGGCACATCAAACAGAGGGGAGAATACCATTGATAGCTTAACCATAAATGATACCTATGGCCAGATCGAGGCTATATGAAGCATAACCATGACCACATTTCCTGACCATAGCCCACCTCCATACTGGTGGAACAAACACCTGCCATCCCAAGTATTTTATTTGTTTTGAGGATACAACTCAGGTCCCATCCAACTATATATATATAGATTATATATAGCTGGCATGCTCAGATAACAGGCCATGAATCCAGCACTTGAAATATCCCAAGCTAACCCCTACTCTTAATCATGGAGTCTAGTGCATTTAACTTAACACATTAGATATTTATACCCTTAAATTAATGGTGATGCAGTGACAAGAGAGAGAGAATAGACCTAATAACAATTAAACAAACATTATTATTTATTCACGCACACACAAATTTAATATAATATAACATAATAAACTTTATATAAAGAAAAAATATATGATTAAGTTAAGGCTGACATTTTAGGATAGTCCTTCATTCAAATTCTTGCCATTCAAAAAAAAATAAAGTGAAGTATAACATAGTTTGCTCCATGAATAATTCAAATTAAAAGATTTTATTACTTTCATTATTATATGAACAAAATATAATGTCTTATTTGACAATCCCAAATATCAGTTTTTATTCTATACTCTTTTATAGTTCAATATGTTCTTTTTATTTATTCATCTTGAATATCTAAAAACAATATAAAACATTAAAATTTTTCCCTTTTAAATTAACTCACCATTTTGTCTTGAAAGTCTTTCTTCTTCCTTTGAATATCTTCCCTCTTTTAAATTATCATCACACAAACATTGAATACAGTTATACATAATGTTAGTATTTTATTTTGCATGAAACAAAAAAGATAAACTTTTTTGGCAATTTATCTGTGAGGTTCTGTTTCCTTCCCTCTTTAGCAGTTTCTAATAGTTGACATGGAAAACACTGGGCAATGTATTGAGGATAAGAACTGATATGTTACTTGCGTTCAGTCTAGTGCTCCATATTAAAAGAATATCTGAATATAGTAAGTATTTTCATAACTTTTAATAAATCAAAATAAACAAAAAAATTGACACTCCTTGTATAAACTTGATAGTTAATTCTTTTCCTCTTCTAATTCTTCAAAACAGGTATGAGAGAGAAAGAGTCATTTCTCTCTTTTACATATTATCAACTTCATTTACACATAAAATCTTTTTTGCTTTGTTTATACATTTTGGGTTATTGTCTCCTCAGTGAATTATAAAATAATCTGTTTTCTAATGAAGGGGGAATTAATTTACTAAATAAAATCTTTATTGGCATAATTATTTTCTACATGTGGATATTGTTATTTTTCAAAATATAATCAGAATATAACTTTTGCATCACTATGACAATGGTCACAATATTAAGTTACCAACATTATCATGAAGATTCAGATATTTAATTCACCTTGATCATCTTTTTTTCAAATGTGCAGGCATACTTCCTTTTTTTTATAAGACCGCCTAAATTTAACTCAGTGATATATTTTATCCATTATACTTCCATCTATATTAATAATATTAATAATCTGATTAAAATATTTGTAGTTGTTAAAGTAATAATAATAAGATTATTCTCATAAATGAGTATGCTATTCCAACTCCAAAAAGAAAGAGAGAAAGAAAGAACATTTAAAAAAAACTAAAAATAAGTTTTGTCATGATTACACTAATCAGTATGTGAAACACAAATGCATCTAAATATAGAATATACTGACCTATTTTTCTGTTTATTTCATATTTTATGATACATTCTTCTAATTTCTTAATAAACAGATTTTTTTTCTGAAATACTTTAACGCCACATATAATTGTAGTTATTTAATGTATTCTATTCTAGACCATATCTTCCCAAAGAAATAGTTGATATTTCAGTTCTTTAAAAAAATTTTTAGATAATCCTTATCATGTCAATGGCTAACATCCTCTAATTTATATTCATGTGAGAAAGTTTGTTGAACATTAATTTTATTAATATTTAAAAAGACTAGATGTAATCTTCATTCTTGAAGCATTTCAAAAAAATCTAATATTTATTTAAAATTCAACAGTCTGTTGTCGGTTAGAATAGAAATATTTTATCACAGCCACATGAGTTTATGCTTACATTATCAGGAGGTCATGTGATATTGTAGCTCTTTAATGGTAGATTGAGTACAACAATTTTATTCATTTGACTGAATTGAGATTATTATTTTTTTCCATGTCACAGTTGTCTAACTCAATATGGAGGATGTCATATTGAGATAAATACGTGTTTTACTGTTGGTGTTAAAGGCACTTCCAAAATTAGTGTCTTGGTAAAAAAAAAAATGGAGATTGTGTGAGCAAAGTGTAAATTATGAAAAACTTTGATATAGACCATCACAATGTATGGATGTGGGGCTGCAATAAAAAGGAAATAATAAGGGCCAAAATTAGACATTTTAAAAATGAAATGTTATCAAAGGATGAACTTGGGGTGCCTTAATTGGGTAAGTGAACTAATGAATGAAATTTGGTGAAGGTAAATGCCCAAAAACAACTACTGGAGATGGTTCAGTAAAAAAAGCTACATTATTTTGAACGTGTGATAGAGAAATTTATATCCTGGGAAAATGTCATGATTGGAATTGTGAATGAACTAATAAAAAGAAGATGACCAAGACCGATTAGGATGAATAACATCCAAGAAAGATTAGAGTTCATAGTATTAGAACATATAGAAAAACGGGGAGAAAATAGCTTAGAAGCAGTTCATGCATACTATCGCTCATCCCCAAAACGATGAATTGAGAGGAAGGTGATAATGATACCCCACTTAAGAAATGATGCAAGGGCTAAATCTGACGCCTACCAGTGAGAAAACGTCACGGGTGGAAGTAATTAATGCTTAGCTGTATAAAAAAAAATGAAATTCAAATTAATTTCCAGCTGTTTTCTTATATTAAAAGCAATGTTAGATCTGTCAAGCGTTGGTGGCCTAGTGATTAGCATAGCTGCCTTCCATGCAGCTGGCCCGGGTTCGCGAACGCATTTGACATATGAAAAAAAAAAAGCAATGTTAGATCTATATAAACAAATTGTCGCTAATAGAATCGTACATATATGAAGAATCTTCTAAACAAAGCAAATCGAAACTAAGTTGATTCATTAGAAAATATTTATTTGTTCCAACTAAAAAAAGTTTTTAAATACAATTGACTGAAAGAAAATCATTCTTTTGTTATTGCGCGATCAGTAAATTTCATTTCTTTAATGGATTATTACTTGACCGGAATGAAATTTAAATATCTAAAATTCTATGTACATATATATATTAGTTTCAAAACAAAATCTAAACTCTTTTATTGTTTTAAAAGTTCCCAAATGTTATTCTGATATCGTAGCAAACTTCAATTATTTTGAAAATTCCACCGAACGTTCGTATCTTTTTTTAAAAGTCATTTATATTTTTAAATAAAAGATTTTGTTATAAATATTTTATTAACTACTCATTAAATTTTAATTTTTAACTATTTTAAAATGATGAAAAAATATTTCTTTTATAAGAAAAAAAAAACGAAAATGGAAATAAAAAGTTTTAAAACAAAATAAAATCCTAAAAATCCATTGCATAAATCCCCAAAGATTAATGAGACAGGCTTCTTTGATGTTGAAGCGCTTGATGTATTGGTGACTTGAATAGATTTCCTACACTGTAAATATAAAAAGAAATGTTGTCTTAAAGGTTTCTTTTTATTATTTACTTCTAATTTTATAATATTTACGCACTCCCAATAAATAAAAACAAATAAAAGTACGCGTTTACTATAAATATAATTTAACATTCTAACATGTGGAAGGTTGGGCCCTGAATCTGCGGTGACATTACACATACACGCACGGTTATAGACATTTATTATAAAATCGTGTAAGATATTGCAAAAAGAATTCAGCATATGTGCAATTATATTTAAACAATGAATTAGATGTAGACTAAAATTAGAAATAAATGATAAGATTAAAATAGGTTCGGTTAAGATTCTATTTAGAATTGATATTAGATTAAAAGCATTTAAAATTAGAATAGACTTAAGATGGAATTAACTGTATAACATTTTCGAACATTATCTGTTACATCATATAAACCACTCTTCAAGCTTATCCAGTGCTTCTAATTCACACCTTCTCCTAATAATATCTTTCAACTAACTTCTGTATTCATATTTTATGTGGTATGTCTTCACAAAACGCTTAGGGATGGCTTTAAATTCCCAATTTCCAACTTATCCATTCTGCTTCAGTGATATCATTGATACTTGTTTGCTCCTCACCAATGATGTCTGATATATTCTTATTAATCCTAACATACAAAGGTATATTCTTCAATGTATAGTGTCCCTTCTGTGTATTACCATTTTAAACCATTAAATTGCTTCTGTTATAACAGCTTGTGTAAGCGTAAGAAATGGTGATTATGTGATGTTTAGTGGTTTAATACCAATTCTTCCAAATAGGATGATGGTGACTATGATTATTAAAAAATCCAAAGACACCAAATGTATAGTTGCTGAACTGGATTAAGATCTATATGTTTGCACAAGTGAATGAGCTTGCATTGAAAACATTATTGGAATTTCATCATGGAATCATGGCTTTATAGTTAACTACAAAGTAAGAGATAGGTTCTGAAGAATTGGCTTAGATCTAAGATGTGGGTGCAGTGCTTTCAGATCTAGGGATCTTTACTTATGAAAGTCATAAGCTAGAAACTAGTCTGAGAATACAGGATGAGTAGATACTAGATAGGAATTTTATGCACAAATCTTCTCACATCCATAGATTACTCTAGCTTGCACTGGGGTGGCACTACTGTATGAAGAGTTTGCCTCTTATTACTATTTTCTTAATTTTTATGTGTCAAAGGCTTTATTTTTGTACAATAAAACTTAAAATTTACAATTATAACTTATACATTTAAATATTATGTTATTAATTTCATATTTCATCATCATCAACAATTATCAATCCACTGCAGGATGAAGGTCTCTCCAAGTTTAATCCATCTTCTCTGATCTTTAGCTTCTCTTCTCCACAACACCCCTGCACATTTTCTTATTTCATCCATCCATCTCACATGTGGTCTCTTTCTGTGTCTTCTACAATCTCTTGGAATCCAGTTTAAAATTTCAACTGTCCATCTATTATCATCTCTTCTAGCAATATGTCCAGCCCAACTCCATTTCAATCTTTTAATTTTTTCAATAAGGTCAGTAACACCTGTTTGTTGTCTTACCCATACATTGCGTTTTCGATCTCTTCTTGTTACTCCCAACATACATCTCTCCATACTCCTTTGAGTGGTCTGAAGTCTCTGTATTGCTCTCCTATTAAGTGTCCAAGTCTCAGATCCATAAGTAAGAACTGGTAAAACACATTTGTTAAAAACCATCCTTTTCAAACACATAGGCATATTTCCTTTTAGTATCAAGTTATTTCTACCAAAAGCACTCCAACCAAGTTTAATTCTATGATTAATTTCCTCCATTATGTTTCCATCTGTATTAATAATCTGACGGTATTTGTAACTGTTAACTTCTAATTCTTCATAATCAATCTTATATTTTCATATTTTGAGCAAATCGATTAAACATTACTTTAGTCTTTTTAACATTTATCTTTAGTCCTACTTTTCTACTTCCATCTGCTAACTCCTGCAACATTACCTGCAGCTCTGAAGCATTATTTGCAAAAACAACTACATCATCTGCGAAATCTAAATGACTTAAATACTCTCCATTTACTTTCACTCCTTTAGTTTCCCATTTTAATCCACAAAATACTTCTTTCAGCACTGCTGTAAAGAGTTTTGGAGATATGGAGTCACCTTGTCTTACACCTTTCTCAATGTTGATTTTTCCAGTATCATTATGTAATCTAATTGTTGCTGTTGCATTTTTATAAATATTCTTTAAAATATGACAATATCCTGGATCTATACCTTGATGATCCAATGCTTTAATCACTGAAGAAATGTGTATAGAATCGAATGCCTTTTCATAATCTACAAATCCAAAACATAATGACAACTCATATTTGTTTGTCCTTTCTATGACTTCTCTCAATACCTGGATATGATCTATTGTACTAAAACCACTTTTAAATCCAGCTTGTTCTCTTGGTTGGTGGAAATCCAAAGTTCTCTGTAGACGAGTTGTAATTATCTTGGTAAAAATTTTATATAAAACTGATAAAAGGCTGATAGGTCTGTAATTTCTAATATCTTCTTTATCACCTTTTTTAAATGTTAATATTATTACTGCATTCTTCCAATCTTCTGGTACATCTTTATCATTTAGACATTTGGTATATAACTTTGCTAAAATTGTTTCTATTTCTTCACCTGCTTCTTTTAATATATCAATTGTAATTCCATCATTTCCTGGAGCCTTTCCTTTCTTCATACACTTAATTGCATGTCTCACTTCTTCATTTAAAATTCTGGGCAATTCGGAAGATGTAATAGATATACGAGGTACTTGTTCTTTATTACTATATAATTCTTGATAAAAATCTTCTACCAATTTCATGATGTCATCTCTCTTTTTAGTAATAATTCCATCTTTTTTTCTTATTGCAGATATAAATTTCCTACCAATACCAAAATGTTGTTTAACAGTTTTGAGACTTTTATTTTCTTCTACAGCTTTCCTTGCTATTTCACAGTTATACTTTCTTATATCATTTTCAACTCTTTTCCATACCATTTTACAAAATTCGAGATATTCAATTCTTTTTAATACATCATTTTTGTATATCTTCATATTCCTTCTTTTCTTCATAAATTCTCTAGTCTCAGTAGAAATTTTATTAGTCAATTGCTGCTTTTTTTCTACCAGCTATGTTTGTTGCAGTTTTTAAAAGTGTATCAGTTATTTTCATATTAATTTCATTCAAATCTGAATCATGTTCAAAATCTCCTAACACTTGAAACCTATTTGTAAGTTCTAATTTAAATTCATTAGAATGTTTCTGAAGATTAGGAATATCAACTGTAAATATTGTTTTTCTTAATAATTTTTGTCTCTCTAGTTTTACATTAACACGTAACTTACACCTTACTAATCGATGATCACTTCCTGTGTTAAATTTATTAAGAATATTACAATCTTGAAATATGTATTTTCTGTTAGTCAAAATATAATCCAATTCTGCTGTACCTTCATTTGGATGCTTCCATGTCCATTTCCTTTTAACATTTTTCTCAAAAAATGAATTCATAATATAAAGTTTTTCTTTTTCTGCAAACTCCACAAGTCTATGTCCTCTCTCATTTCTATTACCATAACCAAAATTACCTACAGCAATTTCATCTTTCATTTGTCTACCAATTCTAGCATTAAAGTCTCCCATAACAATTTTAAAATGTTGTTTACTCTGATCAAAAGCCTTTTGTACATTCATATAAAAATCTTCTACTACTTCATCACTATGAGAACTTGTTGGGGCATAAACCTGAATTATCTGCATTTGGTATCTGCTATTAAGTTGTATAACTAATCTTGCCACTCTGTCCGATACACCATCAATCTCCACAATATTGTTCTTCCACTTTTTATTTATAATGAATCCTACTCCACTTGTATTTCCAATATGTGTGCCTTTATAATAGAGTATATGTCCACTTTTTAAATCAATTGTTTCTTCTTTTCTTCTAACTTCACAAAGTCCAATAATGTCCCATTTAATATAAGACAGTTCTTCTTCTAATTCTTGCAATCTTCCTTCTCTTGAAAGTGATCTGCAGTTGTAAGTACCTAAATAAAAAGTCATCACCAAATGGCAGCCGGGTCCGCAATCAGGGGATTCTTAGCACCCTCCGCCTTCGGCCACCAACCGCTGCCTTGGTTGGTGACTTTACAGCCTCCTGGGAATAAGGGCCATGCTTTATTTTTGTCTGTCATAATTGTATATATGTATTGGAAAAATATTTATCATTTACACAAACATTCATTCTGCCTTATCAGGCACTGAGAAGAAAGACCATGGTGTTTCTTGATCTTAAACTCAGAGGTAAAAAGCCAATAAACTCACCACGCTGGCTAATGCGTGTTGGTGAGCAGCCCATCCATGTTCGTATACTATATGAATAATCACATAGTAATAACAGCTGCAACGACAAGAACATATGGAGTGGACATTAGGAATTTGCCCTGCTCGGTTCCTTTAAGGCCTCCAAGAGGAATCAAAGGGTCTCCTTTCAGTTGATAGCAAACTCCTTTCTGCAGCCTCATATTTCATATGAGAGGAAATATAATAATCAATTTTATTTAAATCTGTCATAGTTATAACTGGTTCTTATAACATAAATGCTACAACCAGTACCAGTTACCACTCCTATGATAAGCATTTTTTATGACATATTTATACTTTCTAATTTGATTTTTTTTTTAATTATAAATATTATTTACAATAAGTGTTATAATAATGTATTTTACTGCTCAGAATTGTATGTTCATCTAACAAGATTTAGAATCTAGGCAAAAGTACCATAAATCCACTCATGCCTGAGATGCACAGGTCAGGAGCAATCATGGACTCTGCCCTATTTGCCCTCTTTAAATCTATAGCATTGTGAATAACACTTCTGATGATAATAGATGAATTTTTATTCATTCCAGTCACAGCAGAGAGACATGAGATCTACAGGGTAATTATTTTAATTAAAGACTATCAATCCTAAGATCAATGGATATCTTAAATAGAGGAGAATTATGATTTAAATACATTGCAAGTGGCTAACATAATAAGGAAAGCATAGATTATAATATAGCATCCATCCACGATGAACAAAAACAAAGTACAAACCAGCATTAATATTACTTAAAAATAATTGGTTATAACTTCTAAAAATACTGTTATTAAAATACTAAACAAGTGAGATTCAATGAGGAGAAGAATCCAAGATCAATTATTAATATATAACAATTTAATGAACATAAACAAGTTTATTTACATAATTTAACATAGCACAGTTACTAACTTGTGCATAGACAGAATGGCATGATTTTACAATACACTACAAGTACAGATTCGCTAACATAAGAAAATATGCAAGTGATAGCTTACAGATATAAGTGGTAAATGACTTGTGTTTATGGAAATGTGGCTTAATATGCTAATGAGAACTATAAATGATAAGAGATTAGTGCTGTTAATGCTATGATAAAACAAACAGCGGTGATGATCATTAATTTATGATTACATGGGAGAAACATTTATAAAATAACCTCTGAATGAAGGCTTACACTTTGATACAACAATTAAGTAATGTGATATATTGAGGAAAGCTATTTAATTAACATTATGTTTATTAATTATCTGACAGGAATCAGCATTCATTTGCGTAGTTGACTTAATAGTTTGATTTAACAACTCTATCATCTGTGAGCGCATTTACACCTGTCCAAATGAGGTGGATAGCTTAAATAAGCTTTATTATGACACTTCTAAAATAGTTAAAATAATTAGAGAGAATGGTTTATAAAGATCACTATCATGATTTATAGATAATATGGGACATACACATAATAAAGAGAAGTTACAGTGATGATTACAATGATAGTGTTAGAAATGGAATTCAGATCTGTCTTTGGACTGAGAGGCTTCATCATTTATAAGAGACTACTTGTATTGTATGACAGTGGTGTTTGGAGAGATAATTGGTAAGGATGCCATGGTCCAGGCTTGCCATTGTTATCCCATGCAGAGCCTCAACAAGGTAACATTATCCTGAGGTCAGTGTGACCAAACCTCATTCTGGGACAATGTTATATGAAGAACATCTGGGACTTCCAGAAAATAAGCATGACAAAGTGAAAATACAAGGTTTTCAATGCTATCATGAAGAAGCAATGCTAAATATGGCTTAACAGTTTTGGGACATTAAGCGGGTGATCCATGCATCTTTTTTGATCGGTCAAAATGTTGTTTTCGTTCTTTAATGATGTAAAACTATAAGCATGACATCAATTGAAATATGGACATCTGATAGAGCTCTGATGTAGCTTTCTAAAGATGGCTTTCACAAAAAAATCCGATGAAATTTTGATTTTTTTTTTATGAATTTTTTTATGAAGCAGCACATTTAATTTTATTTTTTGATCAGTTTTGTAATTTTCATGAAGCAATAAAGACAACAAATATGTATCAGTCTTCAAATAAACTTTTACCAGAATAAAAATACTCTTGATTCACAAACAAAGCCTTCAATGGAGCCTCAACGTAATCAGAACATCAGGCTCATAAGTATAAAATTTTAATTTTTTGAAAAATATATATTTTTTTTTAATTATGTGAAAAAATGATTTAATTTTTATTAATTTTAGTTTGTAGTTGGTGTGTATCTATATAAATTATATATTTATTTATGCTCATATAGAATTCATATCTCTGGTAATTTTGCAAGTTCTAATCCACTTATTTTATAAAAATAATGATTCTCAAAAAGTGGAATAATTTATAATTTATTACTATGTTTATATAGTGTATTTGTGTTTGTAAGTAATGATTTACAAAACTAATAATCAAATGTACAGAAAGATTGCACATGCAGACAAATAATCAAATTCTGATTCTTGACTATGCCTTGATACTCATGCTTTGGAGTCACTTTGGTTTTGCTATATTTTTTATATTATTTTCAAGACTATTGCTAACAAATGGACTATATGCAAATAAGTTATATCTATGTGATACAATAAATATAACAAGATAGCATCACTGGTGTGCATAAAGAATATAAACATCACTGATGTACACAAAAAATATAAAATAAAGAGATGAAACCCATTTTATCAGTGATACAGACAGTAGCCTACAATTTCTAGTTTTAGATAGACAAGAAGCCAATTGCTATGATGACAAATGCATATCTATCTTCTGGAAATGATTTTTTTTGTATCTTTTATTAGGATGAATCTTTTTCTTATAGATGTCTTTGACATTTGGTAACTTTTGGGGTACAAGATAAAAATAAAGAATTCTTATGTGAATACTTTTGGAGATTCTGAAGCTATGGATTATTTCAAGTAAGTCATATTATATAAGGCTTGAAAGATAATTTTGTGAGGAATACAAAGAAATTATAACTGAAGATATAATTTAAACTTAGTTCATGATGAATTAGAAATTATGAACAAACAATAAAGTAATTATTTTGAATGTTGAAGTTTCTTTTTTCCCTTATTTTTTAAATGGTTATCACTATTAATCTTAGACTTATTGTTTTCCTTTGCTTTTCTAGTTTCTATTAATATAATTTGTTTTTGCTCTAACATAATTAAAACTGAAGTTATTGTGAAAATTGTGTCTCAGGCCAGTTTTTTTAAAAATTCAATATGGCACCTGGGGACAAAGCAGTTAAATCTTTAATGACTGATTAAAACCCCAACTAAAATAACAACAATATCATGCATAACGCCATGACAAAATAATAACCCATTCAGAAAGTATGACCTTGTCAAATTACAATGTCAAACAAAAAGGCAGGAAAATATTATTCCCTCTATTTAACAAGCTCAAGTATACTCAAATGACAAATAAATTATAAAACAAATTACAATGCTCGATGGTGTGATAAGCAAAGAGTATCTATTAGAATGGACTTGATCATCAATTTTTATTTAATAGAAAATAAAATGTATTTAAAATCAAAAGTATTAGACAGAGAGGAAATATGTTTTATAATATCCCATAATCCAACAGTTTAATAGTCCACCATTATACATATATTTAGATATTCAATCAAGCGAACTTTTTGTTTAGTAAAAAATCTTACATTTAAGTATATTTAAGTATCCTATAATATTGGAATGGTGACTAAAATGATACAAGTTTGCTAGATTGAGTCATTAGCATATCAAAATTAACTCAAAAAAAATACATAGTTTAAAATAAGGTCAGTTTAGACTTTAGTCACATCATCGTATCAATCTCAACCATCTGTGCCCTACCGATAGTCTCAAATCTATGTGCTCCATTGACCCTATCCCAGATTAAATCTTGATTGAACATTACTCAAAGGATTCATCTCTACTGAATTTTAATTTTATGAATTGTTTAATCGATAGACTATTTCATTCACTATTTACTTGTACAAAACCCATAATTTGTAATTGATTTCAATTGTAGCTGATTATGCCACTAGAATTAGACCTAAATGGAAGTGCAAATAAATTGTTTTTGAAAGTAAAATAAGTTAGCTGCATGAAAATATGTGTGTTGGAGATGGTTATATGGACCAAATGATGAGTGCTGGTTCAGCACAAAATATTAGAAATTATTTATCCTTTTCACGTGTATGTGTTCATGTGTATTGGTTGTATAGAATAGAAGAGTTTGAAAGAATTAAAACAATAAATCAAAACTGTATTTTGTAATGTTGCCTGATAATAGAAGTTGTTGAATTGGAGATGCTCAAATTAATAGTTGTCTTTCTGTATTATAATTGAATAAAATTAAAAAAAACATTTGATTTCTATGACTTTATGCATCTTAATTTTGTAAAGATCTCTTTAATGTACGATGTAGTTCTAAATATTTACTTTCTGGATTAAATAGGGTTAAATAAGTTCAAAGGCTAATTATCAACGTATGGTTGCACCAGGTATTGCCTATGTACCTGGACCTTCCTTTAGGATAAACTTAACACATAAATAAAAAATCCCCATTAATCTATCTTTTATGTGCTGGCAAAAAAACTCTAATTATGTAAATCTTAAAATATAATTATAGAAGTATAAGATTTAATTTAGACTACTGTAATCATAAATATACGAATACCATACTGTTTTTAAAAAAAAACGGACTTTATGAAAACTTTTCTCTATACGGTCTTCAATATATATTTTTCTACAGTACACGCTTGATTATATTTGCACTACTATATGTAATATATGGGGTTTGAACTCAGACTTTCACACGTCTCTCAACCATCCATGCTATCTCATACTGATGATACATTACGATGAAAAGATAAATATTCACCAATTTCGTGCTAAACTAGCACTCGTCATTTGGTCCGGATTATCATCTCCACATATATATACAATCAAAGCTCAGCTTATGATTATAAAAATATATAAAATAGATTCAAATTGTTTTAAATTTTCTATGGCGATTTCATAATTGGTTTTATTAAAAATCCATTTGAGAATGTCATAACAATGCTGCAGGAAGTAATGGGGGCACAGAAATCTGTGGAAAAGCTTTAAATTGCCCTTGAGAAGAATAAATTCTGATAAATGGATCAAGATAGGTTCATAAAAGCAAATAAAAGCAAGCAAACTAACTTATAAGGAAAAACATTAAGTGTTTTGTATCTAGGCAGGGATTTCGTTTTTCAGTTATTGATAATGGAAGCCAATCTGTGATTTATTTATTTTTTTTAAAAAAAAAGAGGAAAACATGTTTCCTCGTGGACAGAATGGACCGGTAAACTTTGAAACTTGAAACATAAATCTTAAAAACGATTTAGAAGAAAATAGTCAAAATAGACTTTAATATTAGTGTAGAAAACCGTGAAAAAAAAAAATCATTTGAATATTTAAATAACTACTTTATTAAATTACAATTTTTTTGAGGGGTTTGTTTTAATTGGAAGATGCAAAAAATATTTTTGAAGATAAGTAGAGAAAAGATACTTAATCACAAATGCGTACGTATTGGAACAATATACAGCAATAAAAAAATATTCCAAAAATAAAACAGAAAAGAAATATTGATTCGGTGAATATTGCAATTCTTCCATATACATTACCAGATGAATCCAAGCTTTCGCATAAATATTTTAAACTAGGGGTAATAGCAAACTGCGTATATATATTTCATATTGATACAAAAGATCTCCCCACATACACTGATATCAGTTAATTTTAAGCCTTTGTATGCGTATCTGAAACCATCGGTAATAGCAAACTATAGATACATGTATATGTGGGTGTTTTATGCACGTATTGTCCTGGATTACCAAGATATTGTAAAAGACCTAGAAAGAGACTTTATGTGAGGTGGATGGATGAAATAAGAAAGTGTGCTGGGGTGATGCGGAGAAGAGAGATCAGAGAAGATTGATTGAACTTGGAGAGACCTTAATCCTGCATTGGATCGATAAGATTGAAAATGATGATGGTAATAGTCCTGCATAGTTTAAGGCAAAAGAAGAGTGATGAATTCTGGTGATTTTTTTACATATTCCCTACAAATAACCCATTTGATTTATTGGTTTTTTATGCATACATATAAATGCATAATTATCGTGATTTATCTCATATTATGAAGTGATAGTTCATTTTGAAAATGTAAATAGTTTAAACAGATTTTTTCATTCATTATCAAATTAATTAATTTCATTTTATTAATAAAAAAGCAACCAATCATTTCTTGAAGCATAACAGAATTCCAATCATTATTATCTTTGTCTTTTATGGCTATTTTAAATTAAATTCTTATCTAATAACGTAAGCAAGAATATAACATGAAATATCACTTTCACTTGAAGGAGTTAAGATTTTTTTGTATGATTAGTGTTGTTAGTAAAAATAATAAATATCTAATTGAGATTAAAATAATAATGCTAGAAAACATGATTTTTCAAAGAAGACTTCGCTATTAAATAAATGTATTGTTATCAAAAATAGAATAGAGTTGGTTGAAAACCTTTTTTGGAGTATATTGACATATGGATGTGAAACTTTCTCTTTGAGAAAACAGAAAATAATAAAATTAGAAAGGTATGGGGAAGTAGCTTTGACGAAATTTGACAAAAATAGGCTGTTTGGAGAAGATTGTTGGACACACAATGTTTTTCTGCAAAATGTTTTAGAGAGAAAAGTTTTGGGAAGAAAGATTGAGAGATGGATACCTTAAAAATGCAGCCCATGAAATTGGATGTAGTTTGTATACAAATAGGGATAGAATGGCTGAATACAGAATGATGTGACTTCAGAAACTGTTGAGATCATAGGATTGTGATTGGGCATTACAATGAAGGGTAAGATGAAGAATAATAGGCTAAGCAAATACTTCATGATGAAATTTACATTGCCCCAAAATTTATGAATTCAAATTTAAAAAATTCAGTGTTTTATTTACTTTTTATTTCATTGTTTTTTCCCAAATTGTGGATTACTGGAATTTTGGCTGATGAGACCATGAATGCAAATGGAGTTATTTTCACTCTTATTTCACTGCTTACATTAAATCTTTAAAAAAACACAGTCCTTCTAATATACTTTCCACAATGTTTTATTTAATTTCCTATGACAGTTTTGACTGATCCTAGCTGTCTTCTTTGGATATCATAACAAACTTCCTTTCAAAATTATATCCTTTATAATGCACTTTTCATGATGTTCTAATTTCATATGACCATTTTGATTGTCTAGAAGTCTTCTTAAGATATCATAACAAACTTCTAATGCCTTATTTAATGTCATATGATAGTTTTGATTATCTAGCAGTCTTCTTCAGATCTCATAACAAAACTTCATTTCAAAAACTATATCTCTTCCAATGCACTTTTCACAATGCTTTATTTAATTTCATGACAGTTTTGACTATCTAACAGTCTTTTTCAGAAATCATAACGAACTCCCTTTCAAAAACTATATTACTCCTAATACACCTTCCACAATGCTTTATTTAATTTCTTATGACAATTTTGACCAGTCTTCTTTAGATCTTAAGCTTCTTTTCAAGAACTAACATGACTAATCCATTTTCTACAATGCTTTATTCCCTTTTCTATGACAATTTCAACAATCTAGCAGTTTAATTAGATCTCATCTAATAAATAAAGCAAAACTCTCCATACAGTAATGCCACCCTGTGCCAACCAGAGTAATCAATGAATGCCAGAAGGCTTGTGCATAAAATCCCTATCTAATACCTTCTCATCCAATATCCCCAGACTAGTTTCTGGCTTGTGGCAATGCTTTATTTAATTTCTTATGACAATTTTGACCAGTCTTCTTTAGATCTTAAGCTTCTTTTCAAGAACTAACATGACTAATCCATTTTCTACAATGCTTTATTCCCTTTTCTATAACAATTTCAACAATCTAGCAGTTTAATTAGATATCATCTAATAAATAAAGCAAAACTCTCCATACAGTAATGCCACCCTGTGCCAACCAGAGTAATCAATGAATGCCAGAAGGCTTGTGCATAAAATTCCTATCTAATGCCTACTCATCCAATATCCCCAGACTAGTTTCTGGCTTGTGGCCAGGTGCAGTGCTCTCAGATCCAAAGCTCCTCACTGACAATGGCCACAAGCCAGAAACTAGTCTGGGGATATTGGATGAGAAGGCATTAGATAGGGATTTTATGCACAACCCTTCTGGCATTCATTGATTACTCTGGTTGGCACAGGGTGGCACTACTGTATGGAGTTTTGCTTTCTTTATAAACAATTATGTGCTAATATAAGAGATAGTGATCATGTGATGCTTAATGGTTTAATCTCATCTACTAATGAGTTTTGTTGTAAGATCTGAAAAAAATCACTAGGGAATTGTGACTGTTGTAGAAATTAAATAAAAGTATGGCAGTATAGTTTTTATAGAAAAAAGAAAACTAACTTTAAAGTAAAATATAAACAAGCAATTTCAAATTAGAGTATCCAGACTGCAAGACTTATGCAATGTATCTGCATATAAGGAAATAAATGTGCTAATATAAAAGATTCATATATATATTGTACCGATCAAAACATGTTTCTCCATCTAACATGAGCTGGAACTCACAAAATGTACATCAAACCAAGCCAAAGATTTAGGTCAGGGACAAACCTGGATTCAAACCCACTCTCCAAGTCCCAGATCAAACACCTAATGGATAACATAACAATGATGTTACATGAGAATCAATTCTTAAGACTGGCCCACTAGCAGAGCAGAGAAGACAATGAGACTCATGGACTTAAACATATATTAACAAATCTAATACTAGAGATGTTCCCATAATAAAATCCAATATATTTAATTAAAAGGGGCTTTACTAATGAATATTTATAATCAATTAATGAATTAAATTGATTTAATAATGAGACAGAAACTGATATATGATGAATTAGTAACATATTCCTTGACAATTATATATATATTTTGATATAACTCATAATTTAGCATTGGATAATGCATGCAGGCATTTTATTTATTAAGCAACATTACTTTAGGTAATTTTACAAATAATAATTGATGCTTGGGTTAAATAAATTTGTGGCTATTATTTAATGAAGCTAAATATTATGCTATATAATAAATCACTACATTTCATTTATTAGTTTCATAATCAATTCGAGTGGCTATTATACATGTAATCAAACCAAATCTGGAGTGAAGCTTAATAATACATCTGATTAGGACAATTTGATATATTAAATATGGGCATATAAAGTATCCCAGATAGCTTTAGATCGAATGGATTTTCAAGAATGCTTCGATTCAATGCCGAAGACTGCATATTAGGGAGGTAGAGTTGGCTATAAAGATTTTACTAATATGCTACACACAAGAAAATATAATAATAAAGTGACTCTGTAGATGGATGAATAAATTTTAGGATTTCCGTAACCAACATCAGTTTACCCAATGATGGATTGTCTTGCTGCTAAAACAAAACCTTGATTTGGTTCATAAGAGGCGGGGGGCTTGCTTGCTAATCTGGCCCTTAGTTCAGTCTTAGCAATTGCACTACCCTATAGAGGAAGATGGGCTGGACTCACTCTGGTTCCATCTTAATATAGGTCAAAACAGCAAAATGATAAAATATTAATAAATTTCACATCCGTCAAGCTGAAGTATATTATAAATTAAATACCATATATTACATGAACACTAGTTTATTAGCTTGATCAAAAGAGCCAATTCTTCTGTAGCATGAGGAATACATATATGCTACTGACGGGAATGTATATAAACTTTACTTTATCTCTTTCAATCTTTTTAGTTATCTATAATTAATAAACTCTTAAGGGGGAAAGTATATTTAAGGGACTTACAAATACTTTAATAAGAAAAATATACTTATTGTAACACTCCAGGCTAGTTTAATTTTTAGTAACATAATAATTAAAGGTTGCAAATTTGGATTTATAAGCCACATTTTATATTAACATTAATTAATTTACAAATGAAAAAATAACAATGAGCACAAAAGGGTTGCCATTATTTATAAAATAGGGTTTTGAAACTATGCTAAATGATGCTGTAATACATAATAATACGAAGATTTTTAATAATATCTTAAAAAAAAAAACATTTTGTAACTAAATGCATGCTGTTTTGAGACATAGGCATAATTAATAATAATTAAAATAAGCAAAAGAAAAGTAAATATACTTGCAGTGATTAAGTTATATAGCAAAATATGAAATTAATAAAGAAATTTAGAAAAAGTAAATTGTTTATAGTATTCAAATATTATATGACAATTTAGACAGAGTTCACATTAGTATGGTTAGCTAACCTGATTTTGAAGAAATAATGATCATTTCCGATTTTACACAGAGCTCTGTGATTTTTAATTGATGTTAAAATGGTCCTTATATAGACTGGAGATACTCAAACTGGAACGAAGGTGAGATCTTTTAGCAGATTATGGCATCTTCTATTTAGTTGGGAGATGATTTAAGATGGTATTCCTATAGCTGAACTGAGGTGCTTGAATTGGAATGAAGGTGAGTTCTTTGAGTGGCCAATGGCATCTTCTATTTGTTATAAGCTTGTTAGGGCAACATTGGTTGTTACTTCAGCCTTAGGTGGATCAAACTTCAACGTCCCATCATGGGAAAGGCAACAAATTCTTGCTTGTCTAGCAGAACATGATGAAATTAAACAATTTTCTGCTTGGATAGTAACAGCTCTTCAAAGAAAAATGAAGTTTCCATCCCACTTAAAATATAGCCTATTTATATATTTCACCTACCAAGCCTTAACACCTTTTGGAATTTTGTTTGTCTCAGGACCAATTGACTTTTAATTAAACAAAATCATATAATCTGATTTTCTACTACTGATAATGTCTCTGAGGTGTTATATTTAATTTACTTAAAAAAAAATTAATTAAAATATATAAATTATATAATTTTAATTCCGATTTCATTAATTAAATTCCTTTTTTAAGTTTTATAAATTTTTAAGGCCTAGCAGATAATAACGGTATCTGATTTAATGATAAAATCTTTTGTTGCAAACAAATTCAATCAGTAAACCAGATTTTACTTTTTACCCCACAGGTGCGGTCACTAATTGATTTCTTATTTACAACAAAATTCTCATTTTTAATTATAAACCGATGACTTTTATTTTAACTTAATATAAATAACTTTTAGCATATTTGTTTTTACAAAAAAAAAAAAAAACAAATTGGACAAATTTAAAAAAAATACTTTAGTTTCAGTTATATCTGTAAAACATTAAATCAGAAAACCATAAACATAATTTTAAAAAAAACATTTTATACTATTTTTATTTAATCTTATATATAATATATAAAGAGCCTGCTACTAGCTCTAAACAAGCTTAATTATTTTATTTTTTACGATAAATGCTACAAGAGAAAATACATGAAGCTTTTATCTATGATGGTCCCCATCCCCAGACCGGTTTCGAGCTATGGCTCTCATCAGTGAGGAGCTAGGACATAAGATTCAAAATATTAACTCAAGCCAAGCATTTATCTAATTCTTAAATATTAAGAAAAAGATCCAAATCTTCAGACACATTGAAGACATGTAGGTGTCTGAAGATTTGGATCTTTTTTTTAATATTTAAGAATTAGATAAATGCTTGGCTTGAGTTAATATTTTGAATCTTATGTCCTAGCTCCTCACTGATGAGAGCCATAGCTCGAAACCGGTCTGGGGATGGGGACCATCATAGATAAAAGCTTCATGTATTTTCTCTTGTAGCATTTATCATAAAAAATAAAATAATTAAGCTTGTTTAGAGCTAGTAGCAGGCTCTTTATATATTACATATTGGTAATACAAGCTATATAGGTCATGTGATATATGACTGATTTTTTACTTATATATATATATATATGAATCATTATACCATCATTCCATGGTTTAAATTATCCATTCACATACGAATATAATACAAATATAAAATTCAGAATTGACATAAATTAATAAAGCATTTTATAACAAATTATGCGCATTTCTATGCTATAATTTTATCAATCCTGTCTAATTATAGCTTACTTTCATATGTAAATGGATGATGCCATTCAAGCAGCCATGATAGCAAATTTTACCGCTCGACTTATATATCATATTTTGACGTTTAAAATATGTTCAAAACCAGTTCAGATGGGTAGGTCATTACGTTAATGGTGAAACGCAAACTGGGCTGGGGGTTTCCATTTCAATATATATATTACTTACAATAACTTCTTTTATATACACATTGATGCAAAACATTTTTTAAAAAAACTCTGATGAAGACTGCTGGACAGTCGAAATTGTCAGGAAAATAAAGATTTATTTTAAAAAAAAATTTGCATGAAAGTGTATATGAAAGAAGTTATTATAAGCAATATATATGAATATATGAAGAAATGCAAATAAAGTAAAGAAAAAGAAGAATATAAAAGATTCAATGTTGAGCAAAAAACTTATTTTTAAGGTAAATATATTTTACATAGATTTTTTAAAAAAATAAAATGATGTAAGAATGTAATGGCAAAAAGACAATATACATAACTATAAATATACTTACAAGCAGTTAATAATTGTATATTACTATGACTCTATGTAGATGTGCCAAATTTTTTGCACATATATTTGGATAACTATATTATAACAGGATGTACCGTTTTCCATATATATTTTACGCACATATATATAATCTTGAAAGATTGCATGTATGTATATATAACGATACACATATATGCGTAATTGTTTAAAAAAAAATATTTATTCTTAAATTATTCCATTTTATCGCCCAGCATATTTATGAGCATCACTTTATGACCTCAAGTGCCAATCCTATATTTCTATAAGAATTATGCTGGGATGGCTGGAATACCAATATGGAAATGCCCCTGGACCGATAGTAGATCTAACGTTCCTTTTTCTTTCCATTTAAAAAAAAAATGGGGTGTATAATTCAACCAATGACATTTTTGACTTACCGATTTCTCTTCCGGTAGACATCAATGTTTTTTGCATGACAACGTTGTCATGGTAACCAAGTGACTGGCATGATTAATCCATCAGAGAGTCAATTTTTTTTTCACCCGCGAGATTTAAAATTCGTAGAGAGGTTTGGGAAATTTTTTGATTTTTCTGTCTATTGTGATTTTGCTATCCACGGCATCACAGTTACTTTTTTGAGCTGTTAATTTGGGTAAAGTGTTTTATTTATCTGTTTATTTTAAATTTACAAAAATTTTTTGTTAATATTTCTACAATTCTCAAACTTACATTGAATTACGTTTAATGTGTAAATAATTTATTCTCCAGTAAAGTGTTTTTTATTTATCTGTTTATTTTAAATTTACAAAAAATTTTAGTTAATATTTCTACAATTCTGAAACTTACATTGAATTACGTTTAATGTGTAAATAATTTTCAATAATTTTTTAAAACAAATTTGGAATATACATTACCAAATGCATGTGATAACAAGGACGCCATTAATGCCAGATTCGCATTAATTTGGGTAAAGTGTTTTATTTGTTTATTTTAAATTTACAAAAACTTTTTGTTAATATTTCTACATTATGTTTTTAATGTGTAAATAATTTGAAATAATTTTTTAAATCAATTTTGCAATATGCAGTATGTTTTTAAAATTACCAAATGCATGTAAAAGTGCGGCATTTTCTGGATGCCATTAATACCAGATTTGCATTAGATCGTGTCTTTTTTATTTAGGTGTTTATTTAAAATTTACAAAAAGTTTTTTTAATATTTCTACAATTCTCAAACTTATTTACAAAAAATATTTGTTAATATTTCTACAATTCTCAAACTTACATTGAATTACGTTTTAATTTTATTTTTAATTTCTGAATTATATCATACCCTATGAGAGTAATACAATGTCTGATATACGTGTACGCTGAGCCTGCAGCTCGACAAAAACATCCGGAGGCCCCCTCTCCGCCAATTCCAGCGCTACGCGCTGCTGTATTTTAAAATTGAGAATAATATTTTGACGCATGCATGTACATTTTTTTTATTTTTTTTTAGTATTTGCCTGACCTGCGTCAGATATTTTTCATTTTTGAATATTTTTTAGCATGTGACCTGGATAATTCAACCGATGACGTATTACCCTGAAGGCATATCAGTCTAATCTTGCGATTTTTAACGTTCCGTGTTCACGTGATCTGCGGACACATTTTAGTGATTACATGTGTTCGCAGATCACTTGGAGACGTTATCTTAAAAATCGCAAGATTAGACTGATATGCCTTCAGGGTAATACGTCATCAGTTGAATTATACACAAGAACCAAAAAAACTCATAACACAAAAACAAAACCATTTCATTTTATACACATTTATTAGCAATGATATCTACGTATCTATAAAAAAAAACATATATTATTTACGTCAGTTGAATTAGTGTCTCTTCACTTTTAAATCAAAGATTCATATCAGTTTCTTTTTTTTTTGTTTGCTCTTTTCACTCTTTGCCAAAACTCCCACACACACAACTATGCTATTATATGTATTTTGCACCGAAGATTTAATTGGACTAATTTATACACTAATAAATTCCGTAGAAAATAGTTTGACCTCTCCGGGCAAAGAAAAGAAATTTTAAGCTCGCAATTGTGTCAAATAACAGTTTTCTCAATTTCATGGAGTAAGCTTACTAAAAGTGACATATATATGCAAATAGGAAAAAAAATAATACCTGCGTTTCCCGGGGAATTGATCGAATTCACCTGGTGAAAAAGGGAATCTCCGGTCCTTTGTCGGTGAACGAACTTTGTTTTTTTTTTTTTTTGAAGTTCGGGTTCTATGGCTAAAGTCCATTTATTTATTTATTTTCTTCCTCTTGTGGCAATTCAACATTGTTGCTTATTGAGGCGAATTCTCCGGGCTTGACGTCCCTTCTCCGATATCGGCAGCTGCTATACATTCGGGGAAGGATTCGAACACATCGCACATTGAAGCTTCTACCCCAGCCTGACCATACTTTATCAATATATAATCTGATTTCTGGATTCTTATTTCTGTATATCAGTCTAATGTCTGCCTTCTTCTCCATCCAAACTTATACTAATCCTTAATTCTTTTTTTTTTAATTATCAAATTTATCTTTCTTTTCATTCATTTTCAATTATATTTCCAATCACATTCCATATGCCTTTGTTGGAATGCACCACAAAAGCTTTTTACACCTATTTCTTTCCAATTAATATTTAATTAGAATTAGACATTCCAAGATTTTTATAATAATTACTTCCATTGTTCTGCAAAATCACTGTCTTCCATCTTGACATTTATAGTTCTTTTGTTGACTTAATATGTATATATTTAAAAAGTTTATCAAACAAAATGTTTTTTTTTTATTTATTTTGTGAATTTTCATTTTTAATGGTTCAAAAACGCACTCACACATATACATAGCGATGTGTATAGCTGGGTTTGGCAAAAGAAAGAGAAAAAATCAGAGCAAGTGTATAACCCCCCATACCTCTTTTATGAGTTCTTTTTAATTAAATAAGTAAATCAATTCAATATGACCACGCAAATGACCGTTGATTGTACATCAACTTGTAAATATTAGTTTTGTTAGTAAAGTAATATAATTTTTAATAATACGTTAGTAATAAGATATATATATATATATTAATAATGCGTTAAGTATACGAATACGTATTTGTCTAATTATCGCAACAGGGTTTGATTATACCTGCCCTGTTGCAATATTAATGATTATTATTGATCATTTATTAGCTAAAGATTATCAGAAAGATAAAATCATATGAGAAGTTGTGACCGAGATCAACTGATGAGTGCTGATTTAGACAGAAATATATTGTGGGCAGTATTTGCCTTTTTAGAGCTTTATTAAATATGTTTAAAGTGTACGTGGTGAAGTGGAAGTTTTATGCATATTTATAAATTAACTTTATTACAATATAAAAAAACATTGTAGAATTCCTGTCGCATGTAGAGAGTGAAAACTAATGAATATACCAAAAATCATTTTTATTTTGCTTCCTCTGTATATTACCAAAACATTATTATATTCCTTCTAAAAATTAATTACAAAGATTAAATATTAAAACAGGCAAAACTCACTATATGTATTACCACACACAGCAAGCTAGAGTAATCAATGGATGTCAGAAGGCTTGTGCATAAAATCCCCATCTACTGCCTACTCATCCAATATCCGCAGACTAGTTTCTGGCTTGTGGCCTTTGTCAGTGAGGAGCCTTGGATCTGAGAGCACTGCACCTAGATCTTAGGATCTAATGCAACCCTCCAGAAACCACCTTTTATCTCCATTTAACTACAAAACTATGTACCTTAAACTAAAAACACCTTTATGCACAAGCCTTCTGGCATCCATTGATTACTCTCACTTGCTGTGTGTGGCAATATGTAGTATAGTGAGTTTTGTCTGTCTTAAAACAGTTACACACAAGCATAAGAAGTGGTGGTCATGTGATGTTTATTGGCTTAAAGATTAAATATAAGAACGTGTCTATCATGATGAAGTGAAATGTCACATAAATGGTTGACGTTTCATCACACAACTAGCAAAATATCACATAACCTTAGCTTAGACATATTGTTGTTCATTAATTCTTTTATTTTTCCTACTCTTATGCCATCTAGTGTAAGTTTTAGTAATTAATAAGTGCTAGCTGATAATTCTTATTAAATCCTTGTCCAGTATTGTCTTATGCAAATATCCCAGACTAGTCTCCAGCTTTTGTCTTTCATCAGTGATCTTTTTAGATTTTCTTAAACAGTACTCTTTGATGTTTTCGATCTAAAGCATCTTTCCATTTAGCATCCATTTTTAGCCTTTTGTTATATAATCAAGTTATTAACCCAAACTGAAAAACTTTTGACTTTTTTTAATTCTGCTTATTTCCTTGTATATTTATATAGGTCTGAAACTTGTTCGGTTTCTACATATTATGGCAACCTTAGTTTTTTTATATATTCTTCATCAGCTTTATTCTTTGGCCAGAATTAGTACAAAATCAATAATATATCACATGACCAACAAAACATCACATGACTATTCACTAGTAAATGATTTTATTCTCTTATATTTTTAACATCTAGGACACCATAATGTACAGAAACTGAACCAATTTCAGACCTACATAACTATGCAAACAAATAGGTTTGTAACAAAAAAAATTTAAAAAAGGGTTTCAATTTGGACTGGTAGCTTTATACTTGAAAAAATGACTGCTGGTGGTGGAAAGGTGCATAAGATTCAAAAGGTCAAAGTGCATGGTTCCAAAAAAAATTCCAAAAACCCTTTCCTGGTGAAAGCCATGAAGTAAAAATTAGTCTCGGAATACTTGGATAGGAGTGCATTGGATAAGGAATTAATAAACATTATCATCTCACAACTATTGATTACTTAAGCTTACCCTAAATGGACAAGAGTAGGGAGGATAAAAGAAATAGTTAATGTTAGTGTATAATGCATTTTGTTTTGAGCTGCATATTAAAACAGCATTTCTCTACTCAAGTGCCATCTATATTAAGTTTGAGTAATCAGTGATTTACAGATACCTCTAAATCTCATTCTGCCTCTATCAAAAAGATTTAGAATTCAAATCCAGAACTATCCTAAAGATCAGATGGCACAAATACATAAAAACTCTATGTGATTGGATGCATTGATGAAGTGGCAGACCTCAGAGATCATTGCCCATGGATTGTGGCCTGACTCTGTCATTTGCAATGTTCAACCATCTTGTGAACTCCCAAAACATAAACCATTGCATTAGTTTAATAATTTAAAAGCTATCACCATCAGTTTCATTTAAGGGTGATCCATAAAATTTTAGAAATACAATGGGCAAAATCATAAAACCAATTAGTATGTACTTCAACTTTCTGGATGGGATACCATAGAATCCACTATTGTAAAATCACACCTTTATTATCCTGGACATCTAATATAAAAGTGTTGTATAGTGAACTTGGACATAGTTTTTATGGGAGAGGTAGACCCCATTTACATTATAAGGACTATTTCAATCAAAACTTTAAAAAAGAGTAACACTGATTGTTTGTATTGAAGAGATATATCAGAGAAATACATTGAAAAACCACAATCAAACATGGTGTTGATATATTTCAAACAGAAAAGTTTTCTGCTGAGAGTTAAAAGACAAGATTACAAAATATCAAAACAGCAGAAAAAATGGACCAGCATGTGGGTGTATTTGTGATTGACAGATTGGTTTGCATGGTCATCACAAAGTTCATTTGCAGAGTAATTTTGTTATTTGTCTTCTTTCTACTTATTTTTGGAGTTAGAATGGCCATATTGATTTATGAATGACTTGTTTATTATATGTTGTTGTTATTATTATTATTATTATTATTATTATTATTATTATTATTATTATTATTATTATTATTATTATTATTATTATTATTATTATTATTATTATTATTATTATTATTATTATTATTATTATTATTATTATTATTATTATTATTATTATTATTATTATTATTATTATTATTATTATTATTATTATTATTATTATTATTATTATTATTATTAGGTTGTAGTCTTATAGAGAAAGACACCACTCGGTGGTGCCATTTTTGTGCTAAAACACATAAAAATGCTGTTTCTGCAGCCGACACATTCGAAACCGCATTTTCTATAATACAAGTTTTTTTGTTTTGCTACAGATTGCAGGCCGCTATGTCACGTCACAGTACAGCATGTATGTCACATCACAGCAAATTAATTTGGTGAATTCACACAGTATATAGAATTATTATGGCTTAGTGAGAAGGTGTGTGTATTTGAATTGGATGAAAATGTTGTTTTGATTGAATTTTTTTTTTTAAAGTATTGAAATATTCAGATTTTTTAAAGTAATAATTATCTGACTCTTTACACCATACTGTATTGAAGTTTTAAGTGGGAAAATGTTGACAAGATATATGTGTAAAGTGAGTTGGAATTAGGTAATGCGTCAAGCAACGTACTGTTTGTAATATTCCATGAGACAAACAATATTCTACCGATTGTTTATTTTTGAAGTAAAAAATAGCAGTAAGACAAAAATATCCAGTAAAAAAAGTACAATTCTACACTATTTTTTTAAATTTCATAAAAAGCATATATTATAAACATGGTTAATAAGTAAAGAAGACATTATATATATATATTTGTTGTTGTTTAAAAAACTTTTACTTTCTTTCTTTTCTCTGTCTATTGTTATAATTTGTTGAATATATTTTACATTTATTGTTATCATTTATTTTATATATGTTAATAAAAAAAAATATTTACAAAAATACGATTTTGATATTTTTTATTTTAGCATTACAAACAACAGAACCCTAACCCTAAACCTAACCCTAAAACTAACCCTAAACCTAACCCTAACAACTTTTTGTTGTCATTCTATTTGAAGTAAAAAATAGCGGTAATATCTGTTTCTCTGTAAAAAATTTAATTTAAATGGAAGATTAAGAAATTTTACTTTTTATTCTGATTATGAGTATTAAAGAACAACAACAAAAAAAAGGCATAACCCCACTAAAAAAATATCCGATAGAAAATTGTTTTTTCTAATAAAGCAAAATAAAAAACATGAATTAAATTTTAATTTGTTGATTTTATTTTACAATTATTGTTATCATTTAATTTATATATGTTAATAAAAAAAATATTGAAAAAACATGATTTTGTTTTATTTTTATTTTCGCATTACAAAAAACACATCAAAATGATTAAAATCAATGGCCTGGGAATGTTCATATTTTATAGTTTTAGCATGAAAACGGCACCATCGAGTGGCGTCTTTGTCTATAATACTAGCACCTATTATTATTATTATTATTATTATTATTATTATTATTATTATTATTATTATTATTATTATTATTATTATTATTATTATTATTATTATTATTATTATTATTATTATTATTATTATTATTATTATTATTATTATTATTATTATTATTATTATTATTATTATTATTATTATTATTATTATTATTA
>JAQFVV010000493.1:166980-230539 GCA_028023455.1 Epiperipatus broadwayi | reverse complement strand
CTTTCAATGGAAGAAACCTGGCTTAAGCCCTCTGATGCATATATATAGTGTAGCTTCTTCATCAGTTATGTGTGTGGGGATATTCTCCGGGTCTACTTGTTTATTTAATTTAATTTTGAATTCAAAGCTATTTGTTAGTATGGGAATTGCTGCTTCTTTAATGTATTTTTGCTGGAAGAAAATGACTTTTCTGAAAGGATTCATCATTTTTTGGAAATCTTCCATGTTGTAGCCAAAATACGTATTTTTTAAAATTCCGGAGATATTTTTATACTTATTCTCATCGACTGTTATTAGTGCGAATTCGATCTCTAAATTGTTCTCTTTGCGCATTTTCATAAAACTGGACCACCACATATCTGCTATTTGGATGGTCACCTATGCATTGTACCAATTCAAGCATATTATTTTCATGCAGTGTTTCTATTAGAAGGGATTTGGGGAAACTGTATAGTGTGCAAAGACTATCTGTTACAGTGAGTACTATTGATTTATCGGTGAAGAACCGTTTAAACATCAGGAAAAGTGATCGAGGTATTGTTTTGTTAAATTTCTCTCCAATTTGATCAAGCATTTCATCTGTCCATTCAATATGGGGGGGGGGTCATTTTTATTTTGATCCATAAGATTCATGTTTTCCAAATCATCTGCTGTTGTTTTCCTGAACCTAGGACCTTTTGCCAGGCTTACATAATTTGGGGCTTTTTTTGCTATAGAAGCATATGACTTTCTCATGCCCTGCGATGGACCACCCACCAGGTTAATAGGTTGAGTGGTCACCTTTTAAGTTTTCCAATTATTTTTCAAAGGTATGTTTAAATTTCTTTTTTTTATAAAACAAACACTAATATATATACCCAATACAATTCAGTTATCCGCAAAATTGTTGAGTTTTGTAGATTTGATATTTTATCTACTCTTATTAAAAAATTAAATTTGCCTGAGATTTTGGCATTAGTTATTAGATCCGCTAGCTTTTAACTATGCGTTTGTCTATTAGCATTAGGTACGGATTTTCGATAAAAAAACTCTCTGTATTTCTCTGTCCTTTTTTATTCTTTTTCAATCAAAATAAATATTTGAGTGTTTTAAATTGTTTTATTGGACATTTTTATTAGTTATTAGCAAATAAATTGCCTTTTATTAACAAAAAGCTAAGAGGTTCTTTGCTTACCTGGCACTAGGTTTGCATCCAGGTGGCGCTCTATTATTATTATTATTATTATTATTATTATTATTATTATTATTATAATATTAAAATCATATTAAAAGATTTGTTTCAACTATATCAAGTTGGAATCTAAATTTAATCGTGTTGGGTAGATAGATGTAACAGTGAAATCTGAATTCTGTAATTATAGAAAATCTCTAGTTTAATAAATGATTAGTAGTCAAGCATTGGTGGTCGAGAGGTCAGCGACAGATGCTTTACAAGCAAAAAATAAATGATTAGTAATAATCATTACATGTTTATCAAAAAAGTTGATGATGTAAAAGTTGGGAGTGGAATAAACTGACGCTTGAAAATAAAAATGAGACAATTTGCCCTACCTAAATGCTCTTCGTGTAATGTAGATGTATATGAGAGATGATGACCTCGCCCAACTGATGAGTGCTAGTTCAGCACGAAATGCATCTTGGGGGTTATTTGTCTTTTGTTGTATATTTATTTATATGAAATTATTTATGAAATAAAAAAGAATGGAGAAATATGGAAGTTGTCTAATCTATAAAAAATTCTGTCATTATTGGAAAGAAAATCAAAATACTTTTTATATCTGTTTAAAATAACATTGCTATCATATAAAACATATCGACTTATTCTTTGAGGATGTTATATTAGTTTGTAAATATCAAATATGCATAGCTCAGCATATGTGAAATTCAAATGGAATTAAAATCAAAGCTCTGCTCCCTTCTCCAATAAGTACTGGATAAATAACACTCATATGTTAACAGCAGTAAAGAACAGAGTCAGCAAACAAAAGCTGGCAAAGATAAAAATACTGAACACTAGCAATCACATGACCTTCAACTTAGAACTAAAGTCATCAGAGATCACATGACGTTTAAGCAATGGATGTGACGTGTTGAGTTAGGAACCATAAATATTAAGAGTCACATAACTTTCAAGCAGTGAATGTGATTGGTTAAGCTTAGAGTCAAATTCCATTACTTTGTTACTGTGCTCAGCTATACCAGGTCAGATAAGTTGAATGTCTTCTTGCTAAGGAGATTATGTGATATTAGAGATTTGGAGTGTCAGATCAAGATTTCATTTAAAAGTACTGGCTCTTGAGTTCATAACTTTACAATAACACCAGACCACACAAATCAAATAATACTGAATTGCTTGTTAATCAGGCAATCATGAGACATTAGGGTACTAGACTTGAAGGGTTGACCTTTGATCCAGACACTTCCATCTCTACATCTATTACTCCATCTCAATGCTAAACTGAGCAAAATAGGATTACTTTGGGGGAAGTAGAAATAAAGAACTTCATTTGGTATTAGTAAACTGCTTAAACACATAACTTTATTAATATTTTTATTAGTCATTCATTAGTCTAGGTATTATCCACTTAATGAATAATATTTCTGTAGTATAATTTTCAATACACCATTTTCACACAAGCTAGGGACTGATTTCTATCCAATTTTAACACCTTGATGAAAGATGCATCATAAACATATCAAAGACATGTGAAAAAGATGTATGATTTTTAAGATGATTTCGTGATACACCAGCACTCATCGATGAGCCCAGATCACAAATCTTTTACATATATCTTTATCACTGTTCAGTAAATAAAATAGTTAACTGTTATCATTTAATCAATAAGCATCAAACTTACCACTCTCACAACTTTGACACAAACCACATGACGGAAGAATATTACCAATTGGTAACAGTCATTCATTAAACTAGAGATTGTCCATTTATTGAATAATATTTCTGCAGTGTAATTTTCACTACACTGCTCTCATGCAAGATATGTTTTGGTTTCTATCCACTTTTAACATCTTATGGAAAAGTATGATCATAAACATATGACCAAAGACATGTAAAAAAGATGTATGAACCCTAAGATGCACATTTCGTGCTGAACTAGCACTTATCAGTTGGCCAGATCACATGCCCCTATACATATGTTTATTATTTAAAACACTATCAATCTAACATTATTTGAATCATCTATTCTTTGCTTATTCAATCAGACAAGCAATTTGACATGTAATTTATATAAATCCATTAATTACTTTCGTTCTTTTCTTTTTTTAAAAAAAAAATTAAGATTAAAGACAAGGTGTTAATGATGTAAATCAGGTAGTTTTCAAAACCTTTTTTTTTTATAAATAAACCTTCTATGAAATTTAGTTTATTATAGACATTATAAAGAGAGAATGTTAATGTGGATGACAGAGGGGAAACAGCTCTCCTGGCAAAATCAAATACAATTCTGTGCCAAGCTTTTCCAATTATTTTTCTTATTCTTCTTCTTATAGAAGTGATTACATTTTTTTTTTTAAAAATCTTTCTTCAATTTAATCCACCTCATAAGAATGACGTCTATTGGAAAACTTCAGTAGTGATGGAAATTAAATAAATTAAACAGAAAGTCTTCGTATTACTTTAGGTCACTTACAACATCAAAAATATAAAACTACAAGATAATAATAGTTTATTGTCCGCCTATATAAATATATATCTGTCGTGAAATGATGGAATATATATAAACATTATAAATTGCAAAAAAATATGTGTAATAAGTAAATAAGTCGCAGAAAAGTTTCAATTTAAACAAAATACATTAAACAATAACAAAAATTACTGCAGTGCTTTTGAATATTATCAAGTAACTTTTATTAATTAACTGCTTTTGCTTACAAAATGAATATAATAACTCTTTAATGCAGATTTCGCATTATCCCCCATGTTTCATGCATTTAACACTAATATCACGTCATTTTTTTAAAAATTATATATATATAAAACCAGAAAGAAAACACGTGTATAATGGATGAATAATATAAAGACGTTTTCTGGTGGCATATCGAAAAGAGGCCAGAGATTGTAAAAATTGCATTAAACTTGGAGAAATCTTCATCCTGCAATAGATAAATAATGGTCGAAAATGATAATGATATTGCATACAAAGATAAGCCACCTTTAGAATAAAAGGCCACTGCAGGTTAAAGCTCACTCCAACAAAGATTCATGGAGGAAGGGTGAAATAGAAGACAGTTCTCATCAGGCTTAACAATGGCCAGGTGACCAGGAATTGAGGTTTCCATCCTTATTTTACATGCTAAAAATAAATAGATACCAATTCACTGACCAATATTGGATGGCTATCTGGATTGGCTATGTGCTAAATAACTGAAATAAACATTTTAAGCCTCTTGACAAAAAATTCATTTAGTCCAAACTCGAAACTCAGATCTATATGTGGGTGAATAAACACTTTAAATTCATCTTTCTATGTATTTTCTTGTTGTTACCATAAGTTATACTCCAATATTTTGATTGAATCCCACTCTTATTTGATCAGAGAGAAGGAGTTGGTGGCCTTGTGGTTAGCATAGCTGCCTTCCAAGCAGCTGGCCCGGATTCGCATCCCATCAACGCTTTGACACATAAAAAAAACACACAGATACTTTTGTTTAAATATATTTTAAATTCTTGGTTTTGAATTTTGTCAACATGCATATAAAATATGTCCAATAAAATCCTCAAAATAAGACATACATGAAGGGTCAAGTTGGTAAAGGGATAAAGATTATAAATAAAAACCAAATTTAGCAGTAGGTAATAAAAAAATAGTCAAATGACTTCATTGCTTAGGTGTTCATAAAAAACTGGAAATTAACAGCATTTTTATTTAATAAGTTCTATGATTTTTTTTTCTATGTGGAAGTAGTTTAATTATTACAATTTGATTTTCAAGTGCCAAACACTCTACACTCACAATTTTTGAAACCACCATCTTCAGATAAAGGAACTGATGATTATCCCTAATTATTTATTAATCTAGAAATTATCATATCATTTCTAGCCTAAATATAAACTTTAAATTCAGTTAAAGATTAATTGATCACTACATGCAAACACAAAATACTTCAGTGTTTGCCTGAAGATTTGTGATGATGGTGTTTTGGACTATTTTCACCATCTAATATGGGTATTGAATGTCTTTAGAAAAATCTAACTTTATTTAAATATTCCAAATACATTCAACTGTCGGAAAGAGCACACATCTTAATATATGCACAATCTTTCAAGAGGTATTATGCTCCCCTCTTCTTCAGGTGTTGCTGGACTGGCTAGTCACAGTACTAGCATGAGAATCAAACCTGTATTCTTAAATTCTTGCGTATTGAATTTTAAGGTAATACTCTAACCATTTGGACCTTTGACAAAGCATTACACAAAAATTCAATATTCAAGAATCTAAAGGTCATAGCTCAGTTGATTAGAGCAGTGCCTTAAAAGTCAATACTCAAGAATCGAAGGGTCCCAGTTTGATTTCCATGCTATTACTATCATTGAACAGGCCGGCAACAACAGAAGAAGAGATGAGAATAATACCTCTCGAAATGTTGTGCATATACTAACCTGTATGCTATTACTAACAGATGGGATGTATTTGTAATTTTTAAATAAAGTTAAATTTTTCTAGAGACATTCAATACTTATAATAGACAGTGAAAATAGTTCAACATATAAATACAAATAAAGTAATTCAATTTCTTCCTTTCCTTTTTTTATGTGTAATATTTTTCTAGATGAACTTAAAACATCCACTTCACCACATATTTTTCAAATATATCAATAAAGATATATAAAAGTGTCAAATGATCCCAAGATGCCTTTTATGCAGAACCAATTCTTTTCAGTCAACCAGGATCATAATCTCTTACAGCTATCTTCATCATTTGTTCAGAATTAATCATTATCAAACTTTCTGCACTCATAAATGTATAATTATTCATGTTTTAGATAAATATCAATGATTATTAGTAATTATTTATTAAGCCAGAAATTACGCAGATGCTAAACTCTCCATACAATAGCACCACCAGTGCAAAACAGAGTAATCAATGGATGCAAATTGGTTTGTGTCTAATCCTACCTAATGCTTACTCATTCAATATTCTCAGACTATTTTCCAACTTGTGTTTTTCATAAGTGAGAAGCCTTGGATCTGAAAGCATTGTACATAGATCTTTGATCAAATGCAATCCTCCAGCAGCCATTTTTTACTTTATTACCTTCTTGCATCCACTGATTACTCTGGCTTGCACTGGCAGGACTACTGTATGGAGAGTTTAGCCTCTGTGTAAACAGCTTGTGCAAGCATAAGAAATGGTGATCGTGTGATGTTTAGTGGTTTAAAACCAATCCTGCCAATAGGATTATGGTGACTCTGCTTATTAAATAACCAAAGACATAAAAAAGTATAGAGGTTGAACTGAGCTCAGATCTATATAACTATACAAGCTAATAAGTTGAATTGAAAACATTATTGTGTTTTCATTTGGATTCAAAGCTTTATAGTCAGCTAATAAGGTAAAAGATGGTTGCTGGAGGGTTGCATTAGATCCTAAGATCTGGGTGCAGCGCTCTTGGATCCAAAGCTTCTCACTGATGAAAGCCACAATCTGGAAACTAGTCTGGAGATATTGGATGAATAAGCACTAGATAGGGATTTTATGCACAATCCCTTTTGCATCCATTGAATACTCTGGCTTACACTGGTGGCACTACTGTATGGAGAGTTTAGTCCCTGTGTAAATAGCTTGTGCAGGCACAAGAAATGGTGATCATACCATGTTTAGTGGTTAAAGCAAGAAATTATCATATCACTCCTAGATGTGAACTTTGTTATTAATAAATGATCTGAAATCATGTGTAAGAGATCATGACCTGAGTCAATTGAAAAGTGCTGGTTCCACATGAAATGCATCTTGTGGGTTTTGACTTTTTCATGTCTTTATTCATATGATTCAAGAATGTGCAGAGAGTGGAAGTTTTATGTACATCAAAAAGAGTCATTATGTCTATTGGTGAAATTGGGCTGTTTGATCATTTCAGTGATCTTTTTAATTGCCTTTTAATAATAAGAGTCACACCTAGACACCATTTTATGGTTACAAAATGTATATTATGACTGGTATTTAACATATGGAGATTAAACGGTGAAGGAATTGGTATCATCATCTTTTTTAGTAGTCAAACAATACATAAATATATTTAGAAGTTACTAACTATGTCCATAATTTACCATAATATAGGTCCGACCAGATGTGATCCTCTTAGTCAAACAATAATTATTTAAGGTGGCTGAATGCAATGATAGTGGATTAGATGGTGAAGTGTGAATTCCTCTGATAAACCCAAATTCTGGAATTTGCATTGCTTAAACTTATGACCTCACAAGCAATGAAATCATTTGATTATTTTTACCCTGCATGGTATAGTTTAATGGTAATGATCTTCAAATCTATTTCAGTTCTACAATGCTGGCCCTTGATCTTTTTATAAAATTGTAAGCACTAATTGATTATCTTTATTTTGCAGGGTTTAGTATTACCCCATAGCATCAGACCTTAGGGTGTAAGGTTCTGGGGTCAATTCTTTTTCTGGTGCAGAAATTGAACTTCTCATATACTCATGAGTAATAAAACCGTTCAATTATTTTTAATGGCATTAAAATTTTTAAGTAGCCACTCTACATAAATAAATAGATGATATAGTTAAGTGATCATCAATTTCAAGGTAGAGGAAATTGAGAAACTCTGATGAAGACTGCTGGGCAGTCAAAACTGTCAGGAAAATAAAGAAGTTTTATTTTAAAATTTTTTTTGCATAAAAGTGTATATGAGAGAAGCTATTATAAGCAATATATATCTGAATATATGAAGAACTGCAAAAAAAACAAAGGAGAAATATGAGAATCTGTTTTCATTTTTCTGAACAATGTCCAGGTTCTTATTGGACAAAGAATCATCTTCTAAATTACAACCTTGCATAAGTTATATTGATCAAAAGCCTTTAGATTCAAATCTGGTTTTTCATTTATCATTCCTCTTTATTTGTAAAATTGTATTCTGAATTGATTGCTTTTACCAGATTACCTAACTCTAAACAAAGGCAAAACTCTCCATACAGTAGTGCCACCCTGTGCTAACCAGAGTAATCAATGGAGAGTTTTGCCTTTGTTTACAACAATTATGTGCTAGTATAAGAGGTGATCATGTGATGTTTAGTGGTTTATTACCTAACTCTCCCACTCCTCTGAACTAAATTGCAATCCACAGCAAACTGAACTAATATATTTTATGCTTATTAATAAATAAAGTTGGGATTATTTATTTATATGCATGAAATGTATTAAATTAAGATTGGATAAACAATTTTTCATACATTTATTAATAATAAAAAATTTGCAAAGATATTATTTAATAACCAGAAGGCTGTTGCTTGAGAAGTCAGATAATATTTAGCCCCTGATTAGTTGGTTGAATGCAACAATTCTGCTTAATTAAGACCCTCCCCCTCACATTCAACTGCAAATTGATACTTTATAATTGTTCTAAATATGACATAAATGTATCAAATTGGAAGTAGAATTTTCTATTTCATATGACACAAAATTGAGTCTGAATTCTTTTATAAAAAATAAATGAATGATTGTTATTCAGGAATTTATAAAAAGCTTTTGACTACTGGATATAAAAATTCTGGGCTATGATTTATGTATTTTTAGCTCCAGAATCTACTCCTTTATCACTGGATCAAATTGTGCAGGGTTTTCAATAAATATCATATTGCCATTGCTAAAAGTATTGAGAAACCATTACTATATATATATATATCAAATTGAAATTTTGTCTACATCCTTGTATAACTGATTATTAATTTAATAATTAAATACTAATGCCATATTTCCATCTGGCTGATTTATTGAGTTCATTCCATATTTCCATTAATATTAACAGTAATGTGCTTATAAACATCAAAAGCTTAAAGAATAGATATATCACTCCACTCTTAATCCTTTATTAACAGTATTATTTATATATAGTCTAAGAGTGTTTTTGTCATTAATTACAGTATATGTTGAATTAAGCAAATTTAATGTTTACATTTATTAATTTTTGTTTAATTACTGAAATAAAATCATAAAAAGTGAGATGCACTTCCCATCCTTATATAATTAACTATAAATTTAATAATTATTGATACTATGTTTTCATTTGGCTCATATAGTGAATTCACTCTATATTTCCACCAATGTTGATAGAGGTAAATTTAAAAACATCAAAAGTTTAAAGAAGATGTGAATCAATTCTATTTTTGATCCTTTGTCAATAGAAAGTTATTTATTCGTATTCTGAGAGGAAAATGGTTTACTGCATTTATTACACACACGTGTGCGCGCGCACACACACACATATATATATACCCCTAAAACTTAACCCATCACAAATTTTTAAAACATATGCATAAAGAGATCTGAAAAATACAAATAGCACTCATAATCCACAATTCACATTGAACCAGAATTTCTCAATTCACTATATCACTAGGTGAGATGAAGTTGAGTTGTTCTATTTGTTTGCTTAAAACAAAAAATTAGATATATTACTCTTTAACAGAGTTATAATGTTTATATCTGGATAAAGATTATATTTATAGCTTAAAAAATGATTAGCAATAACAATTTAATTTATTTATCAAAGTCATTGGTACAAAAAAATTGCCAATTATAAATCGTCATATTCAACCATTACCAATTCACTGCAGAATGAAGGTCTCTTCAACTTCTCCGATCTTTAGCTTATCTTCTCCATGCCATGCCAGAACCCTTTTTTATTTTATCCATCCATCTCACATATGGTCTTCCTCTAGGTGTTTACAATCTCTTTTAGCCATATGTCCTGCCCAACTCCACATCAGTTTCTGTATTCTTTCAATGATGTCAGTAATACTTGTTTGTTCTCTCACCCATATATATATATATCTGGGTCTCATTTTATGCAGTAGATAGGTTCCCCAGAAAATGTGCACAAAAAAGAAATCGCACAAAAATAGACTTAACTTACCTTGAAAAATGGGTGATAGGTTCTGTATTTTTCAGAAATCGCATAAAAGCAAAGCAATAAAGAAAAATTACTTTAAAATTCACATTAAAAAAATAAGGAAATAAAATATGACTAATAAAAAATTTCAAATATTTGAAAAAAATTAATACAAGACAAACTTTTTTTATTAACTACAGTATTTAATTTTAAATTTTTTTATACATATTTTAATCATTACCGCTATTGGACAATATGCGTTCATTTGTAAACTGGTAAGAAATCAGATTTGTGATGTGATGTACAACTAGCGCCACTTTAGTCTTGTGCTGTGTTAATGGTTTTCTGTTTCTATATTAAAAAAATGAGATCGCAATCAAAACAAAAAGATTATACATTATCATTAGAAAGATTATTTTCAGTAATAAAATCTTCGGTATTATTTATTTTAAAATTCTAAAAAATTATTTATTTCTGTTATATCTAACAAAATACGTTTTAAAAGTTTAAAATTTTTGAATATTTATTGCTATTTTTTATACGTATGTATAAATCTATTATTATTATTTACTCATTAGTATAAGTAGGTTATTTACATAGAAGCTAAGATTCTAAATACAGTTTCAGGCCATATTCATGTTAGCTCTAATATAACGTTATATTTTTGAAGAAAAAAAAGTATTTTAAGTCAAAATAAGTTATTAATAATTTAATTTTTTTGCTATCTAATAAATATAGTGAAATATTAAAGATATTAAGAAGAAACATGAATCACATAACTTCAAAATCGCATTAAAATATTCCGCATAAAATGAGACCCAGATGTGTATATATATTGGCATGTACATATAAACATTAATCAGTCTAAATATCTTTCAGATAATTAAATATTTTTGCATGAAACAAATAAATTTTTAGATCCTCTACAACAAAAAAATCACTATTAAGTAAATCAATTGATTTTTAAAGATAAATTTCCAAAATATATAAACAAAGTATAAACTTTATCAAGAAATCAAAGGTTTCAATCTCATGTCAGTTTTGTTTTATTGAGTGTGTGTGTGTGTGTGCCTGTACACTACAAATATTAATAAACTGACAAGGAAATGTTAAGAACAATATGACTAAGCAAAAACATTCTCTAGCAATATAAAAAATGAGTTTCTTATTTATTATAACAAATATATTTTTTATAAGTGATTGGCACCTGATTGAGTCAATACCTGATTAATATTAATCATTTTCTTTATTACAATTCATGTTAAATTAACTCAATTGATGTTATTTAAATATTTACATTAAAAAAAATAATCATATTGTTATTAAGAGTATGACTACAAATTAACAATAAAAAATTAAATCTAATTGCAATAATTAAAAAAATCAATGTGTATATACATTGTTAAACCACTAAACATCACGTGATCACCATCTCTATACTAGCACATAATTGTTGTAAACAAAGGCAAAACTCTCCACTACTGTATGGAGAGTTTTGCCTTTGTTTATATACATTGTGTATGTATACACACATGCTTTATACAAATTCTAATTTTTTTAAATATTTTTTAGCCAAAATACTGAAATTAGCTCCACAGTTTTTAACATTCCATTATACACAGGGATACCCAAAAATAATTTGAATTTTATTTTAAAAAATTGTTTATTTATTTTTAAGTGTTATAAATTTAATCAATTTCAAATGACTATCCATTTGATGCAATACACTGGTCTAAACATGATTTTCATTTTTCAAAGTGGTCCTGAAGTATTTAAAATGAGGCCTTCTAATGTCTCTGTCATTTTCTTCACCACTTTTAAGTCCACATACAAAAAAAAAGATATTTTTTTATTTGAGAGTTTAAAAAAATTGCAAGCAATGAGATTGAGCAAATATGGCTGGATTATGATGAATTTAATTAAAAAGTCTTTCACACTCAAGGCTTTGAGAGATGACACTTTGTGGGATGAAGCTCACACTCTTTTCTTTGTCACAAAACAGGATGTTTACATTTTACCGCATCACGTAAATGTTTCATAACTTGCAGATAAAATGCCTGACCATTATGAACTAAATTTGAGAAAAAATGGCATTTGCATAAAAAACAAAGAATTGGCATTGTTTTGACTTTGGATTTCACTTACGATGCTTTTTAGGGGTGTGGTTAATTTAACATTTCAATTAACTCTATTAGGGTATTTTTCAGCATATGCAAGTATCAACATATGCAAGTATCAAACCTGGCATGTAGTTGGGAGGAGAGGGAGCGAATAATGGCACCTCAGGGATGTCCGAAAGTGAAAGTGGTGATAGAAGGGGTGATAACCAGTGTTTTACTTGATTCTGGAAGCGAGGTGTAAGTGATAGTCCAGGAAATGTTTAAAACTGCTTGGGTCTATAATGCCATATTGAATTTTTAAAAAATTGACTTAGACACAATTTTCATAATAACTTCAATTTTAATAATGTTAAAGAAAAATGCTATATATTGGCAGAAAATAAAGAAACTAAGGAAAATAAAAAAACTAAGACAAATAGTGATTATCATTAAAAAGGTAAGGTGAAAAAAAAATTTCAACATTCAAAAAAAGTATTATTGTATTGTTTGTTCATAATTTCTAATTTATCATTAACTAAGTTTAAAATTACATCTTCATTGAAAATTTCTTTATATTCCTCACTAAAATTTCATTCAAACTATGTATAATACTTCTTACCTGAGATTATCCATAGCTTCAGAACTTAAAAAAGAATTCTAAATTTTTATCTTGTACCCCAAAAGTTAAAAAAATTCAAGGCATTTATAAGAAAAAGATTTATCCTAATAAAAAATACAAAATAAGTCATTTCCAGAAGATGGATATGCATTTGTCATCATAGCAATTGGCTTCTTGTCTATCCAAAACTAGAAATTGAAGGTGACTGTCTGTATCAATAATAATATTAGTTTCCTCTCTTCATTTTATATTTTTTGTTTACACCAATAATATTTACATTTTTTGTGCACACCAGTAATGCTATCTTGTTATATTTATTGCCCTACAGATATAATTTATTTGAATATAGCTCATTTGCTTGCTATAGACTTGAAAATAATATGATGCAAGATGTGGCAAAACTACTGACTCCACCGCATTAGTATCAAGGCATAAGCAAGAATCCGGATTTGATTATTTGCCTGCATACAATTCCATGTGGTGTACATATCCATTGTGGCTATCATCACACACACCCTTGAAACCTCTCTTTATTGGTTTTAAGAGTTTATATTTCACATAGTACTATATCCAGTAATGTGGTGATTGCTTTATCAACTGCAACCTTTCCGAACATCAGAGAATCAGTCTTCAAATTTACATTGCACTGCTCTATAATACCTTAATTTTATATATAAAAATTATTGTTATACAAACAAAGACATGCAAGTACAAACACTAATATAAATATAAACACACTAATAAAATTTTGAACTTTTGAGAATCATTATGTCTATAAAATAAGTTTGCCTCAAATTTGAATCAGAGTCCCAAAATTACATTGTACATATATCACTACTTTCATGATATTTGAATTTAAAGACAAGTATAATTTATATACCACACAGACACACTAATACAAATGCAAACACATTAATAAATTATACATTTATCGGTGCTTGTCTTATAGATAAAGACGTCATTCGATGGCGCCATTTTCACACTAAAACTATAAAATATGACCATTCCCAGGCCGTTAATTGTAATCATTTTGATGTGTTTTTGTAATGCGAAAATAAAAACAAAAGAAAATCATCTTTTTTAAATATTATTTAATTTTAAATATTATTTTTTATTAACGTATACAAATTAAATGATAATAATAAATGTAAAATAAAATAAACAAATTACAATTTGATTCGTGTTTTTTAGTTTGCTTTATTAGAAAAATCAATTTTCTATCGGAGATTTTTTTACTGGGGTTACGGCCTTTTTTTTCTTGTTGTTTAAAAACTCATAATTGGAATAAAAAGTAAAATTTCTTAATCTTCCTTTTACATTTTATTTCTACAGAGAAACAGATATTATTGTGTTATTGCTATTTTTTACTTTTTTAGTCTTTGTTTTAAATTATTATTTTTACAGACAAACAGATATTACCACTATTTTTTATTTCAAATAGAATGACAACAAAAAGAAAAAGTTGTTACGGTTAGTTTTAGGGTTAGGTTTAGGGTTAGTTTTAGGGTTAGTTTTAGGGTTAGATTTAGGGTTAGTTTTAGGGTTAGATTTAGGGTTAGGTTTACATTTAGTATTTTGTTGTTTGTAATGCTAAAATAAAAAATATCAAAATCGTATTTTTGTAAATATTTTTTTTTAGTAACATCTATAAAATAAATGATAACAATAAACGTAAACTAGATTCAACAAAGTATAACTGTAGTCGGAGAAAAGAAAGTAAAACTTTTTTAAACAACAACAAAAATGTCTTCTTTACTTTTTAATCATGTTTATAATATATGCTTTTTATGAAATTTACAAAAAAAACATGCATAATTGTACTTTTCTTACTGGATATTTTTGTGTTACTGCTCTTTTTTACTTGTTTGTCTTGTGGAATGTTACGAACAGTACGTTACTTGATGTGTTACCTAATTCCAACTCACTTTACACATTTATCTTGTCAACATTTTCACAATTAAAACTTCAATACAGTACAGTGTAAAAAGTCTGATAATTATTACTTTACAAAATCTGAACATTTCAATACTTTAAAAAAAACAAAACAATGAAAACAACATTTCCATCCAATTAAAAAAAACACCCCCTCTCACCAAGCCGTAACCATTTTATAAACTGTGTGAATTCGGAAAATGTATTTGCTGCGATGTGACATACATGCTATACTGTGATGTGACATAGCAGCCTGCAATCTGTAGCACAACAAAAAAGTTGTATTATAGAAAATGCGGGTTCGAATGCGTCGACCGTGGAAATGGCATTTTTATGTGTTTTAGCATGAAAACAGTGTCATAGAGCGGCGTCTTTAGCTTCAAGACTAGTACCCATTTATCAAATAATAAAAAAATTTAAAATAAAAATATTCAATTAATAAAAAAATAAAATTGAATACTTATGACCTATATTACATTTATTTTCAGAATGAAGGTCTTGAAATTATAAAACATTGAGACATGTTACATCTATTTTATTAAGGAGTCTGGCTGCTACCCAAAATGTGCCTTTGTTTTTTTTCATGCAATCTAGTAAACTGAATGAAAAAAATTAAATTAACTTATTAATAAAAATCGGAATTTTATCTGATTTTAACATGCCATATGCCATTTTAAAAAGCAATTCAAGTCACAAAAAATTATGGTTTTTCCATAGACATCATATTTTTGATTTTCTCACAAATTTAAAAAGAAGACTAAATTTTTTTTAATTTCAATGAATCAGTGGCAGTAATGCTTGCAACTCTAAACTCATTAAATCAATCATAAATGTGTGTTTTTATGAGATTAGTTTTCTTGTAATCCATTTCAAGAATTACATTTTTCCTTGTTGTTTTCTGTAAACAAAAATAAAAATTCACATTGCTGAACTTTTCAGTCATTATAAAAAAATTGACAAAAATGCTCTTTATAAAACAATGTATTATGTGGCCCCATGATTTTATATCATGATGTCATTTGGAAGATTGATGCAGAAGCTCCCTGCAAGCAGTATGTAACAGATGAAGTATATATTACAACAAGCATGTAAAACAGAGAATAATTCCGGTTATTTTTGGGACACCCCTCATATTACTAAATGAGAAAATGCTATATATTAGCTTATGGTGTGAATGGTAGTCATCCCATTAGATGACTATAGCTTTTATTTATTTATTTATTTATTTATTTATTTATCGATATATTTAAAATTGTGGCATTGATTCTAATGTTTTGTTTTATTATATATTACTTTGTCAGATAAATAAAGATTACATTACTACAGTCATCATTTTTAAATAAACCAAAAGAATATCAGAAATCTATTGTCAAAACAACATTACAATTAAGCAGTAAGTGGCATCCACTTACTATCTTTGTCTAAGATTTTTAAATAGATTACAAGTGACAGCAATGATTGAACCAGATTTAAATTAAAATTTACTAAATTTCATTAGAATAGGCCACATAAACTGTTTGGAACTCAATTAATAAACAATCACTTTTACAACATTTCAAATTAAATAATATACAACACTTTATATATAATAATAAATAATCATAACTTTTTAAATATCTGTAATTGAAATGAAAGTAACTATCTCTTACTGAAATAAGAGAGATGTTTAAACTTTGCAGTTATGTATTATATAAATATGATTTGTGCTACAAATGCATAAACACACAAAGCTGCCTTTTTTAAATTCTTTATATATTAAAACAATAATGCAAGTGTGGCTACGTGCTTTCAAGGAACACAGCCCTTATAGTTATAGCCATATTGTAACTAACAACACTAGTAATGCATGACATGAAGAGAAAAGCTGGAGATGCTTACTTTATTGCTGAGCACAATCACACCATCGACAGTAAAGACATGTGCTACAATATATCCAAGAAATAGAATGCAGAAACTCATTTGCATAAATTTGCATTACTAGTGTTGTTAGTTATATGGCTATGAGTATGAGGGTTGTGTCCCTTGAAGGCACGCAGCCACCCTTACATTATTTTAATATATAAAGAATTTTAAAAAGGCAGCTTTGTGTGTTTATGCATTTGTAGTGCAAATCATACTATGTCTCCGACTGAGTTATGTGATATTAAAAACAATCAAAACAGAATAATACCACTCTAATTTTAAACTCTGTTGTTATATAAACTTAAGTTTTTGACAGTTTTGAAATTATACAGTGAATTTTGTCTATTGTTTTAATTTATGTATAGACTAAATAATCTGAAATCATTAATTATCAACCTTTGAATATTAGATGATTAAACAATAGACAAAATTCACTATTTAATCTTAAAACAAAGACAAAAACTAACAAGCATTGTTAGCCGAGAGGTCATTGCATATGCCTTGCAAGCAAGTAGTTGGAGGCAGACGAGTGTGGTTTCGCATCCCGGCCGATGCTATGACATATGAACTGAAAATGAATATATGACTTTAAAAACTAAGTTTATATAGCAACAGAGCTTAAAGATAGAGTGGTATCATTTTGTCTTTTGATATCAAATAACTCACTGAGAAGAAGTTACTTCTGTTTCAATTTAAGTTATTTAAAAAGTTTTGATTATTTATTATTACATTTATTAAACTAATATTTCATCTAATATTCAGAAGGTGTTAAAAGATTCATTCTTCATCCTTTGTGTATGTATATATTAATGGCCTACTCCAGATTATTAAGTCTATACATAAATTAAAACAATAGACAAAATTCACTGTATAATTTCAAAATTACATAAAAAACTAAGCTTATGTATCAACAGACCTTAAAGGCAGAGTAATATCATTTTGCATTTCGATGTTTTTGACATCACATATCTTAGTGGTAGTTACTTCCATTTGCACATAGAGAGTGATTTGGGAAATATCAGAGGTATATTTCATAAATATGATGAATAACTTATTAAATAAATAATATAATTGTATAAACGTATATAATTTATAAAATGTTGACATAAGAATATTCAGATTATTTGACTTTAATGAGATTTTGATTTTTTAAATGCTAACTGATGGACTTTTTATGGTGATAATCATGCTTTAAGCTGAATATAACATTTACTTGTTTATTGGCATTTTGAAAATTGTAGAAACATGTATATGGTCATTTGTATCAGTTGCATGAGATAGATTGGATAGCTGTAAGTGGTTTGAAAGTCTTAGTTCTATTCCCTTCCAGTTACATTAAATTTAGTATAGACAACATACATGTATTTAAATTTTACATATTCAGCCTGTATTCTGCCCTTCCCTATTCTGTATAATTAAATGGACATATTAAAGTCCTATGTGTGAGGGTCACATTGACTTAAGGTCAACATGAGTATGTTAATAATATTGACATCAACAAGGGCTTTGAGAATTTCATCCTAAGATTTTCAATGATATGAATAGCTAAAGAGTTGGAGAATGGAAAGGTTTGAAGCATGTCCATTAAAGTTTGACGACTTGCTGTCTTAATATAAACTGAGCAGTGATTATATATATGTGTGGGGGGGGGATGTGATCTGTACAACTTATGAGTGCTGGTTCAGCACAAAATACCTATATTGGAGATCATTCATCTTTTTCACATGAAGTGTCATGTGCTGACTCCGAAAAAAAAGAAGCCACATCACATCTACAAGGTTTTTAAAATTTCTTTCTGCTTTACTTTTGTTAAGCATAGTTGGACACCTACTTTCTGATTAGTTTACAAGGTAGGTAGCTATCTGAGTTAGTGAAAAATCAGCTATCTGAAGAAAAAAAGCAGATTTGTTTAGAAATGTTTAGCTCTACCGTACTTCAAACCTGGGACCATGAACTTGTCTAGTGGATTCCCAATCACTATGAAAACCGTACAATAACTTATATACAATATATAGTTTTGATTTGGATACTTTTTAAAAAAAACTTTTACATTGATGGTAATGGATTTTTGTTACTTTATATCTGTGTGTGTGTTCTCTAAATCTTTCTGTTTTTATATAAAAAGAATGCTTTCACAGTAAATGCCAAAATTCATTCTTTTCTAGTTTCTGAATAAAACATACAATCCATCTATGTACAATTTTGATTACCATTTGGATTGAAAAAGAGAAAGGCAAATGTAAAGAAAGAAAGAGAAGAAAAAAACTTTTCTTCTCTTTACAAAACAGCTTCTTCTCCCCTGAAGATTTAACAGATTCAATTGAATTAATAAAGTTGACACTAAAGCCTCAAAATTTGCACTCACTGCTGATAATTACTAGTAACTGGAATGTGACATTCTCTCCAAACTCAGAAAAGACCTTAAATTTTTCTCTTCCCAACCGATGGAAATGTATTCATCTTTTCTTTTTTTCTAAAAATAACTTGGCTGTCTAAAACTGTGAACGACTCAGATAAGAAATTATTATTGTCCAACTGGAATCAGGTGTCTTTAATATTCTTAATGGAGTATTACCTCCTTTCCTATTTGATGGAATGTTTATGAAGTCATTATTCTTTGCAATAAATGTGATTTGTCAGGCAGGACTATGATTATCTTAAGTGCGAGTTCAAAAATAAAAAAAAACGTCAGTCTTTCAACCTCATCCGCAATTCAACCAATCCTGGGAATGAGGTTGAGGGCACCCACCATTTAAACAAACTGACAAGCAGAATTTACTTTAAATTGAAATTTTCTGAACTAAATGTTTAATATGGGAGAGGGACGGAGCAAAAAAAAACTTTCCTCCCATTTATAATGTTTAATGACAAAATTTATTTAAACTTGTTAGCTGCAATAAATTACAGCGATTTTTAATTTAATATTTAAAAAAAAAAAATTATTCAATTAATTATGAGGTAAAAAAAATATTTAAAACTACTTCACACTTGTTTTCGTGCCTGAAATTTGTTTGAAAATATAAATTATAATAATGTAATGAAGATTGACTTATATAAGAAAAGTTCAAATTCGAATATTTAAAAATAATTAATATCATTTTATTGTGATAATCATTTTATTAAATTACACACAGAGAGATATTTATTACTTTTTTTTAAAATTATGGTTGTAAAACGAAGTCTGGATTCAAAATTGAAGCAAAACTGTGCAAGTAACACAAAATAATATACAATATAAATAAATTAATATTAATAAAAACAATATTAATTGAAAAACAACTTCTAGAAATAATTATTTTTTATTTAACATTTAAATTCATCATCATCATCATCATTGTCAAATATAATTAATCCACAGCAGGATGAAGGTTTATGCAATTTCAATCCATCTCTGATCTCTAGCCTATCTTTTCCATAACACTCCTACACACTTTCTTATTTCATCCATCCATTTCACATGTGGTCGCTTTCTGGGTCTTTTACAATCTCTTGGAATACCATTTAAGATTTCAACTGTTTATCTATTATAAACTCTTCTAGTAATATATCCATCCCAGGTCCACGTCAGTCTCTTAATTATTTCAATGATGTCAGTTACACCTCTTTGTTCTTTTATCCAATTATTGTTTTTTGATCTCTTCATGTTACTCTTAACATGCATCTTTCCATACTTTTTTAAGTGGTCTGAAGTCTCTGTATTGCTCTTCTGTTAAGCATCCAAGTCTTGGATTCATAAGTAAGAACTGATAAAACACATTTATTAAAAATCTTCCTTTTCAACACATAGGCATATTTCCTTTTAACATTAAGTTCCAAAAGCACTCCAAACAAGTTTAATTCTATAGCTAATTTTTTCCCGTTATATTTCCATATGTAGTAATGATCTCATCAAGATGTCTGTAACTGTTAACTTCTTCTAACTCATCATTATCAATCTTTATTTTCATTTTTTGAGAAAATCCATTGAACATTACTTTAGTCTTTTTAACATTTACCTTTAGTCCTACTTTTTTATATTCATAAACTCTTGCAACATTTTCTGAAGCAATGAAGCATTACTACTATCATATACTAATTTTGTGGTGGTCTAAATATAAACATATATTGTTTTTTAAAGCATTATTCTATACAAATTACAGATAGTAAATTAATGTTTATTTATATTTTCAGAAAAATTTGGAATTGTAATGAAAGAAAAAAGATTTTTTTTTTCTCATGTGTCATGGCATCAGCCGGGAAGCGAACCCGCTAACCCGGGACAACTGCTTGTAAAGCAGCTGTCGCTGACCTCTCGACCACCAATGATTTTGAAATCTAAAAAAATTACAAATCCAAAAAAAAAAAGGGTAGAACCATGGATTTAAGATTAAAATAGAGGGATAAAAATAAAATAAGAATTTCTTTTTACTTATGTAAACATATTCAAATCAAAATTATTTAAACCACTAGTGCGCAATGTTTTTACCTTTGTGATCTGCATCCACAGATTAAAATTTTATGTAACCCATTATATGTTGTTATCTTTGTATTATAAGCATATAAGTTATAGTAATAATAACACATATATATAACATATAGAGTATATGAGCACAGACTTTCACACGCTCCACCACCCTCCACACTATTTCATAACACTGATACACTTGAACACATATATGTCGAAAAGATAAATAAACACCAATATACGTATTTCATGCTAAACCAGAAATCATCAGTTGGTCCAGATTATCATCTCCACACATATATGCTATAAGAGTTGGAGTGTGGAGTAGGTTGAAACCTGTCCATTAAAGTATGAAGTTTGGCTATCTTAATATTTATCTGAGCACTTATAGCATACATGTGTGAAGATGGTAATCTGGACCAACTGATGATTGCTGGTTTAGGTAATCTGGACCAACTGATGATTGCTGGTTTAGCATGAAATACGAATATTGGTGATTATTTATCTTTTCAACGTATGTGTATTCAAGTGTATCAGTGTTATGAAATAGTGTGGAGAGTGGTGGGGCATGCGAATGTCTGTGCTCATATAACCTATATATTACATATATAGACATAGGTATATAATAAGCCTGTGTGTTTCAGTTATCACATATATATATTATATTTAAATATATACGATTTGATATAAGATCTTTGAAAAAACTGCATATTAACAAAAAAATTATAATCATATTAAAAAACAATTTTTTAATTAAATTAATGTGATGGCTGTGTTTCCATAGAATTTATTGTTTTTATTATCCATTAAAAATTTTAATTTCTATCATGTATATAAAAATAAAAAAACAGGGTTTAAAAATATTTATTTGTAAACCTTGTGACATAAAATAAATATGATAAATGTATAATAATACTTGCTTCTTTGTACATCTGTTGATTTGTAACAATTACAACTCTTTGTTCTGTTTTAGAAAGTGTGTACATTCAAGAACATAGTACCCTGTGCTAACATTAGGATACTATCATGAAGAATAAAACTCTAAAAGTGAACAAGAGAAATGAAAGCAATATAAGTGAAGTACAATTATGATTGCTGTTTTCACAAAGTGGATTGGAATATAAAAATGGCAGTTTTTAAACACAAAAATGGTCACACACACAATAATGAGTTTTCAGTTTTCCTATACTTTTTAATAATGGTTAGGTTTTTGTTTTTTGTTTTTTTAAAATTTCTTATCCAACATAAGAATTTCTCAAAGATTTCACAATCCCCAACAAATTTTCTGCAATACCTTGAGGGGCCACAGCACCTAAGTTGCATACTGCTGATTTAAATATTGTTTAAAATCAACATAGTGTACCATGAACTAATATTTTTATTTATCAGACTTGTGTGAAGTCTTGATTTCTGCTTTTACTTACTAATTTTGAAGGTTTGAAAACATGAATTAAATAAATGAAATTAGTTTAAAAATAAAATAATAATTTGGCAAATTAAAAAACTACTAATAAATGAAAACATATAGTCAAAACAAACAAAAAATATTTTTGAAAGAATAAATAATGATCCCTCCCCTCAAATTTAATATGTTTCAATAATACTTTAGTAAAGTATAACTTTAAATAATGAAAACTCTATTTAAAATATTGAAATTAAGCTTGTCATTATAAAAAAAGAATGGGAAAATGGTTTTGCAAAGAGATGTATCCAATTTATTTTTTTCTCATTTCAATAGATTTATTTGATTAATTTACTTCTAAAAAGTTACAAAAACTCAACTCAATCTAGATATAAATGCCACATATCTATATGGAAGTAAATACTTAATAATTTTTCAAAGCAATGGAAACAAAAGGCAATGCCATGCAAGTGCCTTAGCATCCTTTTCCTTTATGCAGTATAACTACACTCTGTCCTTTTAATTCTCACTGTTCCAAATATTTTTTATTGCTTTCATTTTTTATTGCCAGTTGTTCCTGAAATTTAGTTATTAAAACAGGCAAAACTTTCTATATGTCCTGCCACTCAGTGCATGGATGCCAGAAGGCTTGTGCATAAAATCCCCATCTAGTGCCTACTCATCCAATATTCCAGACTAGTTTCTGGCTTGTGATGGCATAAATGTGTAGAGAGTTTTGCCTGTTTTAAAAACAGTTATAAGCAAGCATAAGAAATAAATCTTTTTTTAATTAAAATTTTTACCAGAAGCAGTCCAAAATGTATTCCTGCCACTAATATAAACATCATAGGTCTAAGTGTCCCTGAACATCTAGTGTGAGAATCATTAAAAGGTTTAATATTTAAGCAGTCATTTTTTAACAATTAGATCATTCCTGTTATATTTTTAAATGAAATAAAAATTATTTTTCATAATAGCCCAATATTATTCACAATTTATTGCAATTATAATTAAAAAACAAATGTTATCTTAAATATTAACTTCACAAATAAATAGCAAGTAATAAAAACTATGGATCAAATGATAATTTTCATTGAGCAACAAACAGAAAAAACTGGCAGGAAGCTGTTTTGGTATAATAACACAAAAATATTTAGTTCAATAATTTCCATGTAAAAGCTGTTGTATTGAAAGTAAATAATAATGTAAACATTAGATAATTAAAAAGAAATACATAATAATTTTACAAAAAAATAATAATAATAAACAAGTGAAAAAAATTAGATTGTGAATTCATTTATGATTTAATAAAAAAAGACATAGCTGGAAATGCAAACTAATGATTTTGACTTGTTTGAATAGATTGTTTGTCTAGTTTACTTTTTAATTTTCACATAAAAAGATAGCGACATCTATGTAACAGAAGTGTAACTAAAATCTGAATTTTTAATAAGCTATAAAACAAATTTTAATATACTGTTAATTAATTTTTTTTTGCTGTTCGGAAATATATTGAAAGAAATAATAACAGAATTATTCAATATAAACTGCAATGTTGTGTTCAATACTAATAAAATGCTGAGAGCTGTAAAAAATGACTTATATATAAAAGCCAGTTAGCTATTTGAACCCATGTTTAATATATATTTATTTATAGGATTGATCTTTTCCTTCATTTGTATTTCTAATTCAAATTTGCAAATGTTTATCTATCTGTAGAATGAAATGACTTCTTTCTTCTTTAAAACCTAATACTAAGTGCACTTTTGATTAGGTTCACCATAATAATAGAGAGTTATGATTATGGTGAACTTCACCAAAAGTGCACTTGGAATTTTCTAAGGCTATGGTAAACTTTTTGATTAAAGAAACCACTTTCATTACACATATGAACAAACATTTGGCAAATTCAAATGTGTATATATCAAAATACAATAAACACATAGCAATAAAAATATTAAAAAATTATGAAATTTTTATAAAAATGTCTATACAATTTTGATTTCATCCATCAAAATAAATAGTCTATCTTAATTGAAAATATGATATTAAAAACATATACACAATATATACATCCTATTCACAATTCAATACAAATTTTAATCATCCTTAACATTACAGAAAATCTTTATAAAATTGATGGACTCAGACCCCAAAAAGTGAACAAATGGGTTACTTTGATTATCTTTTTTAATTTATAATATTTAAAAAAAATATCTTATGAACTTCAACTCTTTCATAGAGACTTAATTTACTCTCTCCTCTATATAACTATACAAAGACTTTATACATAGACTCCTGCAAAGCAGCAACCGGGAATTTTATAAATCTTTTTCTTGAATGCTTTTATCATCTATAAACTGTTTAGAATTATCTAATAGAAAGTTCAAATCATGATCTTTTTTACACAGAGGCAAAACTCTCCATTCATTGGTGCTACTCAGTGCAAGCCAGAGTAATCAATGGATGCACAGAGTAGTGCTACATGGAGAGTTTTGTCTCTGTGTAAACAGCTTGGGTAAGCAAAGAGAATCATGGTGATGTGATGTTTAGGGGTCATGATTTTCTAAGCAATCTTAAAATCCCTAAATAAATAACTATTTTATTAATCAATTTAATTGCATTAATTAATTTCTACTCATTTTAATTTTAATTTTTATAAATTAAATTTTGATTTGTGTGAAGATTGGGTGGAAGTTGTTTACATGTCTGTGTAATGTCTTGGAAGTGATTAAAGTATTTTATTTTTATTCATGACATCTCTCAAAAATGCCTGACATTGACTTTGTGCCCTTCAGTGCTCAGCAGTATGATCTTCAATCTCTGCGTCACTTAATGCTCTTGAACACTGAGCCAGCTTGCCACAATGGTTATCACACTGTTTGGCTGCTTCTTACAAGTCTGAATGTTTCTTGTCATTAAACTTGCTCTTGCTGTTACTGTTTCATGTCGACTGCAGTTTCTTGAGTTCTTGTGACCTGGATGAATAATATACAAAATTGATCACTCTTTTTGTGCCATTTTTCATACTATATAAGTAAAACAATGTTAATAGATTACATATTGCTAGAAAAGATGATAATAGATGAACAATTGAAATCTCAAATTGTATTCCAAGAAATTTTAAAATACCCAGAAAGAGATCACATGTGAGATGGATGGATGAAATAGGAAAGTGTGCAGGGGTGATCTGGAGAAGAGAAGCTAAAGATCGAAGATGGATTGAACTTGGAGAGACCTTCATCATGCAGTGGATTAATAATGGCTGATTATGATGATTTGTAGGGTGTTTGTTTTAAAATATTACTCAAATGTTTTGTATAACCTATTGAACAATGTTAGTTTTAAAAATAAAATTTTATTTATCAAATGGTAAATATATTTACACTAAAATCCTAAAAGTAATATTTGAGGGTAAGGTTAACACTAGTTTTCTGAAATGTCACACATATTTAATGTATCACTTGAACAAATTATTTCTTAAAAAAGGTTTTAATTTATTTGGTACTCATCTTATAGTTAAAGACACCACTGTATGGCACGGTTTTCGCGCTAAAACACATAAAAATGCTGTTTCCACGGCTGACACGTTCGAACCCACATTTTCTATAATACAACTTTTTTGTTGTGCAACAGAATGCAAGCCACTATGTTGTGTCGCAGTACAGCATATATGTCGCATCACAGCAAATACATTTTTCGAATTCGCACAGTTTATAAATAGTTACGACTTGATGAGAGAGTTTGTATATGAATTGGATGGAAATGTTGTCTTCATTGGATTTTTTTTTTATGTTAAAGTATTGAAATGTTCAGATTTTTTAAAGTAATAATTCTAAGACTTTTTACAATGCACTGTATTGAAGTTTTAATTGGGAAAATGTTAAAGATCTATGTTTTTTGTGAGTTGCAATTAGGTAACGCGTCAAGTAACGTACTGTTCATAACATTCCATGAGACAAAGAAGACTTCTACCGTGTGTATATTTTTGAAGTAAAAAAGAGCGGTACTAAAAAAATATCCAGTAAGAAAAGTACAAATATACACGATTTTTTGTAAATTTCATAAAAAGCAAATATTATAAACATGTTTAATAAGTAAAGAAGACATTTATATTTGTTTGTTGTTGTTTAAAAAAGTTTGAGTTTCTTTATTTTGTCCGAGTACGGTTACGATTTTGAATTTTTTTATTTTAGCATTACAAACAACAGAACACTAACCCTAAAACTAACCCTAACTCTAAAACTAACCCTAAAACTAACCGTAACAACTTTTACCTTTTATTGTCATTCTATTTGAAGTAAAAAATAGTCGTAATATCTCTTTGTCTGTAAAAAAAAAGAAATGTAAAATGAAGACTAAAAAAATAGACTAAGAAATTTTACTTTTTATTATGATTATTATTTTTGAGTTAAACAACAACAACAACAAAAAAAGTCGTAACACAAGTAAAAAAATATCCGATAGAAAATTGATAAAAAAAAGCCGTAACACAAGTAAAAAAATATCCGATAGAAAATTGATAAAAAAAAAAGCCGTAACAGAATTAAAAAAATATACGATAAAAAAAACATGAATCAAATTGTAATTTGTTGATTTTATTTTACATTTATTATTATCATTTAAATTGTATACATTAATAAAAAATAATATTTATAAAAGACGATTTTGTTTTGTTTTTATTTTCGCATTACAAAAAAGCACAGCAAAATTATTATAATCAATGGCCCGGGAATGGTCATATTTTATAGTTTTAGCATGAAAATGGCACCACCCAATGGCATCTTTATCTATAAGACAAGCACCATTTATTGTTTATGAAATGAACCATGTATTTAATTTTTCACTTTTAAGTTTAGTGTGAACAAAAATTCCAAGCCATTACAAAACTTACTTAATCACATAAGAATATACTTAAAGTGGAATTGAAAAAACCACATACCTTATTAATCATGAACAATGCCACTTATAAAAATAAAATACTTTTACTTTTTTAAAAAACAAACTTACTTCAGATCATAAATGATGATATGAAGACAAGGTGTATGCTACAAGTAACAAGAAGAGATCAAAATACATGGGTGAGAGAACAATCATTGAAAGAATCAAGAGACTATGATGAGACAATAATGAATGATTGGAAAATGCAACACATGGGGAAGAAAACAAACGGGTGTTATTGACATCATTGAAAGAATTAAAAGACTGAAGTGATTTGGGCTGGTTATATTGCTAGAAGAGATGATATTAGATGGACAGTTGAAATCATGAACTGGATTCCGATGGATTGTAAAAGACCAAAAAAGAGACTACATGTGAGGTGGATAAAATAAGGATGTGCACATGATGTAGAGAAGAGAGGAGCTAGAGATTGGAAAAGAGGGATTGAAATTGGAGAGACCTCCATTCTGCAGTAGATAAATAATGATTGAAAATTATGATGACATGAACTTTATCTAAACTCTAACATGTTGATCAGAGGTTCTGCATGGTTACAATAAAACTTGAAATATTTATACATTAGATTTCTTGTGAGCTTATTGTGATTTCTAATAAAATAAAACAAATTCCAAAACTATTAAACTGTGAAGTGTGTTTGTTCTCATGTAATGTTTAATTTGGAGAAACATTCATCCTGAAGGGGATTGATAATTGTTGAAAATGATGATGATGAAATAAATGTTTCATAAAATAAAATCTTTTTAAAGACCATTATTTGAATGGTTTAAAATCTATGAATTGATTAAATTACAGTCCTCTAATTTTTTTAATGTATTAAACTGATAAAATCCTTTTTTAAAAGAAAAGCTTCAAACTTCTAAAAAAAAATTTGTAATCTGAAATAAAAAATCAAAGCCATTTTATAAATTTTTGAAATATGAATTTTTTCTACAGTATATGCTTTTTCATACCTGCACTTCTATATGTAATATATAGAGGGTTTCAATCAGACTTTCACACAACCCTCACTCACCCATGCTATCTCATATCACTGATACACTTGATCACACACATGTTGAAAAGATAAATAATCACCAATATATGTAGTTTATGCTAAACCAGCACTTGTCAATTGGTCCAGACTATCATCTCCATACATACAAAGCTCAGCTTATATTAAGATAGCCAATCTTCATACTTTAATGAACAGCCTTCAAACCACTCCACCTCACAACTCTATAGCTGTCCATTTCATTGAAAATCTGAAGCTAGAATGCTCATGTGTGTGTTTGAGTGTATCAGTGGTATGAGATAGCATGGATGGCTGAGGGTCATATGAAAGTCTGAGTTCAAACTCCTTATATATTACATATAGAAGTGCAGGTATGAAAAGCCTGTACTGTATAAAAAATTCATATTTCAAAATATAGTGATGTAAGGTCTGCCCATTCCTCATATATTTATGTAAATGGATTATGCCCTATACATGAGGGGTCGGAGTGACTTGTGGTCAACATGGGTAGGATGAGAAGGTTGACACTAAGGTGGGCTTTGAGCATTTCAGCTTCGGATTTTCAATGAAATGAATGGCTGAAGAGTTGTGAGTGGGAGTAGTTTGAACCCTGTCCATTAAAGTATGAAGATTGACTATCTTAATATAGGCTGAGCTTCGATTTTATAACGTTTTGTAAATGACAGTTTGAAGTCAATGTGTTTTAATATATTATTTTTGTAAATTCTATTGGACAATATTAATTTTAAAAAATGGTGATCATGTGATGTTTAGTGGTTTATCGTTATTTTTAAATAACCTTGATGATGATAATAATAATAAAAATAAATAAACATTTGCTGATTAGATTTCCAATTTTTATTTTTCTTCGCTCTAAAATTCATTAAAAAAAAAAAAAAATATTCAAACTTTTTTTTTTTAGAAACAATAAAACTCTTTAACACCAAACATAAAACTACAATTATAATCTTTTAGGCCATAGCCGTTTTTTTTATTTTATTTATCTAAGAGATGTAAAATAATTTCTAGGAATAACATTCGTGGACAATTGGGCTGCACAATTTGGGATTGTTATGCAAACACTTTTCAGACACCTACCATTGCATTGGAATAATCTTATGTTGAGTGCAGTGCCTCTATTGGCAAAAAATTGCATTACTATATTTCTGGATAAGCAATTAAATATTAACATGAGAAATATTACTGGCACACTCAAGTCTCTTCTTTGAAGTGAATTCTTTTTCACATTTTTGTCTTAGGTATCAAAAGAGAAGATGCCTTATAAGTTTTAATATTAACAAATTTTAATGTGATTTTCCATGTATTTTTTAGATGGGATGCAACCGGCAAGCAAAATCAACAATGAAAGTTGGTATTATATTATCTAGTAGTTGTATTTTTGTCTAACTTTGATAAACTAAAACTTGAACCAAATAAAATGGAAACACTCTTGGCCTATGCCCTAAGTTTTAAATACTTTTACTAAATAATATAATGTGATTATGCATTATCAATTTTTAATTGGTTGTTTTCTCGGTTACATTATAGCTGGAATTTATCTAAAAAATTACAAATAAAATTTCATTAAAACTTTTATATATGCATGTATATATCTTTAAAAATCTTCTATATATATATATTAAATAAAAAGTTTCACATGTTTATAGAATTAATTATTTTTAAAAATAATTTTTCAACTTTGACATAAAGAAGTAAAGTATTAATTAAAAACAGGTAGCATAAGCTGAAATTGTCTATGTGGTGATTTTAAAGATGTTTTCTATTTGGTGTTTCTAAAAGATATGATATATAAAGCAAACACGCAATCTAGTTTTATATTCAAAACAACAATAAATTATATCACATGCAACAAAAATTATAGTCTGATTATAATTCAGTTAGATATTAAATCTGCACTTGATAATCTCAAGAGATCCTAATGAGTCTATTTTCCAACACAAGCATTCCCATTTCATTGATATACGTTCTCACAAATATTTTATTAAATAGGAAAATATATGTAATCCTAAATGAAAAACATTGCCTTCAATTATACCCCATTGCTTAGTTCCTCAAGGTCACCCTTTAAGTGCACTCCTATTCACCATATATATTCATCCATTAATTAAAACTATAAAAAAGAACTTCTAGGAATGTATGTGTCTAGCCTTAATACAAACATTTCATGTATAGCCTTTATGGATGATAACTCAGTATTTTTACAATCCAAAAAACAAATACCACAACTTCTCAATACTCTCAAATATACCAATGAATATAAACATCTTTAATACAGAAAAATCATGTCCAGGATAGGTATATATAGGGACCTGTTTTAAAGAAGACTTTAAAAGAATACATATTACATTCCACATTTTTCCCTTTCATCTAAACAACACTGCACTGCAGATTATAATACAAGAAAGGCTTTAAGAAAAGGAAATATTGTTAAATCACTTTGAGAAATCATGCTTTTCACTTTATGCAAAAACATCCCTCTTTAACATACTAACAATGACCAAAAAATGCATATTACACCCCATAATACTCTTCACCAAAGCTAACCACATTTACTCACTAAGTAGAAAAATTCTTTGGGGTAAATAGACAGCAGCTATCTCAATAAAATGATTACAAAATTCACTTGTTCACAGTGGATTAGCACTACACAATATTTATACATTCAGATTACAAAAAAACATTTAACATCATTTCATTGTGTGCTAAAACTTTCAAGAATTTAGAGATCATCCATAAAATAACACCCACTGACTGACCATCCTGAACTCAACATATTGAGAGCAACTTTTAAAATCTTTATTACCCATTCAAAAATATTCACTGTTGCCCATCCCAAAATAAATATAAATATTGGTAGTGCACTCATTAGTTTATCCACCACCTCAATATGAAACAAATACTATATTAAGCATCACCAACAAATAACTATGTTGCAAATTTAAATACAGTCACTAGATCCTAAATATTTTGATTTTTATTTAATAAAACTAATTTGTAATTCCTGCCCACAGTACACATCCATAGATTAAAAAAAGGAGACAAATACTGATGCTCAGTGATCTCTATATTACAAAGAGATTAAAACACAACCATGTTACATTTTGAGTGTCACACTCTTGAAAAAAGCAAAACAATGATCTCAGTACTAGTTAATGACAAAAAAGTATATTTGTGAAGGGTTACTATCCCCATATTTATGTTAGCATATCCATCCTTTTTCCCATGTTGTGTACCAGCTGCACATTAGAATATAATAATGTCATAGGAGAACAAGATAAAAACAATATGACAGATGGATAAAAAAAATGTAGAAACAATATGTCAAATAGATAAAAAAAATTGCTGAACAAGGTATATATACAAATACATGGGTATTCATGTGCATACATTCAAGCCTTTAAAGGCACAATAATCTCTGAAGAGATACAAATCATGAAAAATAAGAAAAATCATAACAACCAATTTCAATTTTCTTTGTAAATTAATGTGAAATTTGCGAACTACATGACTAATGTTTAATATTAAAAATATATATTCTTATTTTCCAAAATATTAAAGATTTTAAGACTTCTCATTCGATAATTTAATATACAAAATTAACAAAGTGTATGACACACTTGAATGAGAACCTATAAAGATACACAGAAATTATTACACGCTAAGCGCTTTCGAGGCCTCGAAAGTGCTTAGCGTGTAATAATTTCTGTGTATCTTTATAGCTTCTCATTCAAGTGTGTCATGCGCTTTGTTAATTTTGTATATTCTTATTTTCTATAATTTCTTCTCATTTTTCTAATTTATGCTGTTTATAAAATTAATCCAAATTTTATCACTTAATTATGTTTTGTTTAATATTGTATGGAAAAATCTACAATGTAATAAAAATTAAATATATATAAACCACTAAACATCACAGGATCACCATTCTTTATGCTTACATAAGCTGTTTACACAGAGGCAAAACTCTTCATACAGTAGTGCCACTCAGTGCAAGCCAGAGTAATCACTGGATGCAGGAAGGTTTGTGCATAAAATCCCTATCTAGTGGCTACTCATTCAATATCCCCAGACTAGTTTTAAGCTTGTGACTTTCATCAATGAAAAACCTTGGATCTCAGAGCATTGCACCTAGATCTTAGGATTCAAGGTAACTCTCTAACAGCCACCTTTTACTTTATTAGCAAACTATAAAGCATTGAATCAAAAATGAAGATATGTTTTCAATTCAATCTCATTTGCTTGTATAGTCATATAGATTTGAACTCAGTTCAGCATCCATACATTTTGGTATCTTTGCATTGTATTCTAAGTTCTAGGTGCAGTATTTTCAGATTCAAGGCTTCCTACTGAAGAAAGCCACAAGATAGAAACTAGTCTGGGATATTGGACAAATAGGCACTAGATAGGGATTTTATGTACAAACTTTTCTGTGTCCATTGATTACTCTGGTTTGCACTGAGTGATTATACTCTATGGAGAGTTTTGACTCTGTGTAAACAGCTTGTGTAAGCATAAAGAATGGTGATCACATGATGTTTAGTGATTTATACCAATCCTGCCTAATAGGATTATGGTGGCTGTGGTTATTAAAGAAACAAAGACCCCAGTTCAGATCTATATGATTATATAATCTAATGAGCTTGAATTGAAGACAACAATATTTTGGGCTCAAAGCTCTATAGTTAGCTAATAAGGTTAAAGGTGGCTGCTGGAGAGTTATATTGGATTCTAAGATCTAGGTGCAGAGCTCTCACATCTAAGGGTCCACACATGAAAGCCACAAACTAAAAACTAGTCTGGGGATATTAGATGAATGGTAGATAGGGATTTATGTGCACACCTTCCTGCATCCATTGATTAATCTGGCTTGCACTGAGTGGCACTACTGTATGGAGAGTTTGACCTCTGTGTAAATATATATATAATAAAGATCTTTGAAAGATAAAGCAAACACAATTAAAAAACACCTTTAAACACTGCAATTATATAATTTCTGCTTGTGATGCCTGTTCTTAATTGATACTTTATGTCATTGTATCATAGTTGAAAAATTATTTTTAAAACTGGATAGAAATGTTAAAAAGACTAACGGAATGTTCAATAAATTTTCTCAAAAAAAGAAAATAAAGATTGATAATAAGTTAAAAGAAGATGACAATTGCAAATATCTTAATCAAGTTATTATTACAGATGGTGCTTTTGGTAGAAATAATTTAATATTAAAATAAAATATACCTATGTGTTTGAAAAGAAAAGTTTTTTTAATAAATGTATGTTACCAGTTCTCACTTATGGATCTGAGACATGGACACTTAACAGAAGAGCAAGCAATACAAGGACTTCAGACAACTCATTGAAATATGAAGAGATTATGTTAGAAATACCAAGAAGAGATCGAAGATGAAATACATGGGTAAGAGACCAAACAGGTGTTACTGACATCATTGAAAGAATTAAGAAACTTGGGCTGGACATATTGCTAGAAGAGATGATAATAGATGGAAAGTTGAAATCTTAAAATGGATTCGAAGATATTGTAAAAGACCTAGAAAGATACCACATGTGAGATGAATGGATGAAATAAGAAAGTGTGCTGAAGTGATGCGAAGAGATCGGGGAAGATGGATTGAACTTAAAGAGATCTTCATTCTGCAGTTGATCGATAATCATTGAAAATGATGATGATCTAGAAAGTTATTTATAAAAACACATTAAATTTTCAATGTTTAAATATATATATATATATTCAATGAGTAGTGATAGCATTTTTATAATTGACAATTTCTTTTAACTTCTAGATAAAATCTTGCCAAGCCATTACCTGACAAAGATGGATTAATGTCAAAAATAATCAAACTGTTAAAACAAAAGTATGTGATCTAGTCAACAGTACGGTGAAATAATTGCTTGACAACATAAAAATAACAGAAGAAACGATGCCAATAAACTGATTTCTCAGAGGGAACATATAAAACTTAGAATAGTAACTAACATGTGCTGAAGGTCATTTTGTAAATAATAATTCATTGTTGATTTTATTAGAATGAAAAAGTTTTTTAAAAAAATGAAGTAAAATTATCATCATCATAAACTGCATGATGAGAGTCTATCCGAACTCTAGCCTCTCTTCTCCTCATCATTTTAGCCACTTCCTTATGTCATTCATCCATCTCACATGTAGTCTCTTTCTAGGTCTTTTACAATATTTTGGCATCCGGTTTAAGATTTGAATTGTCTCTTTTAGCAACATATCCAGCCCAACTCCACTCCAGTCTCTTAAATCGTTCAATGGCTTCAGTAACACATGTTTGATCTCTCACCCATGTATTTTGTTTTTAATCACTTCTTGTTGCTCCTAATATACATACTTCGTTGAGGGATCTGAAGTCTCTGTAATGCTCTTCTGTTAAGTGTCCAAGTCACAGATCCATAAGTAAGAAATGGTAAAACATACTTTTTAAAAGTCTTTCTTTTCAATCACACAGACATGTTTTCTTTTAACATTAAGATATTTCTATCAAAATCACTACATCTTAATTACTTATACGTACCTGTATGTGTGCGCGTACAAATTAATAAAATTTGAGATCTTCGCAGCTTAAAGGTGATTAGAATAGTTACAATAAGCAATGTGATAATATAAGATTTAATTTTGTACAATAAATAATTACTTTTATAAATCTACATACCTAAAGAATGTTTTTTTTTTTTTTAAATTAAATTATAATTATAGTGCAATTTTGTTTAGAAAATATAAAACGGGACGTTTTTTTTTCTTTATGCTGCCTTGTATTTTTTTTTTTTAAAAAAAGGAATACACTTTTTTCCTAGACAGAAATTTTTTTTTTTTTTTCATTTCCTTCTGAAAGCTTTCTAATAAAGACGAGATCTTTCTAAGATTATAACTAAAAGAAATGAATCTCTTTGTTGAGGAAAGCAAAGAAATCATATGGTGTTAATTCAAATACACTTTGTTTGCCTATATGTGATCTGGAAGAAAGAATAGATCCCCCTCCTCCCGAATCAATAATAACGTAACAGCCTAGTTATGTATTCCAAATAAAACTGCCAACCTTTGGTTCTCCAATTTATCCATTGGAATCAACCCTATGAATAATGATACGAATTTTGCATTGAGATATAAACTATTTTGAATTTATAGAAAGCCAACTTAGTTTTAAAAGTTTTTGGAAATGTTGGTTATTCAAAAATTATTTACTACACATAGGTTCGATGGTGTCTGTGCCAGCATTCTGTGTATTCAACTTATTCGCGACACATAGGTTCGATTGTGACTATGTGTGATGCAAGCACTCCAAATACCAACAAACAAAACAATAAATAACAATAATAGTGAAAAGTTATTGCTACATGCAGAACACAATATATACACAGTTCATTTTAGTTCACTTCCTCTGGTGCACTTCATGACTGGCTACTTACTAGAGGATATCCTCTGGCCTTGGTTTTACCAATACTCTTGGGCCTGATGTTACACGCGAACACATTGACTCTGCACTAGAACACTGCCCCGTCACTTAAACTTCTTTCAGCTACACGCACTTCCATATTTCTGCTACCATCGACTTGGTAACTTGCTGGAAGTAGAACAATGCACTTTGTTGCTCAAACTATTTATAGTCCCCTCAGTTGGCCTCCAGCAATCCAAGATTCACTCTTGATGTTATCAGTCTTGCTTTCCTCTTTGCGTTTTTATTTACACATACACTTAATTAGTATTGTATCAAGAAATATTTGTAATTAGCAAATATTTCTTGGCATTTAACGAATGCAATGTTTTTATTGCTAATACTAAATTCAATCATTAATTAAATTTAGCATACACCAGTTAGCGATCTAACGAATAATAAATATATTTCTCTAATGTATTCTTTACTTTTTCTGGAATACAAAACTTATACTTGGATTTTAATATAAATACTTTTACAAAACACTACAGGAAGATTCAGATATAAATCTACCAAGTTCAAGGGATACCAATAACAAGTGGTTAGAATGAACTTAACCTTATTCAAATTTGCTGAATCAGGAAATGGGACAATAATTAGTAGAACTAGCAAAAAATGTATTCTATTATGATAATAAAAAAAAAAAATCTAAATAAATGATTCCAATGATCATAACACAAAGCAAATTGGTGTGTGGGAGCACATGTACAGAAATGCCTAAATTTTCCTAATTAAATTGTAGTACTATTTTATAATAATGTGTGATCAAGTGTATCCATGGTATGAGATAGCCTGGATGGTTGAGTGTTGTGTGAAAGTCTGAGTTCAAACTCCTATATATTATATACAGAAGTGCAGGTATGAAGAAGCCTGTATTGTAGAAAAAATTCATATTTCAAAATAATGTCTCATGTAAATTTTTATCTATTTTTATAAGTTTTTGATTCTTTTTGTTAGCAAGATTGTTATCAATGCATATATCAATGTGATTTTTTAATTTTATTTTACGTGAACAGTGGAAGATTGATGTATTCATTTTTTTGTTGGAATTATAAATTATGAATTTTTATTTTATAATATATATTATTGTTTTATGTCCATATATAATGAAGTAATGGTGATGCATGGTATATAAATGGTGTTGATATTTTCCTTATCTGTGCTGATATAACTGTATTTTTATCATAAAATTTTGTTATAATTTTGAGGTTATATATTTTTTTTATTAGGTCCTACATCCAGGTAATTACCTGCTGTAACATGTAGTTGCAAGTATGAACACCACACTTTTTTAATCTTCATGAAATTTGTAATGAGTAGAACACTATCAACATAAGCCTAAAAATTAATCTTGCCCAAGGTTGAATGTGCCAATATATATATATAAATTATTTAGTAAATTGTAACTGTCCTATATAAATGAAGTACAATCAACATCCAAGGTATAAGAACTACAGCAACCAATCAAAATGATTCTGCTGGCTACATGTAAACAATAGCAAATCCATCATTACTGACCAAAATGTTTGGATGCTCCAATTTATGCTATTACTCTTTTATGGTGGATTTTTCATTTATATAAGGGAGTTACCATTTATTAAATAATTTATACCTATATTATCTTCTTAAAAGTAGTAAATTTAAATATTCATAGTATTATTTCTGAATGTTTCTTATGATTTGAGAAAAAAGCCGCTCTGGAGAGAGTAGTTGCTTTTGTACTGAAGTATCAGCTATTTAGCTATTATATTTTTATTACATAGAAGCTCCCAGAAATAATACTATGAATTTATTTATCCATGAGAATATTAGAATTAATATATATATATATATATATAATTATTTTATTATCTCTTACTAACCAAAAAAAAACTATGAAGATGATGCTATTCTCATATAATCCTTTAATGAAAGTGCAATACATTGCAACAAACTTTGAAAATATATATATATTGTAATCAGTTGAGTTGCATGGCACACAGCAACATAGATTTGTGTATGCACACACTCATATGTATATATAAAGTAATGGAAAAATAGAACTAAACACAGATATAAATTTTTGTAGATATTTTTCTACATTCACTGGGAAAAAAATAATCATAATAAAAGAATTAAACAATTTTGTATTTAAAATAAAATTTTGTCATAAATAAACATTTAGAAAGGTCTAAATAAATTAATATTGTATTTTGATATTGAATTTAAAAACAAGCATGATTTATTTTTTTATTAATGCTTGTATGCAATTCTCTAAGTAAAACATGTAGATGGCACTTTAGCAGAAATCTAAAAGTAGCTTGTGATTAAAATTGTTTTTAAACAAGATAAGAATTATACAAAAAAAACTCTGTTTTCTATTAAGGTGTTTTTATCACCTTAGATAATTCTTATAAAAAAGATTGATAAAAATATCAGTTCAGTTGGCTTTAATATTTCTGAAAAGCAGTAGGCCAAATTGGCCAGCTGCAAAGTCTAGTTTTTAGTTTTTGGTCAGAGTTGACTAATAATATTTTTAAGAATAGCTGGCAGTAGAGTTGGCTAGCAGATTAAAACTGAAAACATTAATGAAAATAGAAGAATGCAATGAAGCAGTGGTCAACTGGTTTCACTATGCTGGAGTTGATTCACGTGAAGTCCAGGTCAACTTCTAATGAGTCTAGCCTGCTTAAATGTGTTCTAGAAGACAGATTTCCTGATGTATCCCAATCCTGGACAGAAAAAAACCAATCAAGGCAAACAAATTACCTGAATTATACCTTTATCAATTATGACAACCCTGGACTTGTCCCATTAAGAGAAACCATAACTTGATGAAGTAGTTATATGTATGTTGCTGTGCCTATATGAAGAAAAGCACTGATAAATGTATATACAAAAGTGAGTTATTTGTAAATAATTCATTTAAAAAGACATTTTAAAATTTCTATATTCAAATTTATAACTTAATAGCTTAAAGTAAAACCAATGAATAATTTGTTTGAGTCACAGGTCTAAAAAAAAGGAACATCTCACAGATGATTTTTGATATATTACTGAAGAAATTGTTTTTAGTAATTCTCTAAAAAATGACATTTTAAAAAATACAAGCAAATAATTTTACTTGGATTAAAAATAAACAAATAAGAAAGTAAAGCATTAATAGACAATTTTATAATCTAAATTTAAAGACACTGATAATTAATCAATCAACAAGTCCCTGTCAAACAAAAATTGACTGTGTTTTTAAAAGAAAAAAAGGTTGATAGTATTTAGTTTTTTTAGGAAACTAATTGATAAGGAATGGAAGTTACTATAAAATAACAAATGCAATTTATATGATTTCCAAATGGAATTAATTGCAAAAGTAATTTTTAATAACTTTATTTTAACAAAGTGAAATACATGAAATAGACCTCAGAGTGCACCTGTATATGTGTGTTGTATATTAGAACATATATGCAAATCACAATATAATACACCAAATTTTGATTTATGTTAATATATATATATATGTAAAATTTTATTCATTTATTATATTTAAATGTCAATTGAAATATATTCATATAATAGTAAAATGGCATCTATGCACCTATATGTGTGTGTTGTACATTAGAACATAGATGTAAGTCACAATGTAATAAATTGAAGTTTGTTTTTATATTAATCAACACATATAGCTGAAATTTTAAACATTTATTGTATTTATATGATGATTGAAATTTAAATTAAGTGTAATGCATATGTCTGTACATATAAGAGGAGTGTCAAATAGAGATATGTAAAATTTAATCATTTTTTATCATTACTGAAGCTCAATTAAAATATATTTATATAATAGAAAAATGGTGTCTGTGTGCCTATATATTGTAAGAAATGACTTACAACCAACCATCATGCCTATCCTAACTTTTCTCAATGTTTGAATTCAGACCAAGTGATAGGCAAATAATTTATCCTACATACCAGTTTATATACATGAAACATACATATAAACTAATATTTTTATCTATTTTGAGATTTTTTTTTTCTTTTTTTATATATACACCTTGAAAGCAGACAAATTTGTTATATACACAAATGCATTTAATATCACTAACAACTAAAATAATATTTAATTGACTGATAAGATAGACATAATCAAAGGTCAAAATATATGAGGTCAAAATAATTGCTAGGTGATCAACTTTGAATAATGAAGACTAAATAATAAAAAAGTAATGATAATAATGTTTCTATAATTTTTTTTATTAGTTTGTAACAATAGGCTCTAACTAGCATAAGAAAACAATCTCACATTTTTCACTTGGCTGGATAACAACTAAATTGTCAGAACATAAAGAAAAGTCTATTATTATTTTTTTTAAAAAAAAAAAAAACTGTTCAGCGTTTAAAAACAGTAAGGATATGAAATTTAAAATTTAATGTCTATATGTTAAAATTAATACAAAATCTTTATTTGGACAGAAGGAAAATGAACATTTAATCTCAGTTGTTAAAGTGACAAATGAACTAATGATTTAATTTGTTCTACAAGCTTGAATTCGTTGTTATGGAAATTAGGAAAAAGAAATGTGAAACTACTAGAAATTGATTGTTACTTTAAGCCATTTTCTTGTATATATTGAAGCCACAATATAAATATTAGTCATTGGTAAAGTAGTCATTACAATGTGTTTGGGGTAAGCCAATACTGTGGGCATCCCAAGGTCAACTTCGATGTCATTATAAAAATTATCCATCAAAATGTGTATTTTACAAAGCCCTGATGAATATCAATCTTCAATGGATTTATGCTATATGTTCAGAAGAGATAATGGTTATGTGTTTGCTCTTAACCAAGCAGTATGAAATATATAAATATCAACAGAGTTAGTGAAAAAGAATGTTATGCATGGAGATTGGCATTCAAGTTTATAAACTCTTAATTGTGGACAAATGCTTGCTTTATTCAGGATATATATATATTTTGATTCACGTGATTCTTTTTTTTATTATTTCTATTTGAAATTTCATGTATTGTGATTTTGTGTATATATGTGTATTCAAGTTTCATCTTCAAATTCAGTCACCTGCATTTTAAAAGTGGGAGCAGTTATCTGATATATATCAATATGTTGATATATAAAGGGGGAAAGGGATCATAGTCAATAAATATGTATAATTATTAATAAAAGTAAATTTATAGATCCCTCTGGAAGTTCAACACTGATTTATCAAAGCAACCTCAAGTAAGGTTTTAATATAATCAACATTTAGTGCAGACTCTAGAACAAACAAAATTATATTACTTACTAATAAATTTTTAATAATATTTACTTGTAATTGTTTTATTTCTGAGTGTACAATTAATCAACTTGAGTGAATGGTCTTTTTCTTATTTTTCACTAATTCTAATATGACTTACACACACATATAAATGGGAGTGGGACTATATATATATATTTAAAATATATATATTTAAAACAATTATAAATATATTTACTCCAACATATAAATATTATTGTAATAATCATATTAATGGCGTAAATTTAGAATTACTGAACTCTCATTTAGCTTTTCACTTTTGTTATATATATATATGAAAAACAAAAAAACACACATTAAAAAACTTGATAACGCTTATATTAATGATAACAGATGGCGTTCTACCAAAAACACCGTCAAGCGTAGTTTTCTGTTTACATAAACGTCAGAGCAAGCATTCACTATCTCTAACTTTAGTTCGACTTTCAGATCATGATTTCAAGCTATTTGCTATCGTCAGTGAAAGACTGAAATAAGAAACTAGATCTAAACACAAACTCTGAGCATTTATGAAACAGTTTCTATTCAACTTGCAAGCGTGAATCTTTTAGACATGTTAATGTCTTCAAACTCAGCATAGCAAGCCAGATAGCTACATGGGTCTGATCTCAGTTCAGAATTACCACATAGTAGAAGCCTCTGCAGTATACATCATTGCAAGAAAGACCTCAAAGGTACATTTATGAAAAACACAAGTTAAAAAACTTGCTAACACTTGTATTTATGATAATAGATGGCATTCTACCAAAAACACTGTCAAGTGTAGTTTTCTGTTTACATAAATGTCAGAGCGAGCATTCACTATCTCTAACTTTAATTCCACTTTCAGATCATGATTTCAAGCTATTTGCTATCGTCAGTGAAAGACAGGAATAAGAAACTAGATCTAAACACAAACTCTGAGCATTTATGAAACAGTTTCTATTCAGCTTGCAAGTGTGAATCTTTTAGACACGTTAATGTCTTCAAACTCAGCATAGCAAGCCAGATAGCTACATGGGTCTGATCTCAGTTCAGCATCACCACATAGTAGAAGCCTCTGCAATATACATCATTGCAAGAAAGACCTCAAAGGTACATTTATGAAAAACAAAAAAAACACAAGTTAAAAAACTTGCTAACACTTGTATTTATGATAACAAATGGCATTCTACCAAAAACACTGTCAAGTGTAGTTTTCTGTTTACATAAATGTCAGAGCGAGCATTCACTATCTCTAACTTTAATTCCACTTTTAGATCATGATTTTAAGCTATTTGCTATCATCAGTCAAAGACAGGAATAAGAAACTAGATCCACAAACTCTGAACATTTATGAAACAGTTTCTATTCAGCTTGCAATTGTGAATCTTTTAGACACATTAATGTCTTCAAACTCAGCATAGCAAGCCAGATAGCTACATGGGTCTGATCTCAGTTCAGCATCACAACATAGTAGAAGCCTCTGCAATATACATCATTGCAAGAAAGACCTCAAAGGTACATTTATGAAAAACAAAAAAACACAAGTTAAAAAGCTTGCTAATGCTTGTATTTATGATAACAGATGGAATTCTACCAAAAACACTGTCAAGCTTAGTTTTCTGTTTACATAAACGTCAGAGCAAGCATTCACTATCTTAAACTTTAATTCCACTTTCAGATCATGATTTCAAGCTACTTGCTATCGTCAGTGAAAGACAGGAATGATGTATATTGCAGAGGCTTCTACTATGTGGTGATGCTCAACTGAGATCAGACCCATGTAGCTATCTGGCTTGCTATGCTGAGTTTGAAGACATTAACATGTCTAAAAGATTCATGCTTGCAAGCTGAATAGAAACTGTTTCATAAATGCTCAGAGTTTGTGTTTAGATCTAGTTTCTTATTCCTGTCTTTCACTGATGATAGCAAATAGCTTGAAATCATGATCTGAAAGTGGAATTAAAGTTAGAGATAGTGAATGCTCGCTCTGACGTTTATGTAAACAGAAAACTACACTTGATAGTGTTTTTGGTGTAGAACGCCATCTGTTATCATAAATACAAGCGTTAGCAAGTTTTTTAACTTGTGTTTTTTTGTTTTTCATAAATGTACCTTTGAGGTCTTTCTTGCAATGATGTATATTGCAGAGGCTTCTACTATGTGGTGATGCTGAACTGAGATCAGACCCATGTAGCTATCTGGCTTGCTATGCTGAGTTTGAAGACATTAATGTGTCTAAAAGATTCACGCTTGCAAGCTGAATAGAAACTGTTTCATAAATGCTCAGAGTTTGTGTTTAGATCTAGTTTCTTATTCCTGTCTTTCACTGACGATAGCAAATAGCTTGAAATCATGATCTGAAAGTGGAATTAGAGATAGTGAATGCTCGCTCTGACGTTTATGTAAACAGAAAACTATGCTTGATGGTATTTTTGGTAGAATGCCATCTGTTATCATATATATAGTGAATTATCTAATTTCATTTTGTATATACTGTACTTTGAATTATTTTGTTTTCTCTAGTGTAAATAAAGATTGATTGAGGACAGACTTCTATCATGAAATATGGATCAGGGAGATTTATTAGGTTAAGCCATCAAAATGATAGACCCTTCTTGTTAACTTAATATTTTTTTTGTAAATATTTACTATATGTTATAAAATAGATTACTTCCCGTTATATATAAATAAAGACAAAAACTAAAAAGTGAAGTTAAAAAAGAGAAGTTATAAATAAAAATAAGCTAAACGTTTTCGAGGATCCATGCCTCATAATCATAGCTTTCTTAAAAATACATAATAAAATATATACAAAGATATTTAAATTAGCACGTGTTACGTGGACCATTTCTTCGATATATCAAAGCAAGTGTCTTTTCTATTTATAGCATTAATATTTCCATTAATATAGAATGCTTCTTTTATTTTCCTCTTATGATCATTTGATTCAGTGCATATAATTACAGGATTGGCAGGAGTAAAATTGTGTCCAGATTTCATGGAATGCTCCAAAAATACAGAAGATATATTGTTGTTCTTCTGAGCTCTCTTGTAAGTGTACACATGTTGAGCAAGCCTAGTATTAATAGTAGCTTTAGTTTCACCATAATATACAGCAAGACATTTTTCTTGAGGACATGAAATGGAATATACTACATGTGGGGTGAATGAATGATCAATATGATCTTTTGAGTTGTTGATCAATCTGTTAGAATTAGGAGGAGTTCTAAATCCTATTTTAAACTTATTGAATAATGCTTTAGTTAGTTTGTTAAATATTTTGGAAATGTAAGGAATGGTAATTCTAGGAAGTTGAATACGTGGTACAATATTATTAATTTTATTATTGAATTTAGTAATATTATTTTTAATAGATTTAAATTTAAAACCTGCAGTCATTAAATCTTTAATAAAATTATTCAGATTTTCTTTTCTGTCTGCTTCATATTTACAAAGATGCAAATTTCTAAATAAGAAAGAATTTAAACCAGCAAATTTGTGTGATGCAGGTGAGTTAGATTTAGGGTGAATACAGCTTCTAATTTCAAAAGGCTTAATTATCATCTTGTAATCTATACTGTTATTATTTCTTGATAATGAAAGGTCAAGATATTTGATTTCTTTGTTGTTATTTTCATATACAATGCTAAGTGATAAATTAGATAAACTTTGAAGTTCTTCTCGTATATGTAAAATATTATCCATAGAGGAAATAATAAATATATCATCCACATACCGAATATATGTAAAATCATGGGTGGAATTGTAATATTTCGGTATTATAGAGCTCTCAAAATTATTTAAGTAGACATTAGATAAAATGCCACTGACAGGTAAGTCCATTGGCCATCCATCTTTCATAGTATACCACTTGTTTTCAAAGAGTGTAAAAATGTGCAAATCAAGCCAAGAAAGAAAAGCAACGATAAATTTAACTCTATCAGTAGGGAAATGTGTTCTCAAAAGTTTTTCATGCACTATTTGAATGGATAATTTTCTATTAATGGATCCATATAATTCTTTCACATCCATAGTAGCCATAGTGGATGTATTCATAAGTTGAATGTTTTTAATTTTAGAAATAAATTGGAAAGAAGAATTGATAGTATATAAGCCAAAATTAATATATTCTATAAGTAATTGATTTACAAATTTGGCTGCTTCAAAATAATGCACTCCACCAAAATCCATCATCATAATGACATTTTATCTAATGTCTACTTAAATAATTTTGAGAGCTCTATAATACCGAAATATTACAATTCCTCTCATGATTTTACATATATTCGGTATGTGGATGATATATTTATTATTTCCTCTATGGATAATATTTTATATATACGAGAAGAACTTCAAAGTTTATCTAATTTATCACTTAGCATTGTATATGAAAATAACAACAAAGAAATCAAATATCTTGACCTTTCATTATCAAGAAATAATAACAGTATAGATTACAAGATGATAATTAAGCCTTTTGAAATTAGAAGCTGTATTCACCCTAAATCTAACTCACCTGCATCACACAAATTTGCTGGTTTAAATTCTTTCTTATTTAGAAATTTGCATCTTTGTAAATATGAAGCAGACAGAAAAGAAAATCTGAATAATTTTATTAAAGATTTAATGACTGCAGGTTTTAAATTTAAATCTATTAAAAATAATATTACTAAATTCAATAATAAAATTAATAATATTGTACCATGTATTCAACTTCCTAGAATTACCATTCCTTACATTTCCAAAATATTTAACAAACTAACTAAAGCATTATTCAATAAGTTTAAAATAGGATTTAGAACTCCTCCTAATTCTAACAGATTGATCAACAACTCAAAAGATCATATTGATCATTCATTCACCCCACATGTAGTATATTCCATTTCATGTCCTCAAGAAAAATGTCTTGCTGTATATTATGGTGAAACTAAAGCTACTATTAATACTAGGCTTGCTCAACATGTGTACACTTACAAGAGAGCTCAGAATAACATCTTCTGTATTTTTGGAGCATTCCATGAAATCTGGACACAATTTTACTCCTGCTAATCCTGTAATTATATGCACTGAATCAAATGATCATAAGAGGAAAATAAAAGAAGCATTCTATATTAATGGAAATATTAATGCTATAAATAGAAAAGACACTTGCTTTGATATATTGAAGAAATGGTCTACGTAACACGTGCTAATTTAAATATCTTTGTATATATTTTATTATGTATTTTTAAGAAAGCTGTGATTATGAGGCATGGATCCTCGAAAATGTTTAGCTTATTTTTATTTATAACTACTCTTCTTTAACTTCACTTTTTAGTTTTTGTGTTTATTATATGTTATAGATTATTAATAAATGCTACTGAGTTGTTAAAACCAATCCTATTTCTGTTTGATCATCACTATCGTTATTATGCATTTACACCATTAAAGATTTCATCATCACTATCATTATTCATTTACACCATTACAGGTTTGATAATGATCATCATCACTATGCATTGCTGTCCTAAATGATTGATCATCATCAATATTTTTCATATCTATGCTTATACATAGGCATATTTGGTCAATAATTAAGTAAGTCCATTCCTGAGAAGAGCTGACTGCAAGAACTCCCTGAGTTTGAATTCTGTGGTGTAATGGGGCCTAAAAAGGGAGATGTAATGGATATGCACTAGTCTAAATTACATTAAAATATTTTAAGTAAATTATGAGCTACCATATTAAAAGTAGATGTGATTTGGAACTAAGCATTTCATTGTGACATCTTTAGCATCCTACTCAAAGACCTAGGTCTGACAGTAGTGAGATATGCTCCCTTTGTTATATACCATTTCTGATTCTGTAATATCTGGTGCACCCAAATGGGACATCGAATCATAGATTTAGGATATGACTTTAGGTTATTTGACACATTGTATTCAAATTAACCAATTATTGAGTCTTATTCACATCATCCTATGGCATTCCCTGTGGTTCCATTATCCATTATATCTGGTGCCCCATGTTGGGGACCAGATATAACGGAACTGCAGGGAATACCATAAGATGACATCAAATCATAGATTTAGGATATGACTTGTTGTAGGTTATTTGACACATTGTATTCAAATGATCCAACTACTTAGTCTCATTTACATCATCTTATGGTATTCCCCACAGTTCTGTTATTATATATATATATATATATATATATATATATATATATATACAGATACAATATATATATATATATATATTGTATGCAAACCTATTGGAACATATGTGTAAATCACAATGTAATAAATCAAATTTTGAATTTATGTTAATCAACACATATATGTAGAATTTAATCATTTTTTAGTATTAAATGTCAATTCAAACATGATAATTTGATATCAAGTCACACACCTATGTTCTGAATGAGTTTTAGGTGAACCTAGTGGAACATATATGTAAACCCTAATGGTAACTTGAAATTTGTATAGTAAACATTGTAAATCACAATTGTATGTTAATCAAAATCAGAAGTTTTAAATCAATATGTGCATAGCCTTATTCTAAAGTCCTTAATATTATTTATTTTTTTATTGTTAATAAACTTGAATTCAATTGTTAAAATTGTATTGCATCATTATCTCTTGGTCACAATGCAGTATTGAGTATGTGTTCTTCTGAGCTAAATTTGTGTATAATGGCTGATTATACAGATGTAGATGTACTTTAGTGATTTTGGGCTTCCAGTGATGATAAATCATCATCTTCCTGGTTGACACATAACATTATATTGTTTAAAGCACCTACACTACATTTTATTTTAGTTTAGTTTTATTAGAATCTAAATTTATAATTGGCCAGTACATTAATGGTACTAAGTATCCACAGCATTGATGTTTTAATATCCCAGCATTATTGTCTTGATGGTTGTATTCTTATGGATGAGCACTTAAATTGGTGCATCTAAATTAATATTTAAATAATTGCCCCAAGCTGGGGAAGGCTCAATAGTTATCCTGGTCTACAGTAGACCCATTTCAAATCCAGCCACAAGATGGACTATAATGCCTTAGTTTATGGTTGATCATTCATGATAGTGAATGGTTCTTTTGAGTATTACTTATACTTATTTTAATGTTGGTAGATTTGTAGTTAATCATAGTTTCTAAAGGGTGTTAACTGGGCCGATCTCTTCAGAGATCTTTAGGATCTCATGCTCTTTTTAATATATAAAATTGCTTATATATTTTTTAATAGTTTAATATTTTATTTCATTATTTAAATTAATTTTAATTGAAATATTTTTGTATTTTGGGAAAGATTTTCAGATCCCCCTTTTTCTACTGGACCCCCATCCCATTATATATATATATATATATTGGTAATTACAAGCTATATTGGTCATGTGATTTATCACTTTGTTTTATTACTATTATAATTTTGGTTATTGAAGCTTTGGCTGTATTAATTTGCTAAGGTGATTAATATATGGAGTATTTAAATTTAGCTCAGGCCTATATAGATATTTCAATTGGAGAGCTGAATTTGAAGACATTAGATGTCTGAAAGTTTCAGATCTTCTTCTTAATAGTTAAATATTAGATAAATGCTTGGTTAGAGTTGGCATTCACTGAAGAGAGCCATAGTTTGAAACCGGTCTGGGGATGGGGACAATCATAGATAAAGATTTGAGTGCTTTTTCTTATAGCATTTAACATATAAAATAGATAAATAATAATAATAATAATAATAATAATAATAATAATAATAATAATAATAATAATAATAATAATAATAAAATAAGCTTGTTTTGAAATATTTACTCTTTATTATATATATATAGACCAATTGAAATGCTTATGCAAGCTGTTAAAATACTGAAAAACTCTCCATCCAGTAGTGCAACACAGTGAGATCATAGGAAATGGTAACCATGTGATGTTTAGTGGTTTAGGATTATTCCTGCCAATGATATGATGGTGACTACGATTATTAAAAAAACAAAGAATGCAAAATGTATAGATACTGAAGTAAATTAGCAAATGATCTAGGGATTGGAAATATCATTTAATTTCAGTTTGGACTCATAGATTTATACTTAACTAAAAGGATAAAAGGTATCTGCTAGAAGGTTGCATTAGATCTTAAGATATAAGTGCAGTGTTCTGAAATCCAGGACTTCTTATTGATAAAACCACAAGCTAGAAACTAGTGGGAATATTGCTTGAATGAGCACAAGAGAGGAATTTATGCACAGACCTTCTTGCATCCATTGATTACTATGTCTTACACTAGATGGCACTACTGTATGGAGAATTTGTCACATTGCAGGCAGAAAACAAATATAGCTAAATATAAAACAATAATTAGTCAACAATGGTGCTAAAAATTATCAAACAGAAAAACAATTGAAACTGCAGTCTTTAAGAAAATTAAGAACAGATTTATTACAATTATTGAATCAAAGTTACAATATCTTACTAAAAGTTTACTATAAAACAATATCATTTTTTCATGTTATGTTGTTTTAAAAATATTTTGATCAAACTAATATTAAATATTCTTTATTTTCTAACTGATTTCCAGTCCTCAATTCTCTGCTCTGTAGTGGAATAATTTTCCTATGAACTTCTACAGTGATAATACTTTATTATCAATATTAGCCTTTATTATTATATGCATAGGAGCAAACTCTGTTTATTATAATCCAGTGCTGCCATCTATTAAAAAATCAATAAATGTTAGAAGATAATATTTATTAAATTTATACCTAATGCTACAGTATCTATATGTGTGGAATAGATTTTAATTTTTTAGTTTTTACACGAGATGTTTAATTCTTGATTATGGGGTGTTTCCTTCTGACTACTTGATTGTGGGGTGTTTAATTGTGGCTAACTACAATCTCCTTTGGTTGTCTTAGATTTAAATAAAGAGTAATATTATAAATAAAAATATTTCTAGCTTTAGTTCAAATTTGGTGAATAATTATACAACTCCAAACTAATATGTTAAATGTGGTTAGATATTTTCATTTCAAACATAATAAAGACTATAATCAAATAGGAAGCATCATAAAAAAATGTTTTAAAAACCCTGCCAGTAGATTACCAAAAAGCAAAGCAATTTAGCTTTCTCCCATGTCTTTAATCATATGGTTCAGTATAGGAGTTTAAAATATATTTATATACATATCATATAAAGTTAAGTTTAAGTATGTCTAAAAAATAATGTGTATATTGTAACAGTGAGAAACGTGTGATTCATTAACATAGTGCAGAATTCGACCACCACACACAATGGCAGCACTATCTAGGTAGCGAAGCCACCTGTAGAACTGAGTTTGAACATAGTTTATCGGTTCCATAATACAATCTACGAAACAATGCATCCGATGCCACGTTAGTAAACATTTCTTTAGGCACGTTGATCAGGGACATCCAAGAGAGTCAAGAATTTTATTTTGAGTTAGCCAATCAGAACATTAATCTTAAACATTTATCTTACAGAATCGAGGAAATATAATATGGAATGGGTATCGAATAAATAAACAAGTAACGGCAGACATATAGTTTGACATTATTTATTGAAACATTTTAATAATAAATCATTTACTAATAATATTTGGTAATATTTAAAATTGACTAATGGAATTTTCCGATACTGTTATATATTAAAGAAATACATTTATTTATTTAGAAACATTTATGCGAAATCATTTTACCAATAATACTTTATATTTAAGATCTCAGTAGTGGTATTTTACAATACTGTTATGTTTACAAAGAGAAATACATTTATTTGATGACATAATCTAGCTACCTAAAATTCTCGAGCAAGTATTTCTAAGGCATGCCTTTAGGGATTTATACTTTTGCAAAACTAGAGTCTAAAGTAAGATTTATAATAGTAGCGGCAGACGTATATTTATTTAATTAAAGATATTTACTAATAACTAAGGGCAAACATTTATTTGAGAGTGAATTATGTCACAAATGCAGGGACGGAGTTATACATAGACTAATAAAGTTAATAAAAGAAACACGTGGTACATTTAGAAAGGCGATAGGAAGTGGCAGTATATTGAAACTGCAAAACCGTGAATGAGTTTATAGAAATGGGCTGGCATTTGCCATAGGCCCGAAGAGGTAAGGTGTCACATAAGCATAACCAGGACAAGTGGTTCGTGCCACAATTGCCTGCTTGACGATCGTCAAGCCCTATGGGAGCATTTATTATGTCTGCTTGTGTAGGATGACTGGGGTTAATTTCAATCCTATAGAATTCGGAATATTCAAGGCTTGTAATGGGTATCACATCCCTAAAACATAACACATGTATAATGTACAGACAATCCTGTTAAGATTTAAATATATTTTATAACTCGGCCCTACATTATCAACATTTAATAAAGAAGGTTTGCGACTCTCAAAGAAATGCAAATGTATGGAATTATTAATTAAAATTTAATAAAATATAAACAATATGTAAACTGGGTGATTATTACAACTAATACATCAGCCATTTGGTAAGCAGTAGACCCCTGCATTACAATAAATGAAGCATTGAATGCGTGTCGATTTATATGAAAATATTAAGTTATTTATTAAAGTAAATATTAATGAAAATTTGACACGCATCGACTGTTTCAAGTGATCATACATTTATACTTAGAAAATTATGAGCATGCGATAATTATATAATAAAATATAGATTTTAGAAATACATACCAAGAAAGATAGAGTTAGGCAGGCTAGATTGTTAAAGAAATTTACATAATATTAATTATTAAGTTTATAGTTTTACGATGAGAATTTACAGTTGATTGTTTATAAGTTATAAAAAGATGAATGAGCTATAGCAGGATATTAGTAGAGTACTCTAGAGAATTTGGATACAGGTACCTGTTTTATGAGAAGTTTTCCGATTCAGTGATCAGCAGCAAATTGTTCATGATTCTAGCATTAACAGTTCTTTCCAGTGTTTAGGTGATTTAATTATTTGAATAGCAGCAGCAGTTTTCTAATTGTTTGAGTCAGCAGATCTTCTTTGATTGATTTTATGGAAGGCACAGGCATAGGTTTTTGGCAAACAATTGACCATCTCCGGGGAGAATAGTCTTTGGCGCTTTCTACTCACACATACTGTGGTATGTAAAAACAATATATATATATATATATATATTAGGAGACTCTCAACTGCTCAAGAGCAAAGCTAAAGTTCAACTGAAAGTTCCTAGCAAGTCTAAAATGGCCTCACTTCTTAGATCTTATCTTTTATATTTTTGTTATAGTTTATTTTTGGATTCCACTTAATCTGCCCTGAGGATAATCAATGCATTTTTGTTAAGTTTAATTATAGAGAAAGCTGCCTTTCTATTGTTTACATTTACATTTTACATTTACATTTTATAATTACATTTTGGGGAATTTTTCTTTAATTAATCTATTATCCAAAAAAAAAAAAAAAAAAAAAAATTAATCTATTATCTCTCACCGACCGTTGCTTTTAAAATTTCAAACACAAAAGGGAACATATGATTATTTTACTTTAATTAAATATTACAATCTATTTCTAAAATTATTACTAAATGAAATTTAAACAAAGCAATAAATAACGGATTTTACAATTCACAATAAATAGTTAAAATTATATATTTTTATATAACTAAAAGAAGAAATCTAAATTATATTATTTATCTTTATTTATTGCCTTAAATTTGATATCGAAATGTGTGTGTGTTTATAGTGAATTCTACATATATCTATGCATTTTTAATATTACTACACACACAATTCAATACCAAAAAGTTTAAATTTGGGTAGGATAGAGCGGTGAGTGAGAGAAGATAAAAAAAGTGAAACTTGATTTGAATATGAATCTTACTGTTTCAATATAAAATTAAATTGTAATATGTGCTATGTGGCTTGCTTGAAGAAGTGGGTGTGTCAGTGAATCAGTAGTGTGAGAGGTTGTTCTGACTTTTAGATGGTTGTTACATGAGAGAGCTAAAGACAGAGGATCTTTTTATTCATAAGAACAAAAAACTTGCAAATAAATTGATGCTTCTATTCATAATGACTGTAAAAATTTGTCAACATTAATCTAACCAGCATCAATTTCTTATTTACATGTGAAATTTCTTGAATCTTTTGAGGCCTTGGAACCAATATGATGAAGGAAGTCACGTCCAATTATTTGACAAAATGTGCAGTAACTGATCTACAGTCAGATATATAAACTAATTGGTAGAAAATGATTTTTTTTATCAACAGGGTTAAGCTAATTAGTGTAAGTTTTAATAATCAATAGATACTAGATAGTAGTGTTATAATAAATTTCTATCTAAACTCATGGTGAAAAAATGAAATTTGCTACTGAATAACATTATATAAACTGGACTTGTGATATCTTATTACATATGTAAATGCATACAATCAGATCAGCTTATATTCAAAATCTTGATTTATTCTTTGAATTTCAAGCTAATATTTTGATTGTGAAAAAAGTGTTAATGTTAGTTGCAGATGTGTGACCATATTTGTTTCATATTTGAACCCCAAGTCTTCTTTAATAAAAGCAAAATCCATAAAATGAATGGGGAATTATAATTAAAATTGCACAAAGATCTAATGATTGCTGATAACTCAAGATTACAATAGATGGCGCTGGAAGAGAAATATGAGAAATACTCTTGTACTGTGTATGCATATATATATAAAATTTATTAAAGTGGTATAAAGGTGAGTATGTGCAAAGTGTTAATAATAATATACTAAGGTACTCCAGAAATAAAAATTAATTATGCAGAAAACAAAAACTTACTAGAAATTACAACAGGATAACTTGCATGTAAAGAAAAGTTACTTTATGCAAATTAGCAAAGCTGATAACAAATCTGCAGAAGAATTAAGCAAAAAAAGAACAAAATAAAGTAGTGGAAATATAAACTAGTGACAGTGTAGTTGTTTTGGATGTTGATAAAAAAGGGCTATAGTCAAAAATCTAATTGAATTATCTCTGAATTAAAGTGTATGAGCAGTAAGGTTCTTTCAGAATTATAGTTATAAATTGTTGAATTAAAGAGTCTTTATAGATGTTAATCTCTAAGAAGTTTGAACTTTAAATAGATACAAGAGATCATATTCTCAACTAGAAATCTAACAAGATGAATAACTATCTTATTGCTATAAATCACAATACAACAATAGGACTATTATATAAAACAGAAACATTAAAATAATATAAAACACTATTGCTAAGCACTTTCAATTCATTGGAGTCCTCATCAAGGCTGTATAAAAATTGTTATACCTTACTAAACGAGAAACTCTAACATTTCATTATATCGGCCAGGAACAACTAATCAGAAAATGGATTAACTTTGCATTAATAGTTTATAATAACAGAAGTATTGTTTGGACTTATTATCTTATTACCAATATCATGATTATTATACAGAGTAAATAAACTCTTGACGTTTTATTTAAACTTTTATATAATAACGTAAGCTTTGAGAATCAAATTGTTTTGCTGGATTTATCTGAAATTATAAAAATTAACAGTGTCTCATAAATGTTGAATAGAGTATTTGTGGTAATAAATAGAACTAAAGAGGGGATGATTGAATTGAGTGACATGAGTTGTTAAAAATAATATTAGATTGTTAATCGAAGATTCTACTGACCAATGTGTCATCTTTAATAATTAACAAGTGCATTGCTGTAAAAATGCCAGGTGCATACTTTTCCTTGTCTTCTACATCGATTATGACCATTACATATTTTTTTCTCCTACTAATAGTACTGTTTATCATTTCTATCTTTCATCGATATTATTTTTTTAATAATAGAGTTAATACCCAACATCATATATTTTAAAACTGTAGCTTCTTTTTATGTAGCTAATTGTGACTGTTTTGTATGAAAGCTGTTATGTTTGGTCTGGATTACAGACCCAACCTACAGAAAATAATACTAAGATAAGTATTACAATTAATATATTTATTATATCTACAAATATATATAATACAATGTACAGTATATATACAAGTGAATATTTACAATGTTGAATATTGTAGTTTGACATAAACTCTAGGTTCTGCCTACCGCTTCCAGCTACACCTGATGGCTTGCCTCATGGATAAGGTGTATGGCTCTTCCAGCTGTACAAGACAGTTTTCCTCAAGATGAGAGTGGTCTTAGCAGCATCCAGTCTCTGTGGGACTTGCCTAGCTGCATAGACTAAATAGCGTAGTGCTATCAATGGGAATACTTGCTGCTGTTCAGGTTAGCAGAGCTTCCCTGGGAGAATGCAAAGAGTCTTTTCAGATTAGACAGATGTTCTTCCCTCATTCTCACAAAATGCTGACTATTTATAGCCAGATCCCTGACCTTATTGAAAACCTTCGGATTCAGCAAGCATCATTGCTTATTGGCCTGTAATAATCATTGGCTATGTTTTTATCTATACATCAGCCTATTGGCCCGTGGCAAACAATGTTTAATCCGATCAGATAAGGAGGCATCTTCTGAGAGAAGGGAGGACTATAACAAAAGCTTTCTACAGTTATACCTTTTAAGCATCACAGTGATATTATGTACGGCCAAAACTTTTCCCCGTTAGAAATTAAACCACGAACTTTTGACTCCTCAACATAAGAGTTTTTAGTAATTTGAATATTTTTTTTTAAACGACAGCAAATAAAATCAGTGCTTTTTGAAGACTATGTATATATGTTAAATTTTTTGCATAAAGGATGCAGCCCTTAATTATCATCATCGAAGATAGTTTGCCACTAGAGCTCTCACTTAATAGCTATTTTATCTATTCGATATTTAAACCGCATTGTAAACTTTTGATAAGCTGTTTATGTCCTATCTAATCCTCCGAAAAATTTCCTAATTATAGTCATTTCTAATAACGAACTTTTTTTTTACATATACATAAAACTGCCTTTTCCCATTATTAATAATCGTTTATATATATGAGCACAGACTTTCACATGACCCACCATTCTCCATATCTCATAACACTGATACACTTGAACATAATATATACGTTTATCCAAGGTGGATAATATTAAAGATACAAGTATATAAAGTTATATACTTGTAGAGATCAAATTATATTAATTAAATATATTCTAAAGATAATTCTACTTAGTGTTTATCTATTTTTTCTTTCCACCAGATGAAATTTTGAGTTTTTCCAGCTTTAAAAGTTTAAAGTTTAAATATTAATCAATTTTATAAATTTCCGCTTTTCGAATATCAAAAGCTCCTAGATCACGTGATTTGATTAACCAATCACATTCGGTTTTACTATTTATATTTATGTACGACTGACAATTTTATTATTATTACTTTTATTTAAAAAGTCAATAAACATTTTATTAGTAGTCTTATATTTTTTTCAATATTTTATTGTACTGGAATTAAAGTTATTAACATGAGTATAACAGCGAAATATATAAATTATAAAGCATTTTTATATTTTTATTATTAAATAAGTCAAAGCTTTACAGATCAAAATAAATTTACTTCACTTTGAAAAATCTAATTTTCTCCACTTTTTTTTTTTTTAAAGGACAGTGAATATCTGAAGCATATCAATCAAATGTTGCTCTCTCTCTCATCATCCCAGAATGTCTTGAAGAGAAAAGGTTTCCCAGCTAAAGGCAGATGATAAAATCTATATTTCAGCCTATTTGAACAAGAATAAAAAGCACTTACTATATTCTGACTATCTGTGTCCTTCAATGACTCATATGAAGAATTGATGACGCATCATTTCTTTCTCTCTCCTACCCTCTTTCTTTAAACCATTGCATAAATTTTTCATTCAGACTGATGAACTAGCAAGAGCAATATTTATAAGTTTTATTTGTAAAAAAAGTGTCATGTTTTGTTTAAAATTACGTAAGTTATATATTTACTGTTTCTACATATAATATATATAGATATAAATTATATATATATTCAACCATATATATATATATACATTGTTGCTAAATTACATATTTACTATATCTACATATACATATCAAACTTCTATATATATATATACACATGCACTTATATAACTAGTGTTATCACGTTATATATTTACTACATCAACATCTATATATATATAGCCACAGTAATTCTATATATTTGCACATACACTTATATATGTAATGTTATCATTAATTAGTGTTAAATATCAGTATTTTAGGAGAATTTATTACTCCTGAAATATTATATATCTGTTATTATTTGAATGTTCTGTCTTTTAGATAGGACCTGGGGGTAAGCACCCAACCAATTCATTTTTCCCTTTGGATCTGATTATTGCTGGAGTCTTTAACTTTATGCAACTCTTTCTATTCTTTATATCGTTCGATCTTCTAAGTACTTCTCTTTTATTTTCTGCAAACCATTTGTCATTAAACAATTCTTTATTTTCAATATATGTCTATCCAGTTATTTTTCCTATATCCAATGTCTACAATCAATTTTCTCTCTCCATCAACTCACATCAAAACTTTCTCATTTGTCACACTACCTGCCCAATTAATTCTTACTATTCTTCTCCATATCTACATTTCAAAAGCCCAAATATATCTATTTTTTATTCACTGTCCATATCTCAGATTTATATACAATACACTCACTCAGCCAATATTTTTTAATTCTTTTTTTAAAAGCCAACATAATTTTTTTTTCTTATTGAAAAATGCTTATTTTGCCATTATTCCTTTTTTAATCTTACTTTCACATCTTCTAGCCTCACTAAAGTGACTTTCCGAAATACTTATAATTATTTATCTCGTGAATAACCTTATCTCCATGTTCACCTCCATTTTTCTTCCATTTTCATTTAGAACTATTAATTCTAATATTAAATAATTATGATTATTTCAATTCTTTGTAAAGTAATTAAATAAATAGAGATTCTGCCCTCTAATCATGATTTATTATACTTATTTGAGTCATTCCTAATCCTTCATTAATCTTATTATGTTTCTTGCCTTATCTTTAGCTGTATTTTTAACAACAAAAAAACTTTTTATTTATTTTTTATATTTCATATTTTTTACAAATTTCATTAAAATCATAAATTAAAAAAATTAAATTAGTCTAAAGAATAAAATATCTTTAACTTTGCAAATAACAATGTACTAAAAAGAAACAAGTAATCAAGAAGATTATTTAGGCCTTCAGATTACAAAAAAATAATTTAACAAAAAGAATTGTTTTTTTTTCTTTCAAATTTAAGTCTCTTCTGTGTATTTAAAAGGACAGATTAAGGTCCAATATGTAAGGGTCAGAGTGACTTAATTTTAACATGGGTATGATAATAACATTGGTATCAGCAAGGGCTTTGATATATATATATTGAAACAGATATACTGTTTCTCATATAAATATTCAAAAGACCCCCCCCATTTAAAAATGTCTAGCATGATTCAGTCTAATTGGGAACGCAATAAAGCTGTGATTTGTTAAAAAAAAATCATATTTTTAATTTTGTGATTGATGGATTTGAATAAAATGTTATATCATCTTATTTTTTTTTATCTGTCTCAATAAAAAAAAAAAAGAAATTAATTATCCAATCATTAAAAAGAAAGAAAAAAGATACTTGAGTTAAACTGAGGCAGTATTCAAATTAGGCACGTCGTCGGAAGAAAAGAACTTTTTTTCTCTCTCTCTCGTTTTACACAGAGAAGCAGAACATATTAAATTTTTTTTAAAAAAAAAAGTGTATTACTTAATTCTTTTGACATATTAAAATATAGCTTTAACAGAACGTGAAAATGGAAAAAGAAACCTTTGCTAGAGGAATTATGATAATAATGGGGTAATTTAGTGGCTACACTCTCTCCACGCTGTGCCATGACTTTCCATAAATAAAATAACCCACCTTCTTTTGAGTAAACTAGACTGCAAAACTGGAAGGTAATTGTTTTATAAAATATTAAAACATCTTTATCATACGTTATAAAGTGAAGTTATGAAATAACTACATAGAATTTGTTTTATAAAATATTAAAACATCTTTATCATGCGTTATAAAGTGAAGTTATGAAATAATTACGTAGAATATATTTTGTAAAATATTAAAACATGTTTATCATACGTTATAAAATGAAGTTATGAAATAGTTATACGCAAATTTATTTATAAAATATTTGAACGTATTTACTATATGAATTAGAAATGCTTTAATTGCATATTACTTCTATCTGGGTAATGTAACAGAATTTATGTATATGAATATACTTTTATATTTGACTAAATTATAAATGCTCTACAAGCCAAGCAGAGTTTATGTGTATGAATATACCTTTATATTTGACTAAATTAGAAATGCTCTAATTACTAAATGATAAATGCTCCACAAGCCAAACAGAGTTTATGTGTATGAATATACTCTTATATTTGACTAAATTATAAATGCTTCAATTACTAAATGATAAATGCTCCACAAGCCAAACAGAGTTTATGTGTATGAATATACTCTTATATTTGACTAAATTATAAATGCTTCAATTACTAAATGATAAATGCTCCACAAGCCAAACAGAGTTTATGTGTATGAAGATACTTTTATATTTGACTGAATTATAAATGCTTCGGTTACCAAATGATAAATGCTCCACAAACCAAGAATTGCTAAGTTTAAATGTTTACCAATCAATAATAATTCATAAAATAATGAAATGCTATATAAACCATAAATGCTTGACTGCTTCTAAGGTTCTTACCTTAAATGAATTCAAAATGAATTATTGTATAAACCATAAATGCTTGACTGCTTCAAAATGAATTATTGTATAAACCATAAATGCTTGACTGCTTCAAAATGAATTATTGTATAAACCATAAATGCTTGACTGCTTCTAAGCTTCTTCTCATAAATGAATTCAAAATGAACTATTGTTGAATTAGAATATTTCCAAACTTCTTCTCATAAAGAAATTCAAAAATGAACTATTGATGAATTAGACTGTTTCCAAACTCCTTCTCATAAATGAATTTGTAAATAAACTATTGATAAAAAAAACTACTTCTAACTCTTTCATAAGTAAAATGAAAATAAGTTATCATGTGGATAGAAATGAACTTTGTTAGAAATTGTAAATTAATTGTTATTTAATAAATTTTTTTTTGTTGTTACTAAAAATTAAATTGGTTATCCAGTTGTCCAATTCTGTTTTGTTTTATTGCATCACTCATCAGTTATAGCACTTGTTCATGAGAATCTCTTGCTTTCTGAGCTACGTCTGGCATAACTTGACCTAGGCCAGTCAGGTTGTAGTGAGATGGAACTCTAATGGCGCTTTTTGGGAAACCAAACATAAAAATATTTAGATGTTTCCAGTCTCTATGGTACTACATCCTCTGATGAGCAGGAAATATTGTTGTAGGAGGCATTAACATCTGCATTAGGAATGTCAATTGATAGTTCTTTCCTACAGCATGCTCATCAGAAAATTGTTACAACTAACGTAATAAAACGGTTGTATGGCGGTCCGGTTACATTTGGCGCCCAACGTGGGGCTTTATCCAGCTAGCCTAACCATAGGCACCTATTACATTTGTTGTCCAACTGTGAGGCTTTATCCAGCTAGCCTACTCATAGGCACTGGTTACATTTGTCGTCCAACTGTGAGGCTTTATCCAGCTAGCCTAACCATAGGCACCTATTACATTGTCATCCAACTGTGAGGCCTTATCTAGCTAGCCTACTCATAGGCATAAGCAGATCACGATTCTGTGATATGAACAGTGCATATGATGTAGTGATGTAATTTGTTCAGGAAGGATGGAAAAATAAAAGTTTAAAAGAAAAACAACACAAAAATGAATGGCATAAAGAATGAAACAGGCATTTCAAAGAAGATGGTGTAAAGTCATGGTGTGGATGGAGAGAGAAGCTTACTCAGTCAGAAAACAAAGGAAAAATGGTGAATGTAGAAACTCAGGAAACAAAAAAGAAAGCCATGTTAAAGCAGCTATTCGATATGATCGAAGAACGAATAGAAAAAGAAGACAAACAAAGAGAAGAAGATATCAAATGGAGAGAAGAAGATAAAAAGAAAAGAGACAAACAAAGAGAAGAAGATATCAAATGGAGAGAAAAAGATAAAAAGAAAAGAGACAAACAAAGAGAAGAAGATATGAAATGGAGAGAAGAAGATAAAAAGAAAAGAGATAAGCAAAGAGAAGAAGATATCAAACAAAGAGAAGAATATAACCAAAAATGGGATAAACAAAGAGAAGAATATAACCAAAAATGGGATAAACAGAGAGAAGAAGATAACCAAAAAAGAGATAAGCAAAGAGAGGAAGATATCAAACAGAGAATAGAAGCAAACCAAAGAATAGGAAAACGATTTATAGAAGCAATGGAAAATCAAAATGAAAAGTTAAACCAGTGGATAAAGGAAATAACTCAGTCTAAAAAATTGGATGAGGAAGAGACTTTGAAATTTCCAACCAAAGACATTTTAAAGGAATCACAAATTGAATATCCTATTACTGATGAAGCAAAATTTGAGATTGTTAAAAAGGAAGAAATTGAAATTACAAAGGGTGATCTTGAAATTGTCACTCTACCTTCAGGAAAACTTCTGATTGTGGAATATACCTCTAAAATTGAAAATAAAGAAACAGTATATACAGAAGCTGAGAATGAAATTGTATCAAATACAGTAAAAGAGTTTCAAATGGATGAAAATGAATCTAATAAAGCAAAATTAAAATCTTCTGATCTTCAAGAAGATGAAAAATGTGAAAATGAACATAATCAAAAACTTAATTCTCATATAACTAAGGAACTGTCCAATATAGAAGAAAATGTTTCAGAAAAATTGTCTGATATATGCTATGAAATAGTAAAGGAGATAGAGAAAGGAACCATAAAATGGAAAGAAAAGTGTGTTAGTCCTCAGCCATATGTAAAAATTATAAACAAAAGCTTAATAAACTCAAATCAAAAATTGAGTACAGAAAAAAAATATATAAAGACAGTTATTAAAAATATAGTTGCTTACGCAGGAAAAGACACCAAAAGGGAATCTGAAAACTCAGGATTTATAAGTGTGAAAAAAATTAAGCAACAAGAAACTTTTATAAATACTAAAAAAATAATTATTATGGCAGAAGAACCATTTAAAAATAAACTTTTATGTAAAAATGAAATACCACCATGGAAGAGGAACAGGAGAAAATTCACAGATGATGTTCATGGTCCATATCGGACGCGTATAATTAGAAGATCAAACAGTAACAAGGATCTCCAAAGAAAATACAGAAGTGAAGAAGCAAGACACCACAGTAATGTTAAACATGATAAATTTTCAACAAAGAGACGATCCAGAAGTATGTCACCTCATAATACAAAAGAGGACTATAGGAGAACTGATCATGATCCTCAGTCTCTCCAAACCAGGTTGTGGTTATAATTCAGAATAAAATAGAGATAGCTGATGGGAAAAGTTTATGAGTGTGGTGTGGTGATGCATGAACTTGTGTTTTTCATGTTGAGATGGTGGATGATTGAGCAGAGCTGCTTGAATGCATTGTATTATGATGCTCCGAAGTATATGCTCAGCACTATCCAGACCTGGATGTTGTGCTTCAAGAGTAGTCCAGCAGTGCGTATATATAGGTCTCATGTATAGGCCTTGGTCTCATGGATAGGCCAAATGATAGCCCCTAAGACTCACCGAAGCTGAGCAGGGTTGGCTGAGTGCCAAATTGATTTTTTTTCTCTGGCTCCTATTCTTGGTTGGATGATGCTTCTGGGTACAAGAGAGGTAGTGCTTAAAAATGAGATATTTTCTCGTGACATCATGGGGCGGTGTGTACTGGTAGTTTGTGCTTGGCCATCTATTTGTCCTGGCATTGGAGGCTATAGTTCATGTATTCACTTTTCCAGCTCATCTTACCTATTCATCAGCATATCTAAAACCAGGCACTACTGAGAAATAATATGTATAGTATGTGGAATGAAATCGTACTTCCAGGCGATTTCATCCCAAAATTTGGTGAGGGGTAATGAAACATATATGTGTTCCTCATATAAATATTCATAAGATCCCCCCCCCCATTCAAAATGTCTAGCGTGATTCAGTCTAATTGGGAACGCAATAAAGCTGAGATTTGTTTTAAAAAAAATCATATTTTTAATTTTGTGATTAATGGATTTGAATAAAATATTATATCATCTTATTTTTTTTATCTGTCTCAATAAAAAGAAAAGAAATTAATTATCCAATCATTAAAAAGAAAAAAAGAAAAGATACTTGAGTTAAACTGAGGCAGTATTCAAATTAGACACGTCGTCGGAAGAAAAGAACTTCTCTCTCTCGTCTTACACAGAGAGCTTTAACAAAACGTGAAAATGAAAAA
>JAQFVV010000493.1:0-166480 GCA_028023455.1 Epiperipatus broadwayi | reverse complement strand
TTTCGCTGATTTTGTCATATTTAGGTAGAATTAGCTAAATTATACTGAACTGCAATGTTAAAGTATTGAAATTCATCAATTTTTAGGAATTTGTATCCTGGCTGTATTTCCAAGCTTAAAACGCCGTATGAAAATGCTGGTGTACAATATTATATTTTGAATGAATTTTTTCGCTGATTTTGTCATATTTAGGTAGAATTAGCTAAATTATACTGAACTGCAATGTTAAAGTATTGAAATTCATCAATTTTTAAAAATTTGTATCCTGGCTGTATTTCCAAGCTTAAAACGCTAAATGAAGATGCTGGTGTACAATATTATATTTTGTATGAATTATTTCGCTGATTTTGTCATATTTAGGTAGAATTAGCTAAATTATACTGAACTGCAATGTTAAAGTATTGAAATTCATCAATTTTTAGGAATTTGTATCCTGGCTGTATTTCCAAGCTTAAAACGCCGTATGAAAAAGCTGGTGTACAATATTATATTATGAACGAATTTTTTCGCTGATTTTGTCATATTTAGGTAGAATTAGCTAAATTATACTGAACTGCAATGTTAAAGTATTGAAATTCATCAATTTTTAAAAATTTGTATCCTGGCTGTATTTCCAAGCTTAAAACGCTAAATGAAGATGCTGGTGTACAATATTATATTTTGAAAGAATTTTTTCGCTGATTTTGTCACATTTAGGTAGAATTAGCAAAATTATCCTGAACTGCAATGTTAAAGTGTTGAAATTCATCAATTTTTAGGAAATTGTATCCTGGCTGTATTTCCAAGCTTAAAACGCTAAATGAAGATGCTGGTGTACAATATTATATTTTGAATGAATTTTTTCGCTGATTTTGTCATATTTAGGTAGAATTAGCTAAATTATACTGAACTGCAATGTTAAAGTATTGAAATTCATCAATTTTTAGGAATTTGTATCCTGGCTGTATTTCCAAGCTTAAAACGCTAAATGAAGATGCTGGTGTACAATATTATATTTTGAATGAATTTTTTCGCTGATTTTGTCATATTTAGGTAGAATTAGCTAAATTATACTGAACTGCAATGTTAAAGTATTGAAATTCATCAATTTTTAAAAATTTGTATCCTGGCTGTATTTCCAAGCTTAAAACGCTAAATGAAGATGCTGGTGTACAATATTATATTTTGTATGAATTATTTCGCTGATTTTATCATATTTAGGTAGAATTAGCTAAATTATACTGAACTGCAATGTTAAAGTATTGAAAATCATCAATTTTTAGGAATTTGTATCCTGGCTGTATTTCCAAGCTTAAAACGCCGTATGAAAAAGCTGGTGTACAATATTATATTATGAACGAATTTTTTCGCTGATTTTGTCATATTTAGGTAGAATTAGCTAAATTATACTGAACTGCAATGTTAAAGTATTGAAATTCATCAATTTTTAAAAATTTGTATCCTGGCTGTATTTCCAAGCTTAAAACGCTAAATGAAGATGCTGGTGTACAATATTATATTTTGAATGAATTTTTTCGCTGATTTTGTCATATTTAGGTAGAATTAGCTAAATTATACTGAACTGCAATGTTAAAGTATTGAAATTCATCAATTTTTAAAAATTTGTATCCTGGCTGTATTTCCAAGCTTAAAACGCTAAATGAAGATGCTGGTGTACAATATTATATTTTGTATGAATTATTTCGCTGATTTTGTCATATTTAGGTAGAATTAGCTAAATTATACTGAACTGCAATGTTAAAGTATTGAAATTCATCAATTTTTAGGAATTTGTATCCTGGCTGTATTTCCAAGCTTAAAACGCCGTATGAAAAAGCTGGTGTACAATATTATATTATGAACGAATTTTTTCGCTGATTTTGTCATATTTAGGTAGAATTAGCTAAATTATACTGAACTGCAATGTTAAAGTATTGAAATTCATCAATTTTTAAAAATTTGTATCCTGGCTGTATTTCCAAGCTTAAAACGCTAAATGAAGATGCTGGTGTACAATATTATATTTTGAATGAATTTTTTCGCTGATTTTGTCATATTTAGGTAGAATTAGCTAAATTATCCTGAACTGCAATGTTAAAGTGTTGAAATTCATCAATTTTTAGGAAATTGTATCCTGGCTGTATTTCCAAGCTTAAAACGCTAAATGAAGATGCTGGTGTACAATATTATATTTTGAATGAATTTTTTCGCTGATTTTGTCATATTTAGGTAGAATTAGCTAAATTATACTGAACTGCAATGTTAAAGTATTGAAATTCATCAATTTTTAGGAATTTGTATCCTGGCTGTATTTCCAAGCTTAAAACGCTAAATGAAGATGCTGGTGTACAATATTATATTTTGAATGAATTTTTTCGCTGATTTTGTCATATTTAGGTAGAATTAGCTAAATTATACTGAACTGCAATGTTAAAGTATTGAAATTCATCAATTTTTAAGAATTTGTATCCTGGCTGTATTTCCAAGCTTAAAACGGTAAATGAAGATGCTGGTGTACAATATTATATTTTGTATGAATTATTTCGCTGATTTTATCATATTTAGGTAGAATTAGCTAAATTATACTGAACTGCAATGTTAAAGTATTGAAAATCATCAATTTTTAGGAATTTGTATCCTGGCTGTATTTCCAAGCTTAAAACGCCGTATGAAAAAGCTGGTGTACAATATTATATTTTGAATGAATTTTTTCGCTGATTTTGTCATATTTAGGTAGAATTAGCTAAATTATACTGAACTGCAATGTTAAAGTATTGAAATTCATCAATTTTTAAAAATTTGTATCCTGGCTGTATTTCCAAGCTTAAAACGCTAAATGAAGATGCTGGTGTACAATATTATATTTTGAATGAATTTTTTCGCTGATTTTGTCATATTTAGGTAGAATTAGCTAAATTATACTGAACTGCAATGTTAAAGTATTGAAATTCATCAATTTTTAAAAATTTGTATCCTGGCTGTATTTCCAAGCTTAAAACGCTAAATGAAGATGCTGGTGTACAATATTATATTTTGTATGAATTATTTCGCTGATTTTGTCATATTTAGGTAGAATTAGCTAAATTATACTGAACTGCAATGTTAAAGTATTGAAAATCATCAATTTTTAGGAATTTGTATCCTGGCTGTATTTCCAAGCTTAAAACGCCGTATGAAAAAGCTGGTGAACAATATTATATTATGAACGAATTTTTTCGCTGATTTTGTCATATTTAGGTAGAATTAGCTAAATTATACTGAACTGCAATGTTAAAGTATTGAAATTCATCAATTTTTAAAAATTTGTATCCTTGCTGTATTTCCAAGCTTAAAACGCTAAATGAAGATGCTGGTGTACAATATTATATTTTGTATGAATTATTTCGCTGATTTTGTAATATTTAGGTAGAATTAGCTACATTATACTGAACTGCAATGTTAAAGTATTGAAATTCATCAATTTTTAAAAATTTGTATCCTGGCTGTATTTCCAAGCTTAAAACGCTAAATGAAGATGCTGGTTTACAATATTCTATTTTGAATGAATTTTTTCGTTGATTTTGTCATTTTTAGGTAGAATTGGCTAAATTATCCTGAACTGCAATGTTAAAGTAATGAAATTCATCAATTTTTAGGAATTTGTATCCTGGCTGTATTTTCAAGCTTAAAACGCTAAATGAAGATGCTGGTGTACAATATTATATTTTGAATGAATTTTTTCGCTGATTTTGTCATATTTAGGTAGAATTAGCTAAATTATACTGAACTGCAATGTTAAAGTATTGAAATTCATCAATTTTTAAAAATTTGTATCCTGGCTGTATTTCCAAGCTTAAAACGCTAAATGAAGATGCTGGTGTACAATATTATATTTTGAAAGAATTTTTTCGCTGATTTTGTCACATTTAGGTAGAATTAGCAAAATTATCCTGAACTGCAATGTTAAAGTGTTGAAATTAATCAATTTTTAGGAAATTGTATCCTGGCTGTATTTCCAAGCTTAAAACGCTAAATGAAGATGCTGGTGTACAATATTCTATTTTGAATGAATTTTTTCGCTGATTTTGTCATTTTTAGGTAGAATTGGCTAAATTATCCTGAACTGCAATGTTAAAGTAATGAAATTCATCAATTTTTAGGAATTTGTATCCTGGCTGTATTTTCAAGCTTAAAACGCGTTATGAAAATGCTGGTGTACAATATTATATTTTGAATGAATTTTTTCGCTGATTTTGTCATATTTAGGTAGAATTAGCTAAATTATACTGAACTGCAATGTTAAAGTATTGAAATTCATCAATTTTTAAAAATTTGTATCCTGGCTGTATTTCCAAGCTTAAAACGCTAAATGAAGATGCTGGTGTACAATATTATATTTTGAAAGAATTTTTTCGCTGATTTTGTCACATTTAGGTAGAATTAGCTAAATTATCCTGAACTGCAATGTTAAAGTATTGAAATTCATCAATTTTTAGGAATTTGTATCCTGGCTGTATTTCCAAGCTTAAAACGGTAAATGAAGATGCTGGTGTACAATATTATATTTTGTATGAATTATTTCGCTGATTTTATCATATTTAGGTAGAATTAGCTAAATTATACTGAACTGCAATGTTAAAGTATTGAAAATCATCAATTTTTAGGAATTTGTATCCTGGCTGTATTTCCAAGCTTAAAACGCCGTATGAAAAAGCTGGTGTACAATATTATATTATGAACGAATTTTTTCGCTGATTTTGTCATATTTAGGTAGAATTAGCTAAATTATACTGAACTGCAATGTTAAAGTATTGAAATTCATCAATTTTTAAAAATTTGTATCCTGGCTGTATTTCCAAGCTTAAAACGCTAAATGAAGATGCTGGTGTACAATATTATATTTTGAATGAATTTTTTCGCTGATTTTGTCATATTTAGGTAGAATTAGCTAAATTATACTGAACTGCAATGTTAAAGTATTGAAATTCATCAATTTTTAAAAATTTGTATCCTGGCTGTATTTCCAAGCTTAAAACGCTAAATGAAGATGCTGGTGTACAATATTATATTTTGTATGAATTATTTCGCTAATTTTGTCATATTTAGGTAGAATTAGCTAAATTATACTGAACTGCAATGTTAAAGTATTGAAAATCATCAATTTTTAGGAATTTGTATCCTGGCTGTATTTCCAAGCTTAAAACGCCGTATGAAAAAGCTGGTGAACAATATTATATTATGAACGAATTTTTTCGCTGATTTTGTCATATTTAGGTAGAATTAGCTAAATTATACTGAACTGCAATGTTAAAGTATTGAAATTCATCAATTTTTAAAAATTTGTATCCTGGCTGTATTTCCAAGCTTAAAACGCTAAATGAAGATGCTGGTGTACAATATTATATTTTGTATGAATTATTTCGCTGATTTTGTAATATTTAGGTAGAATTAGCTACATTATACTGAACTGCAATGTTAAAGTATTGAAATTCATCAATTTTTAAAAATTTGTATCCTGGCTGTATTTCCAAGCTTAAAACGCTAAATGAAGATGCTGGTTTACAATATTCTATTTTGAATGAATTTTTTCGTTGATTTTGTCATTTTTAGGTAGAATTGGCTAAATTATCCTGAACTGCAATGTTAAAGTAATGAAATTCATCAATTTTTAGGAATTTGTATCCTGGCTGTATTTTCAAGCTTAAAACGCGTTATGAAAATGCTGGTGTACAATATTATATTTTGAATGAATTTTTTCGCTGATTTTGTCATATTTAGGTAGAATTAGCTAAATTATACTGAACTGCAATGTTAAAGTATTGAAATTCATCAATTTTTAAAAATTTGTATCCTGGCTGTATTTCCAAGCTTAAAACGCTAAATGAAGATGCTGGTGTACAATATTATATTTTGAAAGAATTTTTTCGCTGATTTTGTCACATTTAGGTAGAATTAGCAAAATTATCCTGAACTGCAATGTTAAAGTGTTGAAATTAATCAATTTTTAGGAAATTGTATCCTGGCTGTATTTCCAAGCTTAAAACGCTAAATGAAGATGCTGGTGTACAATATTCTATTTTGAATGAATTTTTTCGCTGATTTTGTCATTTTTAGGTAGAATTGGCTAAATTATCCTGAACTGCAATGTTAAAGTAATGAAATTCATCAATTTTTAGGAATTTGTATCCTGGCTGTATTTTCAAGCTGAAAACGCGTTATGATAATGCTGGTGTACAATATTATATTTTGAATGAATTTTTTCGCTGATTTTGTCATATTTAGGTAGAATTAGCTAAATTATACTGAACTGCAATGTTAAAGTATTGAAATTCATCAATTTTTAAAAATTTGTATCCTGGCTGTATTTCCAAGCTTAAAACGCTAAATGAAGATGCTGGTGTACAATATTATATTTTGAAAGAATTTTTTCGCTGATTTTGTGATATTTAGGTAGAATTAGCTAAATTATCCTGAACTGCAATGTTAAAGTATTGAAATTCATCAATTTTTAGGAATTTGTATCCTGGCTGTATTTATAAGCTTAAAACGGTAAATGAAGAAGCTGGTGTACAATATTATATTTTGTATGAATTATTTCGCTGATTTTATCATATTTAGGTAGAATTAGCTAAATTATACTGAACTGCAATGTTAAAGTATTGAAAATCATCAATTTTTAGGAATTTGTATCCTGGCTGTATTTCCAAGCTTAAAACGCCGTATGAAAAAGCTGGTGAACAATATTATATTATGAACGAATTTTTTCGCTGATTTTGTCATATTTAGGTAGAATTAGCTAAATTATACTGAACTACAATGTTAAAGTATTGAAATTCATCAATTTTTAAAAATTTGTATCCTGGCTGTATTTCCAAGCTTAAAACGCTAAATGAAGATGCTGGTGTACAATATTATATTTTGAAAGAATTTTTTCGCTGATTTTGTCACATTTAGGTAGAATTAGCAAAATTATCCTGAACTGCAATGTTAAAGTGTTGAAATTCATCAATTTTTAGGAAATTGTATCCTGGCTGTATTTCCAAGCTTAAAACGCTAAATGAAGATGCTGGTGTACAATATTATATTTTGAATGAATTTTTTCGCTCATTTTGTCATATTTAGGTAGAATAAGCTAAATTATACTGAACTGCAATGTTAAAGTATTGAAATTCATCAATTTTTAGGAATTTGTATCATGGCTGTATTTCCAATCTTAAAACGCTAAATGAAGATACTGGTGTACAATATTCTGTTTTGAATGAATTTTTTCGCTGATTTTGTCATATTTAGGTAGAATTAGCTAAATTATACTGAACTGCAATGTTAAAGTATTGAAATTCATCAATTTTTAAAAATTTGTATCCTGGCTGTATTTCCAAGCTTAAAACGCTAAATGAAGACGCTGGTGTACAATATTATATTTTGAATGAATTTTTTCGCTGATTTTGTGATATTTAGGTAGAATTAGCTAAATTATCCTGAACTGCAATGTTAAAGTATTGACATTCATCAATTTTTAAAAATTAGTATCCTGGCTGTATTTCCAAGCTTAAAACGGTAAATGAAGATGCTGGTGTACAATATTATATTTTGTATGAATTATTTCGCTGATTTTATCATATTTAGGTAGAATTAGCTAAATTATACTGAACTGCAATGTTAAAGTATTGAAAATCATCAATTTTTAGGAATTTGTATCCTGGCTGTATTTCCAAGCTTAAAACGCCGTATGAAAAAGCTGGTGAACAATATTATATTATGAACAAATTTTTTCGCTGATTTTGTCATATTTAGGTAGAATTAGCTAAATTATACTGAACTGCAATGTTAAAGTATTGAAATTCATCAATTTTTAAAAATTTGTATCCTGGCTGTATTTCCAAGCTTAAAACGCTAAATGAAGATGCTGGTGTACAATATTATATTTTGAATGAATTTTTTCGCTGATTTTGTCATATTTAGGTAGAATTAGCTAAATTATACTGAACTGCAATGTTAAAGTATTGAAATTCATCAATTTTTAGGAATTTGTATCCTGGCTGTATTTCCAAGCTTAAAACGCTAAATGAAGATGCTGGTGTACAATATTATATTTTGAATGAATTTTTTCGCTGATTTTGTCATATTTAGGTAGAATTAGCTAAATTATACTGAACTGCAATGTTAAAGTATTGAAATTCATCAATTTTTAAAAATTTGTATCCTGGCTGTATTTCCAAGCTTAAAACGCTAAATGAAGATGCTGGTGTACAATATTATATTTTGAATGAATTTTTTCGCTGATTTTGTCATATTTAGGTAGAATTAGCTAAATTATACTGAACTGCAATGTTAAAGTATTGAAATTCATCAATTTTTAGGAATTTGTATCCTGGCTGTATTTCCAAGCTTAAAACGCCGTATGAATTCGTTTGATTGTTGGCCAACTCGGAAACAAAACCCATGAATCTCGTGCATCTCCCTGACCACCGTGCCTAAAGAAGTGTTTACTTATGTCGCACCAGAGGCGTTATTCTGTAGATTGTATTGTGGAACCGATAAACTATATTCGAACTCAGTATTCCCGGTGGCTTCGCTACTCGATGGTGCTGCTGTTCTGTGTGGTGGTCGAATTCTGCAATATGTTAATGAGATACACGTGTTTTGACTGTTACAATGTTAAATAAATAAATAAACAAAATGATGATCAAATAAAAATTAAATTGTAACTCGTGTTAAATGTATAACAGCAGGGAAGTCTCTACAATGACTATCAAATTGCTTGACACATAGAAAGAATCAATTTGGGGTAAAATTGTATAAAGCTATTTTACAGATAAAAATAATAAAATATAATAGATATATATCAGATGATAACTAGGAATAAAATCATGGCAATGGAACTAGAAACTAGTAAAGAAGTTAGCAAGGAAATTGAAAGTGAAGAAATCCATGATGGACAGATGCAAAAATTCTATTAGGGATAGTTTAGAAACTTCTACTTTTGAAAACATAGTAGAACAGAATGTTGAAAAGTCTGGGGGGGGGGTCTCAGAAATAATCCAATTTCAGGAAATGTCAATGGTTGGAAAAACACCATGGAAAGAAGGAGACTCAAATAATATTACTCTCAACCAGATGATGGCAATGATGCAACAGAAGTTTATTAACATGAGTGTCAAAATAGAATGCTGATTTGAAAGCAGATTTATCTACCAAAATATAAAAACAGAATGCTGATTTAAAAATGGATCTATCTAATAAAATGGTCAAACAGACTGCTGGTTTATCTGACAAAATAGATAAACAAAATGCAGAATTAAAAGAAAAAATAAAAGAAGTAAAAAAGGATACTGATGTAAGAGATCGTAGATGTCAAATTAAACTTACTAAATTCAGGAAACAAATAGAAAACCAAATTGTTGATAAATTCATTGAGATGATACACATCTATGATAATTTGGAAATTGAAATGGTAACAAACCAAGAATAATATCAATTACAACTGAATAAAGAAATAGAGAAAATGCATTTAGAAGTAAATCATAACATGGAAGAGCAAAATAACAGGATAGAGAATTATGAGAAGAAAGCTATATCTATAGAAAATGATAACAATAGTATAGGAATCAGACAAAATTTAAGTGAAGCCAAATTCACTCAAAATAGGGAACTTGATCAGTTCAATGAGTCAAAAATTTGAGGACCTAGAATCTGAATTTTCTGACAAACTAAAAACATTAAAAGAGGTACAAGTCCAAAATATTCAAAAGGTTAAACTATCTGAATGTAAACATGATCTAAATACAGAAAAATTAGATCTTATTTTTAAAAGAAATAATAGTATGGACAACAAACAGAATAATGCAGATGATCCATATGAGGTATACAAAGAAATAGGGATTTTGCCCCAAGTAGGTAGCATAAAAGTAATATTTTTCAAGCAGGAAAATTACCAATAATCAAATCATAAAACCACCTAGGAACAGTGTTACACAAATGGATTCTATTAATCAGTTTGTAAGACTCAAAACATTTAAGGGATCCACAAATGAGACCCCAATCAAACATATAAAAAGCCTCAATCTATATTTCTCAGTCAACAATAATTTCTCAGAGGGGGGGGAATTAATTATAGCCTACAGCCATTTGCAAAGTGATGCACTGTCATAGTGGGAGTTTTTGTTTCAAACCCTATGATGGACCATTAACTATCATCAAATGTGTGGATCCAAATACATATTGGTTAGATTTTAGAGATGAAATCCAAGGCACATACAATGCTTGAATACTAAATACCTTACCAAGGAAAAACAGATTAACTTCCCCACATAAGTACTCATATAATAGGTATAATATTAGATCATGTCAAGTTAATATAAGAACTAAAGGACAGTAAACAAAAATATAATAATAAATAAATGAAAATATGGTGTAAAATGATGGAAACAATTGATGAGGGTACTTCATGAAATACTAAAATAAAAGCAATAGAGTACCTAAGTAGCATTAAAATAAACCTAATAAGCCTCACATGCTATTAAAAACATACTCATGTATATGATATCTACAACAGATATTTATACATAATAATGATCAGATCCCTGACTATTACCATCATACCAATGTATACACTAAACCAACAATCACATAATCACAACTAACCATCACATGATCAGAATTTCTTATACTTCTTCATAACTGTTATTAAAACAGGCAAAACTCTCCATACAGTAGTGTCACACAGTGCAAGCAGATCTAGATGCAGTGCTCTCAGATCCAAGGCTCCTTACTGATGAAAGCCACAAGCTAAAAACGGGTCTGGGGATATTAGATGAGTAGGCACTAGATAAATATTTTATGCATAAGCCTTTTGGCATCCATTGATTGCTCTTGTTTGCAATGAGTGGCACGACTGTATGGAGGATTTTGTCTGTTTTTAAACCAACGATTTGAGGAAGAGTAGATGGAAAGAAAATTCTAACCTGAGGTAACAACAAATCTAAAGGCCAACACATATACCAACTACAAAAGATAAACCTAAAAAAAAATCATTTCATCTTTTTTAAAATAAAAACTTGAGAATTAAGTTAAATATATTATATTTATTTTAATTCCTTAAGTGGAAGGGAAATGTAAGGATACATTAATTTGACCATACAAAAATCACCTCACATGCCAATATTAAAGACTAAACTTAACAACATAATCTTTAAGTTATTATTAATTATATATTAATCAACTTTGTGTAAAATTGTCAGTTAAAATTATATTAACAAAAGCAAAACTCTCCATACAGTAGTGCCACCCTGTGCCAAACAGAGCAATCAATGGATGTGATGTTTAGTGGTTTAAAATTATATTCTTGACAATACTGATATATATATATATATATCAAACCTATAAACGTAAGCAAGTAAAAATCTCGAAAAACAAAAGGAAAGAAATTATTAATGTTAAATTTTTTTAAAATTTATTAATCCAGTGTCAAAATGATGTCAACAATGAAAATAAAAGTGATATGTTGAAACTCACATGTCAATCAGTGAAAGATAAGAGAATATAGAACAAATTAATTCTTTTTAAGAAGAAAAGAAAGGGAAGGAGAGTAAATTACATCTTTTAAAAATTTACTTTTTAAATTTCTAAAATTAAGTTAGTTATCATTTTAACTATCCTCAATAGTAGAGCCCATAATCCACTACAATTACAACCTGAAAAAGTTGGTTAAGAAACCCACTACTGATTTCCATAAAGCTTACATTTTAATCCAAGTTACAAGCTAGAAAACAAATCATGCATGGCTAGGAAGTGATATACCACCATGGGAATGGAGCTGCCCATCATGCAAATATGATTGCAGATATGATTATCATTTCAAATTAACACCATGCTGACAATGACAGTAAAAAAATCTACAATGCACTACAATCAAGCAAAGAAATTGTCTCAGCATGGGAAAGATAGTTATTAAAAGAGTCTGAGTCATCAACACAAAGATCCAGATAGCAACCAAAAATTATCCAAAGAACTACCATCTAGTTCATGTAGAGGAACTTTCCTAAAGGCAAAGATACTTAGATGTTTCACAATGTGAACTAGAAGGCTTTGAACTATGGCTAAATTATGCTGGATTAGTATCTCAAATTATATTTTTATAAATTTTTTTTTATTCTTATTTTGCTGGTCAACTTGGTTTCTTTCTTTTGAAACTAAGAATCAATCCATCCAACTGTCAATTATTTTAGAGGGAAGCAGAGCCATCAATTCCATTTTTTTTAATTTTTCATTTAATAATAAAATTTAGGGACAGACTCATGAACTTGCTTGTCAATTGATACATTAGCCTACTGACTTTAAAAGTGAGACTTTATTCTTATCTATTAAGTGCTCACACTTGGACTTTTAAGTTCAATGTTTATGTTCAATTAACTTAATTATTAATTATTTGTTAGTTTGAATGAATGACTAAACTCTTGGATGATTGGTCTGTTCTATCATAGATTTCTATGACATCAGAAAAGGCGGGGGTTCAAAATATGAGAGCAACCTTCAGGAAATGATCAAATATAGATAGACAGATCGGAAATTAATGAGCAACTGATATTAGAAATTAAAACAGGCAAAACTCTCCATGCAATATTGCCACTCAGTGCAAGCCAGAGTAATCAATGGATGCCTGAAGGCTTGTGAATAAAATCCCCATCTAGTACCTACTCATCGAATATCCTCAGACTAGTTTCTGGCTTGTGGCCTTCGTCAGTATCATCCAGTGATTACTCTGTCTTGCACTGAGTGGCAATAATGTATGAAGAGTTTTGCCTATTTTACTAACAGTTATAAGCAAACATAAAAAATGGTGATCATGTGATAATATTAGAAATCTTAGTAGCAGAATTAATTCTTAATATATATATATTACTAATTACTATATTTACTGTGAATGTTTAGGAGGTGACTGGTTGGAACTTAATTATATATATATATATATATACATATATATATATATATATATATATATATATATATATATATATATATATATATATATATATATATATATATATATATATATTCGATGTAAAGTTAAAATCATTAAATTAGTATAGTGAATGACCATCCTTCATAGGGATCGAAGGTATGAGTTAGTAAATAATTAATGAAAGCAAATGAAGGATGATCACACCTACACAATTATTAAATTAATTAAAACATGTTAATTTTGTTATAAAACCATTATGAATGGAAGCCATCATCAATATTAATTTCTTAAATACTAAAGTAAATTAGTTGTCTAACATTTGATTTTACTATTTTCCAAAAAATCACTATACACTTATTCAATACACACATCATATATTGAATAAATATACTTTGAAATAGAGTATATGTACATTTTTCCTGAGTTTGAACTCTGTGGCATAATGAGGACTGAGAAGAGGTGAAGTAAAGAAAGTTATGTAAGTGTGAATTCCATTCCACTCAATCAGTAATTAGCATAGAACCACTTCATAAAACCCAAATAAATCATCAGATAACTGACTTTTTCTATTAGGTTTAATGCTATATCTTGAAGACCAAATGTGTGATTGCAGTTAGCTACTTCTTTCCTAGAGGAAAAAGTCATCCTGTTATGTATGCTGCCAAAATCTGTGGGGTTTTTAAGAACATGGCAGCATACATTCTGTCCCATTACAATATATATATATATATATATATAACATCTATAATACAAGCTTGTTAAATTAGGTCATGTGACATATGACTTGATTTCTTTGTAATATATATATATATATAAGACATATTTTGGGGTTCATCCATGTTAAAAAAATTAAATATTGATATGCCAACATTTCGACTTGATCACACAAGTCATCCACTGTGTGATAAAAGGTATAAATATGGTTACAGAGGTGCTACAATCACTGATTTAAAAAAAACACGTTAAAGTTCCACCAATAGCAAAAATGTTAAATTAAGAATGTTTTTTAAAAAAATCTTTCCAAATAGGAGGAAGTTTGCATGTATCATCATGCTTATTCATATAATATTGCCTTTTAACCCTTAAACCGCTAATTATATTATTGGTTGTATGAGGTAAAAATCAAATCTTTTAATTGGCCAACTCACAAACTGAAGACAAAGCCTATTGTTAAAACATATTCGCCTATAATATTAAATTCAACTCAGATACATTTATAAAAAGTATATTACTAATTTTTCAGGTTATGAAGAGAATGAAAGTTCTTTCAAAAATAAATTGCTATTTATTTATTCTAAAATATTCAATTTCGGCAACATAAAAGCTATAATATAAACAAAAAGATCGACTTTTACGTTATAGAAAAGTAAATATTTCTTTTTACTAAATCTTAAATATTTTTACTAAAATCTTCAATATTTTTCGAAAATAATTTTGTTTTTTTTAGTATTCTCTCTGAAAATAATTTTAATTTCTCAAAATATTCTTTTATAATAATTTAAATCTTATTCGAAATGAAAATCTCAGTGTTTTTCTTTATTTTCTTTGATCAGGCGGTTTCTTTGTTCTTTCCAGCTTTCAGCTGAGAGCATGCTAAGAACCAATCACAAGTAATGTTCTTTCTTTGTTTAGGTTTAAATGCGTTTTTTTTATTTTTTACTTGTAAAATAATTCGGAAGAGGGCACCATCTTACAGAACTTTTAAAAACCTATTCAATACCTGTCTAACGAATATTTTAGCATAAGAACTGTCAGAGTTAGAGTGACGTCAGATGTCGATGAGGAGCTTCGTAAGAGGTGGAAAAAGGGTTAAGTATCTCAATGGCTTCTCTAATTTTGCATGGGTAGAGATTATCACATTTGGATATGATCCTGGTACTAGAAAAATCAATTTTATGACCTGAATCTATAGTATGAAGTGAAAGTACTGATGATGAAGAGTGTTGTTTAACTGCATTAGCATGCTCATCTCTCCTAACACTGATGTGATGATTACTCATACCTATGTAAGAAGCTTTACAATTTTCACATGAGATTTGATAAACACCATGAGATTCAAGAGGGATTGAATCCTTATGCTTGGTTATTATATTGCTGATCTTTTGATGAGTAGAAAATGTTGTATCTATATTATAGCATTTTAATATATGTCCAACACTGTCTGTAGTTCCTTTTACATATGGAACACACATCCTAATAGCCAATTTATCATCTTTTTGATTACTATTTTGTCCATTTTGGGCTTGAAATAAGGCTTTTTTTTTATAAATTTATAATTATAACTATTTGTTAATAAAACACTATTAATATGATTTATTTCTTCTTTCAGATGTGACTTATTTGAAAGGTTAATTGCTCTATTTAAAAGAGTTTTGGCTACAGAAACTATCTGAGTTGGGTGATGATGAGAATGTAAATGTAAATATCTGTCTGTGTGTATATTCTTTCTGTAAATCGAAAAGATAAACTATTTGGTGTTCTGGTGACTAGAACATCAAGAAAATGGAGTTTTCCATCAGACTCTGTCTCCATTGTAAATTTAATATGAGAATGCATATTATTCAAATGTAAGAAAAAATCATCTAATTTATTTTTTCCATGTTACCATATGACAAAAGTGTCATCTATGTATCTAAGCCAAATGAGAGGTTTTGAAGATGATGATTCTAAAGCACGAGTTTCTATATTTTCCATGAATAAATCAACTATTACTCCTGAGATAGGTGAGCCTATAGGAGTACCAAAAACTTGTCTGTAATGCTGTCCATTGTATACAAAATATGTGTTCAAGAGACAATGTTTTTCAAATCATTGATTGTAGTGCCTCTACAACCATCTTTCTACCTTTTATCACCCAGTGTATGACTTGTGTGATCAAGTCGAAACATCGGTATATCAATATTTAAATGTTTTAACATGAATGAACCCGCAAAATATGTCTTTTATATATGCAACCCGTGAAAATCTCTGTATCAACATATATATATATATATTCAAATAACATTTAACTATATCTCCAACATCTAACTGAATAAACTACAAATAAACATTATTCTCTTTCTTAAATGTCAGGTTGTTTTTACAGTAATTAATTTGCTTACCTAGATATATTAATACATAAATTTTAATTACTTCACACATATATATTAGGTAATATTTTTCTTATCCTAATTTTATATTAAGAACTAATATTCACTACTTCAGCTTCAAGCCGCCATATTGAACTTTTTAAAATATTGGCCTGAGACACAATTTTCATAATAACTTCAGTTTTAATTATGTTAGAGCAAAAACAATTACATTGCTAAAAACTAGAAAAATTAAGGAAAACAATAAACATAAAATAAATAGTGATAACTATATAAAAAATAAGGAAAAAAAGAAATTTTCACATCCGAAATAATTATTATTTTATTGTTTGTTCATAATTTGGAAATTAACATTAACTAAAATTCAAAATACATCTTCATTGATAATTTCTTTATATTCCTCACAAAATTATCTTTCTAAACATGTATAACATGTCTTACCTGAGATAATCCACAGCTTCACAATCTCCAAAAGAAGTCGGATATGACTTCTTCATTTTTATCTTGTACCCCAAATGTTCTAAATGTCAAAGGCGTCTATAAAGAAAAAGATTCATCCTAATAAAAGATACAAAAGAAATCATCATAGCAATTGGCTTCTTATGTATCTAAAACTAGAAATTGTAGGCTACTGTCTATATCATTGATAAAATAAGTTTCATCTCTTCATTTTATATTTTTGTGTACATCAGTGATGTTTATATTCTTTATGGACACCAGTGATGTTTCTATTCTTTATGCACACAATGATGTTTATATACTTTATGCACAGAGTGATGCTATCTTATTATATTTATTGTACCACATAGATATAATTTATTTGCATATAGTGCATTTGTTAGCTATAGACTTGAAAATAATGTTATGAAACATATAGAAAAACCAAAGCATGAACCAGAGTAAACAAAAACATAAACAAGAATCAGAATTTGATTATATGTTTGTGTATGCAATGTTTGTATACATTTGATTATTAGTTTTATAACACATTACTTGTAAACCATATTATATAAACATAATTAATGATTTTCATAATAAAATATTATACTTTTTGAAAAACATTATTTTTACAATAGTGTAGGTAGAACGTTAAAAAATTACCATAGATATAAATTCTATATGAGTATAAATATATAACTACAATCTAATACACACTAATTTTTTGATAGGTATGAATTCTATATGAGCATAAATAAATATATAACTAACACACACTAGTTACAAACTAAAATTAATAAAAAAGATAATTTTATCAAAAAAATAAAAAAAAAATTAAAAATGTTACTTACGATATTACATTGAAGCTCTGTTGTAGGCCTTCTTTGTGAATAACAGTGGAGAAATTTTCACTTGCAGCCTGTAAACCATTTTTGTCTTTTATTGCTTCGTGATAAGTACAAAAATTATCAAAAAAACAAAAAAATTAAATACTGTGGTCGATTAAAACTGTTGCCAAAAATCCAAATTTCAGCCGATTTTTTTGGGATAAAGATCGTTTGAAAGGTAAGATATTGAGCTGGAAAATGGCCATATTTTGATTGATGTCATGCTTATATTTTTTACGTCAGTAAAGAAAATAACATGTCATCAAATGAGCTCACAAAGAGCGTACGCAGCACTAACAAAGTGCAAGAAGTGAATTTATTAATAATTTGACACAATTGGATACTTTCATTTTATGGTAAACAGTAACATTGACATCACATGACTTTCTCAATTACTTCTTCTCTAGAATCATATACTATGTCGAAAATAACATACTGTAGTGCTATAGTATCTCAATTCCAGATAAGATTCTAGATTGCAGACTGAGATAATAGTGCAGTGGTAGTAGTCAAAAGGAGTAAACATATTTTGACTGTGACTTAGATTTTTAAATGAATACAACCTTTTCAATTGTATTATAGTGCTGACAATATACTATTGTCTCAGCATGCATAGCGCATTTAATTGGCTATTGTCACAGAAACAGCATGACTTCAGATTTTAACTTGAATTAAAAAGAGATCTTGCATTTATTAAATATTTCTCCGTCTATAATATCTATCAAAAATAATTAATTCTTATACATGACTCACTGTGGGGGAGTAATAAATTACATAATGAAAATAAGACATTTCTTATATTTCAATTTCTCAAATATATAATCTTGCTGTACTGATGTGTAGTCATTCAAGATCCTGAGTTGCAATCAAAAGAGTTTTGCACCTTTAAACTGTACTATAGTGCTGACTGTGTGATATTATCCAGCAGTCTCCAGTTGGTTTTGATTACCTGTTGCCATAGAAACATCACAGCTTTAGATTTTAATTAAAAATTAAAAATCTCCATTTAAAATTCAAAGCTGAAACTAATAATATAGTTATGTATCTACCAGTGACTCTTCTACTCTTTTGTATTGTTTGTCATGTGACATGTGAGCATCAGAGGGGAAGGGCAGATTGAGATTCAACCAAAAACCTCATTTCTAAATCTGTCACCTTAATATTTTTCAAAACCTTATCGGACTAGTAAACATAATTGATGCGGGATTTAAACTCAAACTTTCATATGACCTTCAACTCTTCTTGCCATCTCATATTGCTGACCCACCTGATCACTCACATGTTTAAAAAATAAATAATCACCAATATACATAATTTGTGCTAAATCAGCACCCATCAGTTGGTCCAGATTACCATCTCCACACATATATACAATCAGTACTCAGCTTTATATTATGATAGAATAAATTATTTGTCAGAAGATTATGATATCTGGGCACCAGAATTGATCCAGAGTTGATATAGGAACATGGATCTTTAACTCTTGAATGTATTATTCTTCCAGTGCAACTAACTTTCATGGGATTTGAACGTAAAATACTAAATCCACCTTAAATGAACACTTTTCAATGCAATGTATAATATAACTATAATTTATTCCTTCTTACTTACAATTTCAACTGCCCAGCTGTCATCATCAGAGCTATATTATAAATGTTAAAATAAAAAGAAATTAAAATGCTTGCAGAGATTTAAAGGTGTCAATAAAAGTGGCAATGTTACCTGAGTTAATTAGGTAATTCCAAGCCCAAGAGAAAAATCTAATAGTATTAATGCACTAAAAATGTCAATCTGGAAACTACAAATTCTTCCACAGCATGTTATCATAGCTCTCCAATGTTAAACTTCCTAGAAAATGTCCTTCCGGTAATCTTTATGTCGTAAATAAGACCAGTCTCTCCTATGAAAAATATGTTCAAGTTTACCATAAAATATCTCTTTAAAAAAATGTTATATTGTTTATTCATTTTACATGACAGACCCAACAAAGATCTGATTTTATAATAACAAGTTAAAGAAAATGTCGATTAGTTTTAAAATATTGCAACTGTATTTTTAAAATTTTATTCGTCAATACGGCATCCAAGTCTCACTTCGCTACAATAAATTAGATAAATATTACTACATACACTTCATTTAGTCGCATTAGTTATTTTATTGAGATGAAATTTTCTATTGTTTAGTTTTTTACAAGCAGTATGCTTCCATCTTTCTACTTAAAAAATCTATCAAGATATTTAAATTAGCTTATATTCTGTATATGTAAATTTACTAATTATGCATGTGAAAATTATTTAAACATTACTAATATCTATGCAGAAACATTAAAATAAACAGAAAATGTATAAAATTCTTATATAATAAGACCTTGAGGTAAAAACATTTTAAAAAACAGAAAACTGACAAAAAATGACTTTTTATTTTATTTTATATTTCAATAAATGTATAAATGCATACATTTACTGACAAAACCCTGAAGTGTCCTTTACAAATGGAACATTTTAATATTCTGTATTAGTTTTAAAAAAACATTCAGATGAAAGAAAAAACTTTAACTATCTTGATATTAACAAAATAAATATTATATATATTTATAGCTATGTTAAAATAGCAATAAGAAATTTTTAAACATTACTATTTTATGCATGCTTGTAAATGTGCGTGCATGTATGTGTAATGTCGTGCTTTGCTTCCACTTTAATTTATACAGCTTCAAGTTAAGTACATGTTATAATGTAACAGTGCTGTAATTATATTTGAAATCGAACTCCATTACCTACTGGTTTCATTTGTAAAATTAAATGTCTTTTTTTTTTTTTACCATTGAAAATCAGTTCTTTACACAAATGACCTTCTGATAAATAACTTAACATGATTCACGTCTAGTTTTTACATTTCGAGCATGGGATAGCTTATAAAGATTTACCGTGTAAAATCGTGATATATATATATATATACACACACATTATATTCTACAATTATTGCAAACATAGATTACTATGGCTAAATTATTATATTTTTATTTAGAACTGTCAAACTCACTCCACTCACAATTTTGACACCATCCACCTCAGATAAATACAATAATGATTATTACTAAACTAGAGATTATCTCTAGCACATATATAAACTTTAAAGCTAAGTTAAAGATTAATATATCTGGTTTTTTTGGCTCTATATTGACAGTAGATAATTTAATATGTATATATTTGTACGTTTTGTGTAAGTTAAAAGGAAGATATATATATAAATTTCTGTTATTCTCTCGCTAGTTTCATATTATTTATTCTCTCGTGCATTCGATATATATTTATATATGTCCAATATCCTCAAAAGCATCAAAACATAATCGTTAATAAACCTAAATCAGTAAGAAATAATGATAAAAAATTGACTCCTGTTGAATTATATAATTATAGTTGGGTAAGGTAAACTTATAAATAAGTCTCTTCTCATTGGAACAATATCCATCTCGTCATCACCACCCCTTCAAAAAAGGCTTTCATATTTTGTCAGTGTATCCTCATATTCATTGACTATATTATATTCCTTGACATCAACAAAGGTTTGAACATTCCATCGTCACATTTTCAATAAAGTGGATGGCTGAAGAGTTGGATGGGAGAGAGGATTGAAGTCTGCCCATTAAAGTTTAAAGATTTTCTATCTTAATTTAAACTGAGCATTGATTATATGTATGAGTGGACGATGATGGTCTGGAACAACTGATGAGTGATGATTCAGCATGAAATACAGATATTGGAGATCATTTATCTTTTCCACATGTATATGGTCATGTTTATTGGTTATATAAGATGAAGTGGATACCTGAAGGAAGCTTGAAATTCTGTGTTCAAACCCCCTTTCATTACAACTTAAAGTTCGGTATTTGATTTATCATTGACTATATCTAAAAGTTATCCTATCACAATTGATCTGCTGCCTAATTAATATATACCTTTGTAAAGTCGAATAAAGTAACAGATGAAAGATAAATCACTTCAATTAAAGAATTCAAAACCTATTATGATTTACAAATAACAAAGACAGACTTTACTTAAAGATAATCTTAAAAGTAGCACAAATAAAAACAAACAGTATTAAATTTGAAATAGGCCTGTCTATCTCTTCCGGAAGTTTCGATAAGAGTTAATTCAAGATAGATATATATGAAACATAGTGGAGTTCTATTTTCCACTCTCCTCTTCAGACAGCAGTTCAGTGGAAAGTATGAGATGAATAGCTAATCCAAGTGGCAGTAGGTCCAAAGATGATTTACAAGCTTAGAGAATTTAGTACAGACCATTTTATGATGTCTTATTATATTATATAATCTATAGATTTTAATTAGTTTTCTTCACATCTATACGTAAATATTATTTGGTTGTACATATTTATGTATTGGAATTTTCTACTAATTGATTAGGGTCTGATTAATATTAACCCATTAAAAGATAGTTGACTCGAGTTCTCCTCTGACCTATCTTTCTAATAATTAAGAATATAGGTTTACAGTGACTGTAGCAAAATTTATTATATTATGTTAGAATGTGATCTGTAATAAATATAAATAATAGATATTTTAGTGGTCAAACTAACAATATGGGTATAGTCAACTTGACTTTAAGGAAAGAAAAATTGCATTAGAATTGTTAAAAGGAGATTGCCTTGACAACAGTTTGAGATTGTCGATTGTTATCTATATTGGGTTGACTGATTTTTAATGGTACTTATAAACCAATTTAGCCTTGAACATTATTGCACTTTATATATATATATATATATATATATATATATATATATATATATATATATATATATATATATATATATATATATATATATTGAAAAATCTTCATTGGGTAGTGTATCCAATTATTATGTTTGTTATCTAGGATTTAAACTTAAAATGAACTTTAAAATAAGTGAGAAATATCTAAGCATGCTTTGTCTTTCTTTTTTTACTTACTTGACCTGCAGCTTTTCATCTAATTTTTCCACTATAATCTAGCTGTTTTCAATTATAGAGCAAACTGAAACAGAAAAACTGCTACAACCATGAGTGGTTGGGGAGTAACAAATTCAGAAATTATGTTTTCTTCTTTAATGCTTGCTTCTTAGAGAAGAAATAATCAACAGACTTGCTTTTCTTTAACATTCATTAAAAAGAGACCATATGATTACTTTTTTAGATCTTATAAAAAGTGAATAGAATAAATTCCAAATCTCCATTTCCATCACTTTTATTAATGCAATTGTTGTTATCCATGATATTCTTTATGCAGTAAATATTCCTGGACATGCAGCTGAGACATGCATTAACTAGCATGATGAATTTACTGGCATTGATCATTTCTTTTTGGTCAAAAACTGAAAATCATGGCTTTCCATATAAGATGGCTGATAATTCTTAACTAAGATAGATGAATTTTCTTGAAAGTGGCATGAAATTATAAATGTGTATTTTCTTATATATTTACAATCATAGCAGGTAAAAATAAATGATGACCCTCAGATCCAATAAGCTGTAAAATTGCTGTTTAAGTAAGTAATTGATGACTGAAGGTAGAGAGAACTGAAAATCACCTCTTTATGAAGCCAGACTGACGTCAGATGTTGATCCTTTATCTAGAATTCTAAATCATTTTAAGTGAAGAAAAATTGTGTGAATTAGTTATAAGAAAAATGAAGATATAAATTATATTAAAAACTAGGCATGCATTTTATTATAAAGGCAAAACCAGGGCTTTTTTTATGTAACATGGTGGAATGGCATTATGATACCTTTTTAGTATGTTTTTAATGTTTCAAACATAATCAGATGAAAAAGAGACAAAACTCTCCACACAGTAATGCCACTCAGTGCAAGCCAGAGCAATCAATGGATGCAAGAAGGTTTGTGCATAAAGTAGTTCCTATCTAGTGCCTACTCATCCAATATCCCCAGACTAGTTTCTATCTTGAGGCTTTCATCAGTGAGGAGCCTTGAATCTGAGAGCACTAGTCTGGGGACATTGGGTGAGTAGGCACTAGATAGGGATTTATGCACAAAACTTCTTGCATATATTGATTACTCTGGCTTGCCCTGAGAGGCACTACTGTATGGAGAGTTTTGTCTGTTTTTAACAGCTTGAGCAAGCATAAGGAATGGTGATTATGTGATGTTTAGTGGTAATTAGATGAAACAGTACTGACATACATTATTACAATCCATATTCATATAATTTGAACAAATAAAAAATATGGCATTTTATAAATCAGATGAAATATAAATGGATTCAAAATTGGAACTTTCATGTAGTGAGAAGTGGACTTGTCCATGTTCCCATTGGTCACTCACAGTACAGTGATGCATGGGCAGCCTGTAACATCTGATGTTTGTGATTGAACATACCTGCATAGTGATTAACAATGTGTGGAATTTTTGATTTTTGATTTTTATGTAAATTTGATGTTATTATTTATTTATTTTTTTAAGTGTAAAAGTTTACCCCAAGTTTAAATTGAAAACCATTTCCAGTTACTTCTCGGCCATCACTCCCACTAATAAAAAATCCAAAATGATGGCAGAAAATATGAAAATATTGATGCAAGTTGATGTTCCTGAATCATCTCAAGTCAAGAATACCATCTGGCTATAGACACTAACACTAAGAAAATAAATTGAGACTATTTGTCAGATGCCAATTGGACAAAACTTTGGAAATCACTATAAACTTTTATTCAATTATATAAAGTTTTACAAATTTATTTTACATTTAATTATCCCTTGTATATTTGCATTTGTTTATTTAATAGATTTGACATGTCTGAAATAAAAAAATTATCATAAATTTGTTTTGTTTTTTTATTTTGCTTCGTAGCATTGGGAAAGCTGTTTTAAATTTCATTTAAATGATATATTAAAGTTGTAATTATAAATTTATTAAACGCACATTGATTACGTAAGTAAATTTACTGAGGCTATAATCTCGATAATATGCGTATAAAATGCGATAGTAGGGACCTCTACAGGTGTTTTAACCACAATTTTCTTTAATAAAAAGCTTGACAAGAAGGGAGTTCCACCATCTTTTTTTATTAAGAAAAGCCTGGGCAAAGCTATTAGAAATCCAAATGGAGAAGATGTTTATAAATAAAAATTGCAAGAGCAATACTATGGAAATGCTATATCAAACACAATATCAATGTTAGTTAAGTAACATGGTAATGGATACATACCAAATATGGATAATTCATTAAGCATCACATGATCACATTTCCTATACTAGCACATTAATTGTTGATAAACAGAGCAAAACTCTCCATACAGTATTGCCACCTGTGCTAAGCAGAGTAATCAATGGATGCCAGAAGGCTTGTGCATAAAATCCCTATCCAATGCCTACTCATCCAATATCCCCAGACTAGTTTCTGGATTGTGGCCTTCATCAGTGAGGATATTGGATGAGTAGGCATTGGATAGGGATTTTATGCACAAGCCTTCTGGCATCCATTGATTATTCTGTTTAGCACAAGGTGGCACTACTGTATGGAGAGTTTTACTCTGTTTATGGTTAATTCAATTTTATGATCCCAGAAAGATCTTACTCATGATGTGCAAATTGCTCTTCATCAGACCAAACATATTTTAAAATGGTCAAGGGATGACTTTAAAGTTCTGGGTAAATTTGGATAAGAAGACACATGAAAAAAGACATAAATTTGTAAAATTTTCTATATAAACAACTAAAAATTATAAAGTCTGTTATTTAAAAAAAAAATATCCAAAGCAAAAAAATGGAAGTATTCATATAAAAATAAAGTGTAAATAAATTATGAATCATATTTTAAACCATAAAATATATATTTCAACCCTGTAATATACATAATAGTATGTTAAGGCTATAACCTTAAGACCATACACTTGAAAAATGACAGTAGGGACCTCTACAAATCTTAACACAAGATTTATTTAAAAGACAAGAGTGGCCTTTTAAATAAATCTTGTGTTAAGATTTGTAGAGGTCCCTACTATCATTTTTCAAGTGTATGGTCTTAAGATTATAGCCTTAATATATATTACTTTATGTAACGACTATGCACTTTACAAATTTAACTAATACAACTTTATAATAGTATGTTGTAAATAATGATGAAACAAATTAATTACTGCAACAATTTAATATTTTGCAAATATGGAAATATCTCTGAAATAATCTACTGTATAGTCGAAACTTAACGTTTAAATATTGTAAAATATTCTTTGCATTATGTTTTGTGTGCCAGAATCTTTAGTATTATTGTATAGATTAGTAGTAATATAGCCAATCCAGAAAAGTTAGTGGAAGAGAAGGAAAATATTTAATATATATATTTAAAAAGAAACAATGTGTAATTTTAGCTGAAATCTCTATAAAATATTTTAAATGCCCCACAGCTATATAATTTCACCCACACTCCCCCTTTAAATAAAGAAAAGCCTGAATTTTGCAGCCCATTCATTTAAGAGAAATTTCTTTCTATGGGGGATTTCTTTTGAAAGGGCTGCAAAATTCAAGCTTTTATTTAAAGAAGAAGTGTGGTTGAAATAATATAGGTGTGGAATATTTAAAATAAAGTATTTTAATCATTCTTTGGTGATCTTAAATTGAACAAGAATGGGTTATAATTCATGATGGAATGAATTTATAATTTCAAACAATTGTTTATTTTATATTGCATTGTCATGGATACTTGCTATATGTGCAACATAGATCCTTCCTGCCCAAACTGCCATAGACAGGATGAGACCTTTGAGCACATTATATTATCCTGCACAGGCTTCGGACCAGTGAAGCAAATCATAGCCCAAAATTCAGCAATTGATTATTATAAAATCCTTTCCATTAAAGATTGCATTAAGGAGAGAGATTTTCCCATCATAAGAATCTCGACCTTCATTACATATTCCATATGGATCACCTGATGCAAAATGATATTCAACATCTCACAACCAAATGCCCTTGCAATTTCCTTTGGAATCTTCAGAAAAATCCAAAATAAAGACAAAATTCTCTCTACTAAGCTTATGAGAATACATGGAAAACTTTTCAAGATTCCAAGTGACTAAAGTTCCCAATTCTCCCACACTATCTCTGCGGAACCATAAAAAAATTTTCTCTTCATCTAGATTGAACAAAGCATCAACACTGATATTTCTAGTTCCCAAATAAGAAACTCCTGCTGATACATATTCTCATCTGAACATCACAGTTTGTAACCATATATTTCACTACTAAAGTTTCTTTGAAAATAAAAAAACCCATTAATTAAAATATCCTGACACTGGTTACAAGATTTATTTCTCAGTTAAATAAAAACATTTGACTTCCAATTGCATTTCATCCTAAATTTGTACTCATCAGATGTCTTTTTTAAATATTTTTATTCATGTAGTTAAAATATGTGGCAAAAGGAAAAAGTGAACAATGTTAGGCTACTTATTAGATGCGGATTCATTTAATAATATTAGATATATTCATATATAATTAAAGTTTAAAGTGCATTTCTGGGCTGAAAATAAAAATTTCTATCCCAAAAATAAAGTTTTTATCTGAGGTGGATATCATAATTATGTGAACAGTATGTGTATCATGTTCACAATAAATTGTAATAATATGGAAAGATTGAATTAATCCCCAAAAAAGAGAAGGAATATTCTGCTTAAAATGAGCTTATTACAAAGTGTGTTTAATATGTAATTTAAAAGAGATGAAAATTTGCAAAGGTATGGCTAGAAAAGCACTAAGATTTGCAAATATTAAGTTCATTAAATGCAATAAAGGAGTTAAATTGAATGATAATTAATTTGTAATTAACATATGCAGAATAGTAAATTAAGTCTGCCCACTTTACTTTTGTACACATATCTGCAGCAAAGTCTTTTACTATTCAGGCATCTAGCACTAGTCAATAATAAAATTTTGTGTGTATTTGTGTATGGAATCTATACACTTCTTTTTAGAGTTATGTATGTGATGACTGAAGTTAAATATTGTAATTTGACTCTGTAGCATTTCTGATAGTCATTTTTTAAATTCATGGATTTTATTTAAATGACATATGGCTACTACTGTGTCTATAGCCAATAAACATGAAGCTCCAGATAACACTCAGCTGAGTTGTCTTAATGATGTCATTATTGACTATTAATATTATTATTATGGCACTTATTTAGATTGTGTAGCAATTTAATGCTAACATAAGACTGGTGGTAATATTACATTTATACTAATCAATTGCTGTCCAATGTCATGCAGCCTGACTGAGATCAGCTATCATTATTTAACTAAATTATGTATTGCTTTACCTCCACTTTATTATAAAAGGCACATCAACATGTGACAAAGCCTATAATCTATATCTGCTTCATCTTTAGTCTGCATTATTGTATTTATTTCTATTTTTATGATATATATCTATGATTTCCTTCTTATGTAATTGACAGTATTATTGTTCTTATTTATGGATGGATCATCTAGGTATTATCTGTGTAGGAAATGTTATAATTGTAGCTATGCTGCAAACAATATGTAGAATAATACTGTGCCAGTCAAAATCGTGTATTCATTCAACAAGACCAATAATCCAAGCAAAGTACCTTGAATCCAACCATGCACAAAATACATATGTCAGGACAAGGATGAATCCTAACCTATTTGCCTAAACTATTGCCTCTCTGACTAATGGATAACATTTGTGATGACACTAGCAGTGCTTGGTTTTATTCCGTCCCAGATAGAGATCATGGTTCACATAGAGACTCAAAATAATAAAGGGTTTATATGAAAAATCAATGATTTAATGGATTGTGACGATTGCAGAACGGTACAGATATGATCCGATCAATTACTAATGGTTTGAACTGTAATAATGATAATTCTTTATGGCAACATTACAAAGAAGTGAATTTAAATCAAAGAAATATTTAAATAAATAGAGTAATTAACCTTAGAGATTGGAATGATGACAAACTAAGCTTATTTAAAATAACAATATTATAGGAATTTATTAAGGAATTTAGTACAAAATAAGTTAAGTCTTTGTTTATACAACTTGGTTATTTTCTTTAATTTGTTTTGATGCGGCTTTGACAAACAATGTAAAAGTTTGTTAAATGGTCGGCCAAAAACCAATCAGCAATAAAATATTATTAGCCCTCTTCAAGATATTACAAATAAATCTGTTATATATATATATTACAAGATGTGAAAGTTGTGCATTTAAAACATTATTACATTTAAAATCATTTGTATATAATGAGTGTGGGAAGCAAAATAGTTCTTAAATAAATAATTGACAATTATACAGTCAGATTTAATTAATTATGAAATTTGTTTGTGAAGGATGTGCCATCATGGCAGAGAGCATTTCAGGTTTGCTAAATAAAGATATAAAATGATGAAGAAGGCAGTATGCTATTATAGATTACAACAAAATAAATGAGGTCTGCTATGAACCTCTGGGTGGCTTTACTAAAAGAAATTCCTGATATATACAGGTAGATAAGAGAAATGTTGCCCCTCCAGCCAAAGCATGTCTCTGAATAATAATAAATGTGATATGCTGGAATTCCCAAACACATATTAATGGCCATGCCTGAAAATGGATCCCTTGGTACGAACTACGTCTACTTTGAGGGAGAGTAAAAGGTTGGACAGGTCAGTTAAATTTCCGAAGGTCCTAAGAGGTAATTAGCAAAGCAAAATAATAAATGAATAGTTGTAGCTATAAGTACATAATGCCTTGGACGTATATAGATAGATAGTGTATCACTAACAAAATTAATAACTTAATTTCTAATTAGACTATCTCCCTGCCATAATGGAAAGTCCCAGAAATCTTAGGCCTTTACTAAATGGATCATAATTTACAATACAAAAGGACGGCAAGAATTAAAACTAAAATATAAATTGCTTTCCACACTTCCAAATATTTCATTTATTAATAAGTTATTAAATAGCTCATCGTTGAAGATTGCAAAATAAATCAGTCTTTTAATTAACATAAACAAACTGGGTATTAAATATCAAATTCACTTCTGGTGAATTTTAAACATATATCATAATAAATTGTGAATATTAATTTTAATATTTTCTGACAAATAAAATATGTGTATGAAATATATACTGATAAATGTGCTTTCAATGATTTTCTTTCAAGATATATGTTTTACAAAAATTGTAATAGGTTTAGCTAATCGATTTAATTACGAGGGCAATTTTAAATTGGAGGTAATAATAAGATTTTTAAAATAATTTTAATCATAAATAAATTTAAAATGAATTTATAATATAAAAGGTACAAAACTAAACGAGCTTTTCTATTAATTAATTTACAGTAAGCAAGTCTCCTGTAATGATTTTGACTGGAAAAATAAGAGGGAGAGAATTTAAAGTTAATAGCTCATTGAATTTTGGACTTGGCAATTTCAGTAAATCAAATATTCTAAATAAACCAACAAAAATTAATTTAATTTGCCGCATCAAAATAATGTAAGATTTTATAAGAATTGATATTTTAAATTTAATAAAATTAAAAGACGCATTTTCAACCAAGCCGTATAAACATCACACAGATATATAAAATATAAATTAGTATTGATTTGGAAAACAAGTAAAATGGAATCAATGGCTTGCGGCGAATTGGACGTTACCTCAGAATCAATCAGTAGGCATTCCATGGCTTGAAACAGGCAGTTAATACAGTCAGATCATTTCAGGCTTCCTTGACACAGACAGTCTCTGGCTAGAGGTTTAAAGCACTGGAAAGACATGGATGGGCTGGTGGGACAGAGCCGCAGAAAGCAAGGGTCGATCTTTTTAGCCAGTCATTCTTTAATCATGATATACTGAATCTAAACTACACTCTTCAGTGAACCATTCTCAATAAAACTCAATAATAATCCTTATCAAATTTTCCACTATTTATGTGTTCTGATCTTTATCTATAGGATTGAATCTACAGTGACAACTTCCAATTGCAATCGCTCTAACTGTTTCTCTGAGGTTGGTACCTGCTGTGGAGGGAAAATCTATAACTCTGCATGAACATGCCCCAAGGGTTGATTTGCTAATTAAAAAAAAACAACAACAAGCATATTAAGTTTATCAGTCATTGTACTAACAAAATCTATTTAATTAAGATTTAGATTAACAACAATGTAGATTTTATTCAGGAAATTTTAGGAATTTAGTACAATGACTTTCAAATATAATATTTGATATAAAACTTAAGTAGAAATTTACAAAATATAATTGATCCTTTAATGTACATTTATCAAAAGATAAATATAAAATGTTACCAACTGATTAACTTAAGAAAAATGAACTTTAATAAAAGAATTTGAAATATTTGTAACATTTTATAGATATCTAGGATTCAATTCATATAAATGCCAATTTAATAAAATAAACATAATATACAGTTTTACAAATATAAAATAAATAAACTATTATAAAAGGTTAGTTAATCATAAAATACAAATTAATTAGATAGAAGATTACAATATTGCTTATAATTATACTACCATCAATTATGAGGTGGGTGTCAGTTAATAAAGATTGGGTTCAAACCCAGACTAGTGCTGATGACATTGGCACTAGGTGAAGCAGAAATATGTACTATATTTCCAGCTTCAATACTGAGTATCCATTTACTAAAAAGAATAGTTTTAAAAATGTGGAGAAAGTGAACTGACATTAAGTAAATAATCCGATATAAAATTACCACTTATTTTGATTAATGGGATTAAATGGGTGACAAACATAGATGTATTATCATATTTGTTAATACAGTATTTTTTAAAAAAAAAAAATTTAAAAATTCAGAATCAATATGAATAAAATGCCAATCGTATGACATAAAAATAATATATATTAAGTTATAATAATCCTGAAGTTAGTATAAAATATATCCAATATCTTAAATGCTAGCTATAAATAAATCTAATTGCTATTTAAGATGATGGAAATACCAAAAGCTGTTTAGTGATTTACCTATATCTCTGGAATAACTCTCAATAATCTCAACTAAACCTGATAATTGCAGTGTGGTTCAAATACACTTCTCAAATTAGCAAAAAGCAAATATATAAATACAGACATATCTGAAATTGCATTAATTCACAATGATATTAGTACCCAAAGCAAGCATATCCTTCTATACAGTTATGTATATAATGTATAAATTGTAAGTAAAATACATGAACGTCTGAATAAGATATTACTTTCTTCATATTCAAATCATTTTTCATTTTCCTTGAAGCATCAATTGCAGTGCCTGTACTTTCATAAAGAGTGCATAAAATGTTATGTAAGTTAAATTTATTCTCCATACATATGTTAATACTGGAATATAATTTGCTACTAATAAAATTTACTTTCTCTCTGTTTCTCTTTATGTATATATAAAACAGGCAAACTCACTATATATATATTGCCACACACAGCAAGCTAGAGTAATCAATGGATGCCAGAAGGTTTGTGCATAAAATCCCCATCTAGTGCCTACTCATCCAATATCCCCATTCTAGTTTCTGGCTTATGGCCTTCATCACTGAGGAGCCTTGGATCTGAGAGCACTGCACCTAGATCTTAGGATCTAATGAAACCATCCAGAAACCACCTTTTATCTCCATTTAACTACAAAACTATGAGCCTTAAACTGAAAACACCTTAATGTTTTCAATCCAAGCCCATTAGCTTATATAGTCATATGGGTCTGAACCCAGTTCAATATCCATACATTTTGATGTCTTTGGTTCTTTAATAACCATAGCCACCACTATCCTATTAGGCCTTCTGGCATCTATTGATTACTCTAGCTTGCTGGGTGTGGCAATATATATATATATATAGTGAGTTTTGCCTGTTTTAACAACAGTTATGCACAAGCATAAGAGGTGTGTGGTCATGTGATGCTTAATGGTTATGTATATATATATTCAAAATATGCAAAATGTTTGAATGTCTGCATAACAAAAAGGTTTTCCTTTTTCTTTATATCATAGAATTAGTTGTACTTTCAGTGAATTTCACCATAATCATAGCTCTCACAGATAAATAATATATGCTGATCCATTTATACAGTCAATGCACTCTGCTGGTTCTAGATCATAAAGAAAAAATAAAATCTGTTTGTTATGCAGATGTTGAATCATTTTGCATAATTTGAATTACAAACATAAATAAAAGGATTATCAATATCATACATGTATGTTGTGAAAATCCTTGTTTAGATTTATATAAATATAATGTGTCCCACTGCATAAGATGATTGGTTCTCTCTCTAAGCTGCTTGCAGTGCCATCTCTAGGTAAATTTCTATAACATGTAAGAATGCAGTTTAACTATTAATTACAAAAATTTTAAAGCACTATGATATCAGGATTATGAGTTATGACATGAAATGAAATGTGTTTCATATCTTAACCCACAATGCAATGTGTTAATATTAACATTTGTTTCAAATTGAGCAAAACTGTTACTGAAATGTTTATAATGATTCAAACTATGTATGATAGTGAATTTATAAATTGCAAGAATATTTTCAAGTGGTTTGCAAGATTTCATGATAGCAAGAAGAGTGCTGAAGATGCTCTATAAAAATATGAAACTCACTGGCACATTTTATATCATAAATTGTGGTACAAACATGCTAAACTCTTAAAATCTTTGTGCCAAGTAACTAACACATATATGGATTCAGAGATTGCATTGTGAGAAATTTTAAGATAAACCTAGTCACCTTTTAACTAGAACACACTATATATATAAACTGTTGATTGTTATTGATATTGGGATTGACTAAGTGTTGACTGGTTTTTTAATGATATGTTTATATCTGGTGATGGTAATCCCAAATTCCTTGTTGATGCCAATATTATTGTCATGCCTATACTGACCCAAGTCATTCTGATCCCTCATGTATAGAACCTTGTCCATTCAGTTATATAGAAGAGGGATATATGAATTATGCTTGTATTTCAAAAATATCACCGATTCAACCTGTACCTTGCCTATTCCTCTTCTGTATATTTGAATGGACTTTGTCCCAAACATGAGGGGTCAGAGTGACTTAGGATCAATATGGGCATGACAATAATATCAGCATCAACAAGTGATATATATATATATATTGTAACGGGCACATACGTACGTTACATTGTTTTTATTATTAAACATGAAAAAAATAAAAGTTCGCAAATAAAACTTCTTTTTTTAAGAATTAAAAATTGAAAATTAAAATTCTATACTAAACTCATATCTATATAAAATCGCACACATGAAAAAAATTATTAAAATAAAACTTTATTAAAAATAGAAAAGGTATTGTAAAAGCAAAAACTTAAAAAAGATCTTAGAGATAAAAATATATCTTTAAGTTTGAAATCAAATTAATTAATGTTATTGAAAAAGGGAAATGATTATTTTAATTAGTTAAATATAAACTAGCCCTTGGGCATTTAAAATGTATAAGCAAAGGTCAGATAGGAGAGAAAAAACAATGGAATCGGACCTCAGCGAAAGGACCATCACATCGATGACATAATGTCAATTGAATTAAAAAATTAATATAAAAGGAAAAGTTTGGAAATTATTAGTTAGTTATTACAGAGAGGACAGATATGTGTTAAGTTGGAGAGGGTTGGAGGAGAAGGGATTGAAAGATGCACTTTCAATTCCTTCAGTTGTTTAAAAAAATGAAACGTCGTTTTCCAATATTGCGGACCACAGGACATCAAGGCCCAGAAGAATACCATCAATCATAAAGGACCAACGGTTAACTGCACACCGATCTCCTTATGACTTCGTGGGAATTAACACCTCCCATTACAAAAAAATCAGAGGCTACAGACATTTTTCAAAACAGTAAGAAATATATAATTAATGAACATTTGAAAACATTAAGAACTCTTAAATATAAACTTTCCCAGTATTTAAAAAAATAGAAATAGAATCCTATCTGACCAAACTAAATTCTTTAGTAATTCTTTTTATTTGATGTATTTTTTTTTAAAAAAAATCATTTCCATTTTTATGATTTTTGTTTTGCGATAATTTAAATTATATAAATGTTAAACTTAAGTCGGGTGTGAATGGCTGTATAGATTTGTAAAGTTATATTAGGGAAGAGTAATCTTAGGTTATTTGTTTCATAGTTAAATTAGGTCAATGGATTGGATATATTGGTGTAATTAGTAGATGTAGTACAAGATTCGCTATGGGCAGAATCGCTGTATACACCACACACTTCCATTTTGCATAAGGATGGGATCGTAAGTTGGCAAAAATGACTGCTGTCCTTTCCTATGGAGTTTTTTTTTTATTGCTCTTCTTGTCAGATAGATGTAGTATTCCTATCTGATGAGAGGAAATTTTTTTCTCTTAACCCTGCTGTTCAGAGGTACATTCCTGACAGTATGATTTTTGTGTTGCCGTATTCGTGTTACATTGAATACATCAATATATCAGATGGTTTGACGCTGGTTTGACTGCAAACTTTTGGCCTAAGGTTAAACAAGGATAGAATATTTTCTTTTCAAATGCAATCTATGTAGTCTATTCATACTTGACACTCTAAATAAAAATGCATTAAATTTAAGTTGGGTATAGACGCTTGCATGGGTTCGTTACCTGTTAATTATGTTTTTGGTTTTCATATTTGATCAAAATATATAGACATTCGGTAAATACTGATACCTTACGGTGAATATCTAAGATGTATTTATGTCGGATGTCTTTTAAGTTATTGGTGTCTTGCGGCATCTTATGATGAATGCCATTGGGTTTCTTATAAATTCCCCTCTGCATTTCCATCAATGACTTTATATTTTGATCATTTATGTTTACTTTGGAATGTTTTTGACCGTGTAATCTATGTAACCAATCTATACTCAACATTAAAAACACATTTTATAAATCCATCTGTGCGAACTTATAAAATTTAAAATGTAAACTTATAAAAATTAAAATGTAAAATCAAATTCTAAAATCAAGTTAAAATTATAAAGTAAAAGTAATGTTAAAATGATTCCAAATTTATATGTGCGTTAATAAATGTTTGTGTGTATAATTACTGGCAGTGGCTTATTTTATTCTTTTTTTATATATATTCTTAGATAAGAAATTATTATAAAATATAAATCTCTGCTATTCCACTGAGCTAGTGACAATGGGCTAATGACCGGAATCAACCAATATAAATTTTTTTTTAAACTTACGTATCTGCCTACTATATAAATTTTTCTAAATTCAAATGCCTAGATGGCGCCCTGTAGTGCAGATTATGTTAAGTCCCTTCTCCAGATTGTTATAATATATATATATAATAACTTAATGTATTTTCTAGATGCAAAAATATTTGGAATTTTCAATTTACACTTACTTAATTAGAAAGCAATTTATTTAGAACAATAGCTAATAAAAGCCAACTGCCCCAGGCCAAGATTTAAAGTAAAACTGTCAGGATAATTGCTTACACATAAAAATTCACTGAAATATATATTCAAATTTTTACTGTAAAAAAATCTTTGCTTTAATATAACTATATATGTTTTTACATGTGTTATTTTTAGTGCAGTGAAAATTAAATTGTGCACATTTGAATGCTTTTCACTTATAATGTCTTCTTTATTTTAATTTGTGGCATTTCAAATTATAATTCAATGCATGAAGATATATTGTATAATATAAATATTATATGACTACTGTTTGTCACAACTTCACATAAACATGAACTGTATTTCTATATTTTAGTCAAACAAAAGATAGTTTATCTTAAAGGAGTGCAATATTTATATATTGAACTATTTCCATCATCTGATATTAAGTACTGAATGTCTTTAAAACAATTTACTTTTATTTAAATTTTCCAATTACATCCAACTGTTGGCATCAGGACACAGATTAGTATATGCACAGCATTTCAAGTGCTACTAATCTCCTCTCTTCTTGAGGCATTGCTAGCCTGACCAGTGAGAATACTAGCATGGGAATAAAACCTGGACCCTTAGATTCCCATGCTAGTACTGTCATTTGTTAGGCCAGCAACACCTGAAAAGAGAGGGAAATAATGCCTCTCAAAATATTCAGCATATAGTAACCTGCGTGTTATCACTAATAGTTGAATGTAATTGGAAAATTTAAATAAAGTTAAATTTTCTTCAAGAAATTAAATACTAAATACTAGATGATGGAAAAGCTAAAGATCGGAGAAGATGGATTGAACTTGGAGAGACGTCCATCCTGCAGTGGATTGATAATGGTTGATGATGATGATGATGATGATGATTAGATGATGGAAATAATCCAATATATAAATACAACTAAAATACCATCATCACAAACCTTCATGAAAGCACACAATGCAAAAGTGGATGTGTGTGTGCAATCAGTATTTTCATTCAAGTTCTTTTTTAGTTTTTATTAGTGTATCACTTGTCCCAATTTTATTATATTACAACTATCCACCAGTATAGAAACTCAGCGCATCTTTTCTAACTTAACATGTGCTTCATGACAACTTCCCGAGGTATCAACCACATGAATTTTCATGCATGTATTCCATATTTTACCATTACATCTCTCTCAAGCAAAGTAAAAACTGGCTTCTATCAACTTGTAATACCTTGTAGATAAATGGATCATCGTCACACTGCGGAGTTGTTTTCTAAGTTTTTTTAGTTGTAGAATATATAAAAAAAATTCACCGAGTAAAATATTTCTGAAATTGGGAATAACAAACTTAAATGTAAAAAGAAAAAAAAAATTTTAAAATCGATATGTAATTTTTTATATATCTATAAATAAATGAAATATATAAATTCTTTTAATTTTTTTATATTAATTCAGAATATGAAATTTTATTTTAAATTATTAATTCCTGTCTTTAGTTTTTTTTTTTTTTTTTAAAAAAAAAGATGGAGATACATTTTTTTTAAATGCTGAATTTTGTTTAAGAGAAAATAAAGTACAATAAGGTTAGATAGAATGCATTTAAAAAAATTAAATAAATTTAAAGAAATAATAATTGAAGAAAAATGTTTTTAAAATATACCAAATATTCTTGCCGGCCATAAAACAGTATGAATTCTTTTTAAGAAAAATCTGCTATTTGGTCTTACAAATGTGAACCCTTAAATTAAAAAGAAAAACTGATTACTTTTTACATTAGAGTATTTATTGTCCATTATATATATTGTATTGTCCATTATATATATTGTACCATATAATACTAAATTGTCCAAGCACTTTATTACTGTTACACAATGCTTTATTTACCACCCGTTCTTACAGTTTTGATTGTAACAGTTAACGTTCGGAGATATAAAGTTCTGAAGAAGATTGCTGGGGCAATCGAAATTGTAAGAAAGGGTGGTAAATAAAACATTGTGTAACAGTAGTAAAGTTCTTGGATAATTTAGTATTATATGGTATACATTTGGCAATGCAGTAAGAAACAGTAGTTATTATATATATATTGTAACGATATAAAATTTGAAGTAACATGGGGAGATGGCAAACACATCATCATCCCCATAACTAATCAAATTAAATATAAAAGGATTATAGAATGAATATAGAATACAGAGAATGTGAATAGTGATCAGAATGAACAAAACTATAAGGTGCATCTCCAGAATTACAAAAAATAAGAATTGAATATGGATCTTCCGATACCTGAATACTGAATTTTAAGTTAACCCTCTAACCAATTTAGCTATTTTTTCTAAAAACACTGACTTCTTTGTATTAGATGTTGGAAATCATCTAAGAAATAATTAATAGGCATATATACATATTAAAATGAAAAATGTATGGGCAAAGATATATTGTAATTCATGAAAATGTTCAGGAACATTTGTGTAGAATATTAAAATGCATACATACCAGACATTTTGGTAAAATAACATTTGCTTTTGACCAAGTAAAAATTTAATTTCAAGATCAATATTGACATATAAAAAGCTGTAAAAAAATAATAAATAGGCATTTTCTCCATGGAAATTGTCATTTAAAAAAAAAAAAAAATTGAGAAAGATGATATTTCTTAATAAATTTTTAAAATGTTTTCACCAACTTGAAATACCCATATTTACTTGATCAAAAGCAAATATTTTGCTAGTATGTTGGTAATTGTATCTTAAAACAGGCAAAACTCACTACAATCATAAGAAGTGGTGTCATGTGATGTTAATTGTATATCTTATTATTCTACATTGTTAATTGTATATCTTATTATTCTACATAAGTTATTCCTGAATGTTTCCTTGAATTATCAAGGACCTCATGATTTATGGATCTAATCTACATGAATAAAGTTTTGAACTACATTTTAGTTCACCACTAGTCATGTGACTTTTTTTAGGTAGCCAAATCATAGTTAAATCTGTTGTTTTGAGAATGGGCATCTAATTATCATTAGTTGTAATATAATGTTGGATTGGATAAATCAATGTTAATTTACTGAGTATATATAATTATAATATGTGTACCCTTTAATATGGATAGAAAATTTGTCAAACTTCTAGTAGCAATAGAACCATGGTTTACTTTTACGGAATAAACTCATCATCCTTAAAATGACTGAACAGTCTCAAGAAAGTAAAGTATCATGTTATAGTGTCTTTATTGTTAATATATCAATACTAATTTGCACTGTTTGATGCAGTTGGTAGAGTGTACAACGTAGGATTGAGAGATCCTAAAATTGATTCTGGCACTGCTGTTTGAACTTCTTATTAACTCCTGAATAAAAAAGCCATATGTGTGGGGTTTTTTTATATTGGCATTAAAAAATAATTATCAAATCGCTTTATGATCTTGGAATTCGTAAGGAGTTCAACATTTGATTATTTGTTAGTATTGACATGCTAATCAAATAAAGATAATTGTAGTATCATGCTTTACCATTTCTGAGCATAATGGCACACTTTTGTGGATAGCAATTCCATTCTTTAAAGATAAGCTGTGGCTTTATTGCTGCTAGAAGGTTAACACCCTTCCTATCAGTATTAAGAGGTTCATCATATTATAATCATATATAGTCAGTGCAGCTAATGATAATTAGACATTCATTAATGAACCAGTAGATTTAGCTATGGTTTGTCTACTTGAAAAAGTTCTGTGAGTGTTGGAAACCTAAAATTGAGTTCCAAATTTTACTCAGGCAGACTTGACATTAATGACATAGCTGGGCCATAGCCCAAAAATGTGTTACTTTAACCCTTCACCAAATCATTCCAATATACACCTGAACTGACCTACATCTTCAGTTTATAGATTTTAGGCAATCATTGGTCACCAATCAGATCCAGCTTGATCTGAGTTAGTAGATGTACAGATCATAAAAATATATGATTATAATGCTATATACTTTCAATACTTGTGTGGGAGATATTATAGTCTTCAAATTATGCATAAGTAGTTAAGTGGACAATATATCAACTATTTGTAAAAATTCTGAATTTGTTTGGGAATTTTTTTTTTAAAGTTTTTAAGTTTAATCTGGATTTAAACTACAGTTTGCAGTCATAGAGATCACTAACCATAAACCCGTATATAAGAGAGTACACAATTAAAAGAAAATTTTACTGTAGTTAATGAAAGTCTATAAAGAGATTAACTTATACTGATTTAAGAGTAGACAATTTTTTAATAATTTAAAGCAATTAACTAATGAAAATATTAGAAACAAATTCTAAGAGTTCTACTTTTTTACTTTTATCTGATAACTTTTGCAAAATTGAAATAACTTAAATAATATTTATATTTACTATCTTAGGTTCCCAATTTAATGCATAAAATACTTTTTGGCAAATTTTTGTTTAAAGTTTCAGAAATATAGAATCACTATATCAATGTTAATTTTTTTAGTAGCACAATATCAATGCTGTTGCATTTTGATATTCTTCTCAATATGACATATATCCTTTATCTTGATGATTTAATGCCTCAATGCCCATAGTATAGAATCAAATGCTTTTTTCATAATTACAATGGCAATTCATATTCATTGGTCTTTTGTATAACTTCTCCCAATACTTGGATGTTATTCACTGTGTTAAAAGGCACTTTTAAATTTAAATTATTCTTGTTTGTATAGAATCTTAAGATCATTATCTATACTGCCTAAACAACTGGATGCAATGGTAGTTTAATGAATTTATGACCTGAAGATGCCACAGTTCTTGAATGTCTCATGACAATTCAGCAATCAACCATTCAATGTTTTTACCACATGCTCATATATATATATTTCTATTAAACTTTCTTAATTATATTATATTATATATATATATATATATATATATATATATACACACACATGGTGGTTCTTAATTCAGCTTAGTGCATTTTTGTTGTAGTACAACATAATCATAGCTATTTTTCTTAATTCTGCATGCTGCATTATGCCCTCTTTTATTAATTTGTAACTAATCTGATTTACATATTCCAATGATTTAATAGTTGAATGCTGTTTGATTTTTTATTTATTACATCATTATTGTTTGTGATATACAAAGCCTTCTTTATCTTTCTCCTTCTATAATCTCATTCCATGCATACCAATTTGACATTCTGTGGGTCAAAATGGTGACAGTAGTCTTTTTCATAATCTAAATACACTGTCATATATGTTATATTTTCCTTTGCTCTTTTATATAGGTATTTATGTTATGTTATCTTTGTAGTGGGGATGGGTTCAGAATTTCCTATAGCATACAGCTGTGCATCTTGGATCATTGCATTGTCTTTTGAATATTATTTGCAAGAATTCACCTTTTTCTATTTTATCTTTGGAGTTGATAAGCCTATTTAGGATGATTGGTGTTCTATTATGTAGTATCTTTGTTTGCATATGTTCCATGTTTTTGTTGTCATACCTAGTATTTGCAAGGCATTGTGAATCACAGTTTATTGTTATCTTGTCTCCTGTGATTCTGTTTTATTGTGGCATTGAATTTTTTGATTTTCCATATAATACTAAATTGTCCATGTCCTTTACTACTGTTACACAATGCTTTATTTACCACCCTTTTTTTACAGTTTACAGTTTTGATTGCTCCAGCAATCTTCTTCAGAACTTTATATCTCCTAGCCTCAACTACTAAAAAAGATTGCTGAGGCAATCGAAACTGGAAACTGTAAAAAAGGGTGGGTAAATAAAGCATTGTATATGGATAATTTAGTATTATATGATATATATTTGGCAATGCAATACGAAAAAGTAGTTATTATACTTCTTGAAGAATTTTTTGATTTCTTTGTTGTGTTTTTTTTTTATATATCTGATGTTAGATAGGTGTTTTACATATTCTTCTATATTGTGTTATTATATTTGTCATATAATATATACGATAAAGTATACAGTAAATTCATAGTGAAATGAAAAAGATACCTAAAGTTAATAAAAAAATTGGAGGTCCTAAACTATATAGGTACTGATAGGGAACCAACCTGTATAACATTTCACGAAAATTGGTATTGGATCGAAATCTTAGTTTTGGAATTTCAAGCTTTTAATTTGGAGATTGTTACATAACTGCATTACGTCTGGTTTAGTTACAAGCTTTATTTAAAAAAAGGCAAAGGTGTCAAGCGTTGGTGGCCGAATGGTTAGCACAGCTGTCTTACAAGCAGTTGTCCCGGGTTCGCTTCTCGACTGACGCTTTGACGTATGAAAAAAAAGGCAAAGGTTGGTCTGAGGGAGTGGGAGGGGGATTTTAATTGTTTACTTAATCTTATTAAAAATGACCGTAGAATAGAGAGCTGCTGAAGGTTTGTCATATATATATAAAGAGACAAAACTAAGAACATATATTTTTTCATTTTAAAACAGTAAAAATAAGTATCTATAATATTTTTGCTTCCATGCTGTGTAAACAAGCACACATATCTACATTTAAACCTAAAACTCCTCATTTTAATAAAGTCAGGAATTCTCCGCTCCTCAGCTTCATCTTTCCCGGTGATGTTTTTCGAAGATAATGAGATGTGCTCCTCTCTGGACTGTGAGTAATCACATGGAAACTTTGGAAGATTCAGAGGATACTGATGATAAAAATCTCAGAGTAAACATAAGACAGACTTCAATTAAAACTTAAGATGAGAATTTCTACTCAAAGATTCAAATCTCTTCTGAATTATTCAAACTTTATTAAAAAGAAGTTCATTTTAAAAAATATAATAAAGCGTTTGCATTAGCTTCAGTACTCTTAGAAATGTCAGTGTATTAAATTAAAAGTGAAGATAGGAATACAAAAAAGAGAGTGAGAGGTGGCACGAGGGAGGGAAGAAGTTACACGAAAAATACTTGCTTATGAAAATAAAAAAAGAATATGCAGGAAGGAGAAAATTAAAATTCTCTTGCTTTATATAAATAATAAAATTAATTTAGAAAATGTTTAGAAAAATATGAATTACAAGGTTATAACGATATTGTGCGTTTATTAATAAGTTAAATATATATGCATCGTAATTGTACATGTTTAAAAAAAACTTCATATATATGTATAAGCTATATGCGGACTTTTGTACACTGTTATGTATATATAAACAAAAAACTCGAATAATTCTACAATATGCAATATGCCAATATATCAAAAGAAATAATAGCTATATATAACTTATGGCTTATATATCATCCTGATTAGGTATTTTGGATGGCCTATATGCTGTAAACTGGCTATAACTATTAATATATATATAGTGATAAATAATATTTTAATATAGGAATAAATATAATAGCACATGAAATTTATCAAGTCTATTTTAAATAATATTTAAATTGCCCTCATGTTCAACACGTTTTTATAGTAAGAAAATGAATCGATTCTTCCCTATTTTAGATATTTTTATTTAGAGTTATCCAGAACAAATAACAGTAAGAGAACAAACTTAAATCAGCTTATATATTTTAACATAAATTGATTTTTAAGAAACTTATATTAAGTTCATAGAGTAGAGATAGTTCATCCACTTCTAAAACTCTATAATAAATAAACGCATGTTATATGTGTAATGATAAAAAAATACTTCAATATTGACTAAATATGATGTCATGCGAAATTTACCAACTCTATTTTACATAATAATATGTTTTTTTTTATTTATTATAGACTTTTAGAAGTATATGAAATATCTGTACTCTATAAACTTAATGTTAGTTACTTAAAAACCAATTTTCATTAAAATATATAGGCTGGTTTAAGTTTACTCCCTGTCTGTTATTGTTCTGGATAATACAATAAGAAGTGGGCCAGATTCTTACAGTAAAAAGGGTTACTGAACATGGCAGCTAGGGGACAGTTACACTTATTATTTAAAATATATTTAAAGTAGGCTTGGTAAATTTCACATGACATTATGTATATATTAAATTTGATTTTATAAATGTATTTAACGCACCACAAACTTACGCATTCCCCTCTTTCCTTCCAATGCATAAGCTTGTGGTTAAGACCTGTAGAGGTCCCTACCTTCGCATTTTCAACCGCACATGCTTTAGGTTTAATGCCTTAGTAAATATTAAATTTGATTTTGCACAAAGCATCTCCACCATAAATCTTCAATTTATTCTCAAGGCAATCTCTATAAGTAAAAGATTTTGTCTATATTAATATCTTAAACCAGAATAAGTTGGAGGAATTCATTAAAAGAAACCCATTTTTTATTTGTAGAGGTTCCATTGACAACAGATTGAAGATTTATGTTGTAGATAAACTTGAGCTGCCATCACATTATATATATATATATATATATATATATATGTGTGTGTGTGTGTGTGTGTGTGTGTAAGTTAAGTTAACTTAAAAGCAAAGATTATTTGGAAATACATGACTAGTAAGAGAGAGAGAGTGGTCTGTCGTTTTGCCCTGGTGATGATTCTGATGTGTTGGACTTGATATAAGAGATAAGCACCAAACTTGAAAAAATGTATATATATATTTAACAGTAATTACAATAATAATGTAAATTATAATTAATTGAATTCATGTTAATATATTATTGGAATATACTGTATTCATTAATGCAATTTCAACTCACAGTGTAATCATTCTCAACTGATCATATGTGATAGCAACTATCATGTAATATTCCCAAGTTTCATCAAATTTAATAGTTTTTCTCCTGTGAGCTCAAATTTATCTCTTTATTAATAAATATTACCTCTTTTATTTTACTTTCTGAGGAATATTTTAATGTTGTATACCATGTTTCACATTATTAACATTGTACAGAAAAGTTACAAGCCAATTTTCAAACAAATTAAATTTACTGGCCAACTTCAAACCCTGTCATAATTAATCAATCCATAATTTTAATTTTTAAAAAATCAATCCATAGATATATGATGTCAATATCACCCATAATGCAAATTATTTTTTTCTTTTTAAGACCTGAGCATTACATCTCATTAAAATGCCTAAATTATTCTGGAACTTCTTTTACCCAGTGGTTTAAAACAGATCCACACCCATTTATCAATCAGTATCAGGTGGCTAGCTAGTTTGAATTAAAACTACTATTTGAAATACTGCCTGATCTTTTCCTTAACTGATTAAAAAATATTCTCAGAATTATTCTGGAATTTAGCTTCAAATTCAGAAGGCTGTATGATAATGAATTAAATATACCATGAGAACTTTAAGTCGCATTAATTAAACTTCTTATTACATGAGTTTAGACTTTGAATATTAAACCACTAAACATCACATGATCACCATGAGTTCAGACCCATATGACTATATAAGCTATTGAGCTTAGATTGAAAATATTATTGTGTTTTCAATTTCATTCTCATAGTTTTGTAGTTAAGTAGAGATAAAAGATGGCTGCTGGAGGGTTGCATTAGATCCTAAGATCTAGGTGCAGTGCTCTCAGATCCAAGGCTCCTCACTGATGAAGGCCACAATCCAGAAACTAGTTTGGGGATATTGGATGAGTAGGCACTAGATAGGAATTTTATGCACAGGGCTCTGGCATCCATTGATTATTCTGGTTAGCACAAGGTGGCACTACTATATGAAGAGTTTTTGCCTGTTTAATGACTTTAAATATTCTGATGTATGTAAAGCACCATCTAATTGTTACAATTTAATTTACAAATATCAATCCTTTTGCCCTCACAACTTTAACACAACCCTTTGTATAAATATGTTAATGATTATTAGAATAATTTATTGGGCTAAATATTATTATACCATTTCTAGATCAATTAAAGATTAATGTATGAACATCTTTATTAAACATAAATATATAAAATAATTAATCCAGATTTATCTCTCTTTTTCCATATGAAATACCTCTTTTAGATAAATGTAATCCACTCTACTCACATTCTTGAAGTATAAGTATACAGACATCTAAAAAATTAACAACCCTCTCCTCAAGATGCATTATATGCTCATCCAAATCTCTTCAGTTGGTCATGTCACAATATTCATATGATTATCATTTGTTAAATATTTATCAATATCAAATTATTACAATTTGATTTACAAGCATCAAGATTACTACACTCACAGATTTATAAGCATTCACTTCAGATAAATTGTATATTATACTAGAGATTATCATATAATCCAGAGACTGTCCTGTAACTCATAGCCCAGATATAAACTTTAAATTCAGTTGAACATTAATATATCTGGACTAAACATTTTTCATGGATTGTTAATATAATAAAAAACAGAAATAAGGAAATTATATCCTTGTAAACAGAGATAACTTTTGCCTTTTGATGTTGCCAGGAAACTATCAATTACTACTAACTGATGATCTCCCTGAACAAGTTTGTTTTCTTAAACTATAATAGTTCTTTCATTGGGATTTATTGTTGAAGTAAAAGAAGGACCTCTTTATTTTGAACCCATGTTGTTAGATGAAATCCAGAAACCAATTTTATATAGGTTTGAGAATGTGAAAGAATAACATATTTCTTGCCATTTTTAAGCTTCTCCAGAGTTTTATATGTTGAATTAAATATTAAACTATAGAAAAGTCAAAAGTTATCTCTGTTTCTATGGATATAATCTTTTTATTTATGTTTTATATTATTATTATATCTATTCTTTAATTAAACATAATAATATGAATTTCATCTCTCTCCCATTATATAATTTTTTTAGATATCTGAGTATTTAAAATGTCCATTTCAGTCATGCAGTCATTTTTCTAGATATATTTTTTCAACTTCAATAATTTGTGGTGAAATTAATGTTTTAAGTATAAAGAAAAAAAGGAATATTAAAATTAACCACTGCAAAGTTGTATTCTCAATCACTTCTCCCGAACAAAAACAGTGGTGAAAAAATACAGCTTTTTAAGACTACCAATTGTTTAGTGATGAAACTCACTTGGTTTTTATTTCATTTTCTAATTACTATGATTAGATATTTTTCTATTGATTAATAACTGGATGTCTAGTTAGGCTGGCTATAGCTAATTGCCTAAAAGAAAAATCCTAAATATGCTGATAATGTGAAATGAATTGAAAATATGTCAAAGGTATACATGGATATCTATATAACAATCACACATACAAATAATATATTTTGTAGGTTCATTCATATATGATTTTGATTATGCATATATCAACATATTGGCTTGATCACAAGAGCTATTAACTGGGTGATGAATAGAGTATTATAAAAATGACTGTAGAGGCACTGTAAATACCGATTTATATACCTGGGTTTTTTTTTATTGGTACAACTTTAATATTGTTATAAATATGTGATCTATAAAAATCTTTTTTTCAGGATATGTATATGCTTTTTATGCATAAAAAATATCTTTATTGAATTACTTTAGTAATAATGCTGATATTCAAAAAGGTCAAATTGCTGCTGATTATGTAGAATTATGTTATAATCATGAATTTATTAGAAATGTTGCATTTAATAATAATATTTATAGTCATGTGACTAGTAGAAAAAAATTTATGGTAAGCAAGATAAAGAGTTTATGTATTTACTATTTAAGTCATCTATTTATAATTTGGTTTATAAGAATAGTCATTTGTTAGGAAGAATGAAGGTAGCACAGAAGAAAGGTTTTGATTTGAATTCTTTATTGAATGGTATAAAACAGTCAACTGATAGTAAATCTATTCCTGGTATTATTTATAAGATTCATTGTACTTGTAAGAAGATTTATATAGGTCAGAGTAAATTTAGTCTTAATGAAAGGATTAAAGTTCATGTTAAGTAGAGTTAAACATAATATAGGTCATAAAATATTCTGACAATGCAATGGTTATCTTTTATAAAAAGAATGAATTAAAGAGAAGAGTAAAGGAAACTTTAATGATAAAACTTCTTGAATCTGAGGCTATCAATCTTATGAAGACATCTTCTGATATAAAAGGAAGTTGGTTTTTGAAATAAATTATGGGAAGGTTTGTTTGTTTTGTGTGTGTATATATATAAGACATATTTTGCAGGTTCATCCATGTTAAAAAATTTTAAATATTGATATTTTGACATTTTGACTTGATCACACAAGTCATCCACTGGGTGATAAAAGGTAGAAGATGGTTGTCGAGGCACTACAATCACTGATTTGAATAAACTTTAAAGTTTCACCAATAGCAAAAATGTTAAATTTAAGAATGTTTTTTAAAAAAATCTTTCCAAATAAGAGGAAGTTTGCATGTATCATCTCGCTTATTGATATAATCTGGCCTTTTAAGTATCTCAATGGCTTCTCTAATTTTGCACTGGTAGAGTCTATCACATCTGAATATGTACTAGAAAAATCAATTTATGACCTGAATCTATAGTATGGAGTGAGAGTGCTGATGATGATGAGTGTTGTTTAACTGCATTAGCATGCTCACATCTCTCCTAACACTGATGCAATGATCATTCATACCTATGTAAGAAGCTTTACAATTTTTACATGAGATTTGATAAACACCATGTAGCTAAAACTCTTTTAAATAGAGCAATTAGCCTTTCAGATGAGACACATCTGAAAGAAGAAATAAATCATATTAATAGTGTTTTATTAGCAAATAGTTATAATTATAAATTTATAAAAAAAAGCCTTATTTCAAGGCTAAAGTGGACAAAATAGGAAACAAAAAGATGATAAATCAGCTATTAGGATTTGTGTGCCATATGTAAAAGAAACTACAGACAGTATTGGATGTATATTAAAATGCTATAATATAGATACAGCATTTTCTACTCATCAAAAGATCAGCAATATAATAACCAAGCCTAAGGATTTAATCCCTCTTGAATCTCATGGTGTTTATCAAATCTCATGTAGAAATTGTAAAGCTTCTTACATAGGTATGAGTAATCATCACATCAGGGTTAGGAGAGATGAGTATGCAAATGCAGTTAAACATGACTCATCACCATCAGCACTCTCACTCCTTACTATAGATTCAGGTCATAAAATTGATTTTTCTAGTACCAGGATCATATCCAGATGTGATAATCTCTACCAGTGCAAAATTAGAGAAGCCATTGAGATACTTAAAAGGCCAGATTGTATCAATAAGTGAGATGATACATGCAAACTTCCTCCTATTTGGAAAGATTTTTTTAAAAAACATTCTTAAATTTAACATTTTTGCTATTGGTGGAACTTTAATGTTTATTCAAATCAGTGATTGTAGCGCCTCTACAACCATCTTTCTACCTTTTATCACCCAGTGGATGACTTGTGTGACCGAGTCAAAATGTCGGAATATCAATATTTAAAATTTTTTAACACGGATGAACCCCCAAAATATGTCTTTTATTTATCCAACCTGTGAAAATCTTTGTTTCAACATATATATATATATATATATATATATATATATATATATATATATATATATATATATATATATATATATATATATATATATATATATATATGTTGCTTCTTTAGTTTGATTTTCACTTGAGAAGGTCTATTTGTTTAGTAGATGAAACCATGGTTGTGTAAGGATTTTCGTAAAGTTTGGATTTTTATCTAGTATTGCATTGTTTTATGGTTTTGTATTTTTATATATATATATATATTCTAATAATTTTTAATGAGGATGTAATTTTATGGCTTATCAAATATGTAGTGCTAAAAAAAGGATCATCTTCTATCTGATAAAATGATATAACAAAAGATGGCCATAATTTACAATTTCATTTAAATGATTTTTTGGAAATATGGATTATCTTAGTAATACATCCATACTTATTTGTTCCATGACTAGAATATATATTGTAATATATTAAGAAAAATTTGTGAATCCACAATGTTATCCTATAATAAAGAAGTTTTGTGTTGATTAACCATTTATATAATAAATGAAATATTGGAGAATAATAAATAATCTAGATAAATGTAAATAAAGATGCAAAGTGATGAAGTACCTTCTTCTAGAATTCAGGAGTAGCAGTATATAATCATCAATAGGTCATATACTTTATATAATACAGGAAATTTGTAACAAAAATATTGAAATACATTATTACCAGGTGAAAGCCATTTATTTATGTAGACAAGATGGTGTGAGGGCCATATAATATGGAACCTTTTTTATTTTAAAAACTGTAAACAAAAAGGTAAATTGTATATTATAAATGAATTTAACCATCTGTATGGCAAAAAAGAAGCATAAATCCAGATATGCATTACTTCAAGTAATTCTAACAATTCACCATAAATTGAAATCCACTTATTTTATATAGTAAAGAAGAAATATGGACACATGTAATACGCAGTCAATTATACGTTCAAATAATCTATTATAAAAAAAGCAAATTTACATATCATAAATGAATTTAACTAACCGTATGCTGAGAAGCTATTTATGGAATGTAGAAAGATTTTGTCATTCTCCAAGATTTATATTACCTAACCATACAGTTGTCTGTCAGGTTGAAATTTAACCAATTCAGTTGATGATGAAATTATGCTCTGGATCACTACTGATGTATATCACAGTTATATAAATACCTTCTCAATTTGACATCATTAATTACAAAATGCATCTGAAGATAATTTCATTATGTTCCAGTGATGGTCCACATTTCTTTCTACAATCTCCTAACATATTCTATACTGGATGAAGACTATGGTTTTTAAGTACCATCAATTATAGAATCATTCCCATGGTGGTCAGATTAAGGATCACCAAAATCTTATGGCATCATTTATAAAACGATATATCTTCAAAGTGTGATTTTATTTGAAAAATACTACAGATGGTATTTAATCCTTAATTAGTATAATCCTTGTTTTTCATTGCTAATACCACAGAAGATAGCTTTATAAAGAAAGTGGATGCATTGATAATAGTCTATAGTATGAATTCAATATTAGGGATGAAAATACTAGTCAATGAAAAATAGCTGCAAACTTGAATTTAATTGTTGGTGGCCGAGTGGTGAGCACAACTGCCTTATAAGAAATTGTCCTGGGTTCGCTTCCCGGCCGATGCTTTGACACATGAAAAAAAAAAAAACTTGAATTTAATTTTAACCAACGCTAATAATTTTATTAAATAAATGAATTTAATAAAATTGTATGTGATTACATATTTACATAGTCTTATGTATAATCAACATATTTACATAGTCTTATGTATAAGAATGACTTGAGCGGGTACATTTGAGACACATTAACAAATACTTATTTAATCTCAAAGCTGATTAAAATTATACTATGTCCCAATTTGTGACCTTGGTCTTCTAATTAAAGTCATTATATATTTCCAATGCATATATAAAAAAATAAATAAATGCAAATCCTGCCTATCCAAAAATTCATAAAAAAGTAATAATCACCATCCTTGAATTATAATAGAATTCCCAGGCACTTTGTTAAGTCATCTAAACATTCCTTCTATCAAAAACTCTTACACACCACACATCTACTTTTCCCTACTTGTTATCCAGTCAATTCTAGCTCCCCCACTATCACTGCCATCCTCTTTTAATAAAAACTGTTTTTATACTTCCAGTACTCTGTCGTCATTTTTCCCCCAATTTTGTTATAAACATAATATTAATATCATCTATGCTGTTTTTTTACTTTATACAATGTTTTTTTTACAACCACCTATTGACAGTTTTGATTGCCCCAGCAATCTTCTTCAGAACTATGACAAACATGAATAACATGAACATATAATCTTATATTTCTTATAAATAGTTAAACAAACAATTTTAAAACATCTCCGTCTTTTACTCTATTTAAACACCAATATGGTAAACTTTGCTTGAACCAATAAGTAGTTGTTTTCGTAATTCATAGAGTGATTGATCTGAGTTCTATGTCTGTAGTGATTTATGATGACATAATGAAAAAATAAGTAAATATGTTGGCAGTTAATTGCTTACATAGAACATCTCATTTAATACTGAGTAATCAGCTGGGTTTAGTTTTAATAGAATTATATGGTTTAATTTGCATGATTTGTTTAATAAATAGCAACATTTATGTTGAATATGCCTAATAAGCACCATGTTAGCACTGAAGGTGTACACCAGTTTAAAAGGTGCATGTTCAAGATTTCTTTTTTTATTACCATTATTGCTAAGGGGAGAAAAAAACCTTAACTGAGAGTACTAAGTTTTGAAAGCATACAAACATGTAGCTATCATGTGATGAGGATTTTATCAATAGGTTTAGACCAAACTAGATTTAAGAGTAGCTCTTAAAATAACCTACTGTAAGACAGTAGCTTATTTTTATAGCTCTTTTCATAAAAATTATGAAGAAATAAGACATTAATCACCAGACGTTTAAGTGCTGAATGGATGAAGAGGCCGAGAAGGTTTTTTTTTCATTTTAGCCTCTATCTAAGTCTAACTACATACCAATTTATTATTCTGGATAATTGAAAGATTCATTGACTTATATGTTAAAGCTTTACTCAGCTAATATCCAACCCCAAATAATAGAACATAGAAGGCAAATGTACTGTCTATGCATTACAAGACCTTAAAAATAGGCAATAAAAAAATTTAAAAAAAATTTGATAAATTATAAATACATATGTATGTAATAATAAGTGTTTTTGACAAAGAATATATTTAATGAATCAATTTTTTAATAATTTTGAAAGCTTTTATCTCAATTCTGCTTCTCTCGGGATGCACTTCATTATATCACCTTATTTGACTCAATACAGCATTAACACTGCTTTCCCTCTAAGTAGAGACATTTGTCATCATAATCATACAGCAAAGAATATAAAACATATGGCAAGCAAAGTTTGTTTGTAAAATACATAATGGGAGGGATTGATTGCATCTTTTATGTTAATAGGCAGTTGACTTAAATTTGGTGTTTTGGGGGAATGTGTATATTTTACAGTATAACTATTAGTTATGAGCATTGTCATAATCTCTAGACAAAGAAATATTTAATAATAATCATTAATCTATTTATCTGAAGTGAATGGTATCAAAGTTATGAATGCAGAAAGTTAGACACTTAAAAATCAAATTGTAATAATTTGGTATTATTAGCTACTGAATGAATTATGAAGATATGTAAGATTTTGTGAGCTAATCCAATTGAAGGCTGGATTCAGTAATTTGTTCTTTCAGATATCTTTATTCATACGTTTTAAGAATGTGTTGAGGAATGGATATTTCAAATATTTCTAAAAAAAATCATATCGTGGAACTCTCCTTCTAAGTAGTCTGAAACTCAAAATTATTTTGCACGCAGATTTATAATGGGTCATTATAATAAACTTGCAAATGAGTTCACTTGTAAAATAATTATAAGTAACATACTTGGAATGAAAGTCATGTGATGTGATTATAATACTAAGCATTTAAGTTGTGGTAAACATTATGTATATGCTATTGAAATTAGTAATATCTAAAAAAAAATATATATTACACAGAAAAAAGATTTAATTTGTTGTTTTCTTTAAATATAAATTTATATTTATATGTATTAATAAAATATCATAAAATAAATTAGAAATATTCTATCTCAGAGATAGATTTAGAGATAGCTTTATTAAGTAAAGCTGTTAATTCTACCACTGAAGTCATAGACATAGCAGTTATTAATTGTAATTTATGGTTTATATTTTTCACATCTACGTAATTAGTGAAAACTCTCCATATAGTAGTGCCATCTTGTGCTATAAGAGCAATCAATGGATGCCAGAAGGCTTGTGCATAAAATCCCTATCTAGAGCCTACGTGTCCAATATCTCCAGACTAGTTTTTGGCTTGTGGCCTTCATCAGTGAGGAGCTAGTATGAGATAGTGATCATGTGATGTTTAGTGGTTTTACATAATTAGTGGTTTTTAAATTTCATTTAGGAAGGAAATGAGTACAATGACCATACTTGTCATGAATATGTTGATGAGATTTCAGTTTATATGGAAAGGTCAAATCGAATTGATATTTTTTATGGATCTGGAAAAAGTAATTTGCTGAAAAAAAGGTGAAGTTAGATTAATTATTCCATGTGTTATATATCTTTAATTAAAAATCAGGTATAATAACTTTTAACTGGATAAAGTTTAAATCTAAATTATGAATAACATAATAATCTGTGCAGTAATATATATTTTGTAATAATTGGTGCTATTTTAGTACGTGATCTCCACCATTTTGAATTTCAAAAATGACCAAAAATGTTGTCTGACACATCTAAGTCAAAAAAAAAGTATGCAAAAAGGCAAACAATTTAAAACTTGGGTCATGTGACTAACTTTTTAAAAAAACCAATACATAAAATATTTACAACTCAAGTCATGTGACTATAATATCAATTAAAAGCAACACGCATAGAAATCTGGTCAAGCAAGCCTTTACAAAATAGATCTGAGATCACATAATAAAAATAAAATAAGCCAAAATGGAAAAAATTTAGAACTCAGATCACATGACTATAATATCAATTAAAAGCAATACACATAGAAATTATTAATATATAAAAAGCACAGGTATTTAAAATATATAAAAACTAACAGGAGATTGTTACTAAAATAGATTTCTATATGTGTTGCTTTTAATTGATATTATAGTCACATGATCCAAGTTGTAAATATTTTATGTTTTGGCTTCTTTTTTTCAAATTAGGCACATGACCTGAGTTCTAAATTTTTTTGTGTTTTCGCATATTTTTTTATCACTTAGTTGTGTCTGACAATGTTTTTGGTCATTTTTAAAATTCAAAATGGTGGAGATCATGTACTAAAATAGCACATAATAATCATTGATGTATTTATTTGAAATGGATGGTGTCAAAGTTGTGTTGTAAGTGTAAAAAGTTAGACCCTTGTACATCTAACTGTAATAAAGACAATAGTTAAAGTTTATATCTGCACTAGGAATGATATGATAATGTTTAGCCTAACAAATGATCTAGTAATAATCATTAATGGATTTATCTGAAGTGAATGGTATCAAAGTTATAAGTGCAAAAAAATGACACTTGTAAATCAAATAGTAATATATAAGGGATTCAAACTCAGGCTTTCACATGACCCTCAACTCTCCAAGCCATCTCATATTGCTGACCCACCTGACCACACACATGTTAAAAAGATAAATAATTACCGATATATGTGTTTGATGCTAAACCAGAAATCATCAGTTGGCCCAGATTACTATCTCCTCACATATATACAATCAGTGTTCAGCTTTATATTAAGATAACCAATATTCATACTTTAATGGACAGGCTTCAAACTACTCCAACCCACAACTTTTCAGCCATCCCTTTCATTAAAAATCTGATGTTGGAAATGTTCAAATACCATGTTAGTGCCAAGACTGTCATCTTACCCATGTTGACCATTAGTCATTCTGACCCCTCGTGTACCAGAGAATAATCCATTCACATACATATGCAAGGGATAGGCAGACCTTTAACAAACTATATGTCAATATATAATTTAATACACTGTACAGGTTTACACACGCCTGCACATACAATGTAATATATAAGGGATTCGAACTCAGACTTTCACATGACCCTCAACTCTCTAAGCCATTTCATATTGCTGACCCACCTGATCACACACATGTTGAAAAGATAAATAATCACCAATATATGTATTTCATGATAAAAGCCAGCAATCATTAGTTGGTCTAGATTACTATCTCCAGACATATATACAGTTAGTGCTTAGCTTTACATTAAGATAGTCAATCTCCATACTTTAATGAACAGGCTTCAAACTACTCAAACCCACAACTCTTCAACTGCACATTTCATTGAAAATCTGATGATGGAACGTTCAAATACCATGTTAGTGCCAAGATTGTCATCCTACCTATGTTGACCATTAGTCATTCTGCCCCCTCATGTACCAGAGAATAATCCATTTACATACATATGCAAGGAATGGGCAGGCCTTTAACGCACTATGTATCATTATGTAATTTAATACACTGTACAGGCTTATACACACCTACACATATAATGTGAGTTCGAATCCCTTATATATTACATTACATTTGCAGGTGTGTGTAAGTCCTGTACAGTGTATGAAATTAAATTGTAGTTATTATAGCATCTGTGCGCATACACACACACATATATACATGGCAGTTCTCTGAATATTTTCATTTTGTATGATTTTCTATATATAACAGTAATTTCTATAATTTTTATTTAATTTAAAAGAGAATTTAATGTAATTTACACCTTTTTTATAAACCAGGAATGTTTTTTTTTTAGTGTATTTTAATTCGTCCTTCGATAATATAAATAAATGTTTTGTTTTTTTTTGTTCTTAATTCAAAAGGAAAAACAACAGTAAAATGATTATAAATATAATGTTGTCACTAGGCTGTAAGTTCTTTAGTTTTATATGTTGAAAACTAGATGTCATCTTAATGTTTATGTTTATCACAGCTAAATTGTTAAATAAACTTTTAAAAAAAGCAATAGTATTTTAATAGTTTGCATTTTATAAATATTCATATAAGTTTTTCTGAACTCCTCAACCTTTTTGCTTTAATTTTTATACTTTTTTGTCTTTAAAATTATTTTTATAAATATATTTAATAACCAATAAACATCACATGACCACCACTTCTTATGCTTGTGTATAACTGTTGTTAAAACAGTCAAAACTCACTATACGTATTACCACACACAGCAAGCTACAGTAATCAATGAATGCCAAAAGGCTTGTGCATAAAATCCCCATCTGGTGCCTACTCATCCAATATCCCCAGACTAGTTTGTGGCTTGTGGCCTTCGTCAGTGAGGAGCCTTGGATCTGAGAGCACTGCACCTAGATCTTATGCACAAGCTTCTGGCATCCATTGATTACTCTAGCTTGCTGTATGTGGCAATACGTATAGTGAGTTTTGCCTGTTTTAATTTAATAACCACTATCATCATACATTTTTAAAAAAACATATGATTAATGGCACAATAAAAGACAGATGTTCCCTTTGTGCTGAACCAGCACTCATCACTTGACCCAAGTCACTATCTCTCTCATATATAGCTTTATAATATTTGTAAATATATTTACAATTAAGCTCCAGGTATATGAAGAATGCCTGTGTTTCAAATCTTTATCATATTTATAGTATTTATCAATAATAAATAAATAAATCACATTGTATGTACTTAAACAGAAAGTAACAGAAGCATTTAACAATAGTAAATTGTTACATTTTGATATACAAATGTCAAATCCTACTCCACCCCATAACTTTGAAAGAATCTACCCTGGATAAATACAGTAATGATAAATGGTACTTGTGCATTTTCCGTCTACCAACTCTGCAGCTTTTATTTTTAATAAATATACTGTTTCGGGAGCATACAATAAAAATATATTTAATATTTACATTTTTTTTCATTAGTGGTATTTTTAAAATATATAAATGTGTGCAAAAATTAATTACAATATTTAGACTTAATTTATTATTATTATTATTTGTATTCAGTTGACTTTTTAATATGCAAATGAAAAAATAGAAAGTAGTGTCATATTGTGTCCATGAATGGAGACTTTATTAATCTAGAAATAAAAAAAAACATGAAACATCTTTATAATATATATAGACATCGGTGTTTATATGTTATAGTATTTACTTTTATTTATTGTTGTTAATTCCAATTAAAGATTAATACATATTCGGTAATATTAACTATTATAATTAATTTTGCACCATTTTTTTAAATAACATTAATGAAAGAAAAATTAAATATTATATACACATTGTCTATCAGCCATTTCTTATAAAGATTTAAAGTATGCCCTGAAACTGTATATTTATCAAAAATGCAGGCAACAGACCTTGGTAGACAGGAAAATGCATAAGTATGTGATTATCAATAATTCTTTTTTAGAGATTATCTCTAAACCAGACATAAACTTTAAACGTCTATTAAAGATTAATATATCTGATTTTTTAATTAAACATTTTCTATAAAATTAGCCATTAAAATTTCTGAATCTCTTCATAATTATGAAATTTTTATTCTCGTATGTTATTTTGTTTGCTTTTAATGTAGTGTTATGAACAAAAAGGCTTGATCTGCGTTGTTTTGAAATTATAGTGTGTCAGATTTTGGAGGTCAAGATCCATGGATTACCAAAAGTACATCACCCTTGGAGGTAAAGATCATGGATTACGAATAGGGCAGTGCTTCTTAAACTTTTTTCATTCATGACTCCTTTTTATTATCAAGATTTCTTCGCAACCCCAGATATTAAATATAAAATCGATATAGAAATAATATTCCCATAAATAATTTATTTCTTTGTTAAACAATATACATATGAAAATAAGTAGTTTTAGGATTTTTTTTTAAGTACACAAAAATTAATCAAAGAAAATCACATTTTAATGAGACTGGTGTGCTTGTTTTTTTGCTGCATAACAAATTAAATCTTGGCAAAATATTTGATACTGCAGGACATAAAGCATCTTCAATGTTTTCCAGCATTGAACAGTATTTGGATTTAATAATAAATTCTAAGTATGATATAGAATAAAATATCTTTATATAACAGCAAAATAAAATAATATATGACAATTGCTGTAATATAATCATAACATATAAAATCTCTTTTCAGAAGGCTCTGAAAATGAGATCCATAGATCACAGCCCAGCTCTGTCAGCCCTGATGCTTGAATTTCTTATGAACTCATGAATAATAAACCATTCAATTACTATATTCTTTCTGATTTCCCAGCATTCTTTGATACAGTGGGAGATTCAGGAGCTCAAGGTCCATGGATTGCAGCCCCTCTCTGTCACTTCTGATGCTTGAACTTCTTAAGGACTCTTGAATAATAAACCATTCAATTACTATTGTCTTTCTGAGTTCCCAGCATGCTTTGCTGCAGTGGGATAGTCTGGAGCTCAAGGTCCATGGATCACAGCCCAGCTCTGTCACCTCTGCTGCTTGAACTTCTTATGGACTCTTGAATAATAAACCATTCAATTACTATCGTCTTTCTGAGTTCCCAGCATGCTTTGCTGCAGTGACAGAGTCTGGAACTCAAGGTCCATGGATCACAGCCCAGTTCTGTCACTTCTGATGCTTGAACTTCTTGAGTACTCTTGAATAATAAACCATTCAATTATTATAGTCTTTCTGAGTTCCCAGAATTCTTTGCTGCAGTGGCAGAGTCTGGAGCTCAAGGTCCATGCATCACAGCCCAGGTCTGTCACCTCTGCTGCTTGAACTTCTTATGGACTCCTGAATAATAAACCATTTAATTACTATCGTTTTTCTGAGTTCACAGCATGCTTTGCTATAGTGGCAGATTCTAGAGTTCAAGGTCTAGCACTTTTTAAGCTTGAATGTCTGATTTCCCAGCATGCATTGTTGTAGTGGTAGATTGGCAGACTGAAGCTCAAGGTGCATGGACTGCAGTCCAGCTTCTTCACTTCTGATGTTTGAACTTCTTAGGAATTCCTATCATTCAATTACTACATTCTTTCTGAGTTCTCAGCATTCTTTGCTGCAGTGGCAGAATGGCAGACTCTGGAGCTCAAGGGCCATGGATCACAGTCCAGCTCTGTCACTTCTAATGTTTGAACTTCTTATGAACTTCTGAATAGTAAACCATTCAGTGACAATATTTTTCTGAATTCCCAGCATGCTTTGCTTCAGTGGTAGAATGGCAAACTGTGGAAACTTAAGATCAATGGGTACTGCTCTGCTTTATAATAATCATGTTTTGTGCTGATGCTTCTTATAAGCTCCTACGAAATAAGCCATTTGATTATTAATCATTTCATAAAAGGAGTGAGCCTTTAGTATGTTTTCTAAAGAAAGTAGGACAGAACCAACTGTTGAACCACATAATAACTTAAATTTCAATTAAAGAAATAAAGATAAAACTGTTTTAAAAAGCCACATTATGAGGCAAATTCCAACATTTTTCAATGAATAGCAAAGGGGAAGATTGAAAACTATGCCAAACAACTAACAGTTATGATGTTTTTAACAGTTTTCTTTATTATCTAAGAATGTTTAAATATTTAATCACTAATAAAATATTGAGATGGCTGCCTGATTTAGTTGTAGTATCTGTTGTGTTTATGAAAGTAACATAGTTAAATATTTTATTCACACATATATATATAACAATATATTTACAATAAGGTTTGCTATATCATATAGTTTGGCATGTTGTAAGAAGACACTTAAGGTGCTCTTCTAAGTTTACCTAACATTTCCGATTGTACTGTGACAGCTTACCTCATGTCTAGTTTATGATCTAGCAGCTTTCAGTTGTAGCATAATCTTGCCTCACTGTTTTGGCCATATAGTGGAAATACATACTGCCATTCAATTCTGACAGTAATTTGCTGTTGAATCCCTTTATTTCCAAACTGGACTACTTATTTGTAGCCAGATTCCAATTCATAATGACAACAATTAAGCTTAATCACCTATTGGCCTGCTTCTGCTATTGGATATATCTTATCTATTCATATATTCATTGGTCGCTAGTGATAAATCTCAATCTAATCAAGATAAGATTGAGATCCGGACTAGTTCATTAGTTGAAAGTAAGTTGATGCTATAACAGGATCATTAATATCAAAAAAGAATTCTAATTTTGAAAAATCTTTTAATTATCCTAAAATTTTAAAAAAATCTATTGTCCAGTCAATGGCTTTCAACCTGTACACAATAATAAATAATTTTAGAAAAATAATGATTAAAGTGTTTTTAAAAATTCAAACTGTAACAGTTCGTTGCTCATATCATATTAATAATTTTAGCAAAAATATAAAAGTAAACATTAAAATTAATATGTTTAAGAAAAATAAATTATTTCCCAGAATGCCACGAGAATTAGCAATCAATGGAAGCCATCTTGAATAATATTTTTCATTTTTCTCTTTTCAATTTTTTTTTTTTTCAAATTAAAAATTCTTATCACTACAATATTTTAATAACATTTCTACAAAGCAATATCAATAGACCAGCGCAGATTTCTCAGTAATGTAACACCACATCTTGTTTAATCTGTAAGGATCAAGCAGTTCAAGATGACAACTCCATTATGGGGATTAAACCAGCAGATCTTGATGTACCATTCATTTTTCTAACCACAAAAATTCTCAAGGACGAATTACTACTACATTAATGTTATGCAATTTACAAAATCTCAGGAAAAAGTTATGTAAAAACACTACATTTATAATAGAATTTTTATAATAAAAAAAACCTAGGATTTAGTTTAATAACTTTGAAATAAACAATAATCAATATAGAAGAAAAGATAAAATAAAATTAACCCCTTTTCTCCCAAGAATTCCATTTGTATCAACAGACTCTAAAGCAACTTCGCCATCTGTTCTTTCCCAGGTAACACTGTATTTTGAAATTCGAAAATAAAAAATTAATTCTAATACAGACCTGTAAAAAAAGAGCAAACGAAAAAAAACATAATTTGTGCTCACTAAATATTAATGTTTGCATATACATATATGTATATGTGTGCATATGTATTCATTTATACACAAATAAAAATTCAAAATATTCAAGATATAAATCTATCGTGTGTGTATACGTCGATTATTTTGAAACAAATTAGGAGATTTTCTATATAAAAAAATATTTTGATTTATGTAATATATATTAAAGGACGCAGAGCGGTTTAAAATATATATATTTAGAAACAATAAAAACAATAATATATTTTAAAATGTTGTACATTTAAAGGATGTATTGAATTTAGATAGTGAGTCATGATAAAACAAAACATTTCATAAAACAAAACAATAACCTTTCATAAAAAGTTTATTATCAAATACTGATAAACTAAAAGATTTACTAGCTCACTTTCAAACTACAATTTTAAACAAAACGTAATCAATCCTCAATGTTCATTGAATAGAACTAGTACAGCGCATGTGTAAAGGATTAAAATAATAAGTAAATTTAAAATATAGGTATACAATGGTAAATATTATAATAGACTAAAAAAAATAGCCATAACTTTCAAATTCATTGCATATAAAATGTATTAGAAAAATAAAATCTGTGCCCTAAACAGTGCACTTATTTTAATAAGAAACATATTAAATAAAAATAGCAAACTTTTCATATAGTAGCGCCACCAGTGCAAGCCTTCATAATTAATGGATGCAAGAAAATGTGTGCATAAAATCTCTATCTAGTGCTGACTCACCCAATATTTCTAATATCATCCAATATTAGATGAGTACCACTAGATAGGAATCATCCAATATTGGATGAGTAGCACTAGATATGGATTTTATGCACAAACCTTCTTGCATCCATTGATTATGAAGATCCTGTATGGAGAGTTTGCCATTGTTATTAACAACCTGTGTAAGCATATGAAATGGTGATCCTGTGATGTTTTGATGGATTAATATCAAATAGTATTGCATGGAAGTACATAAGATGTTTCAGTAGTAGAAGTGAGTCCTAGAGTCTTAATCTATGAATCTTGATCTCCAGTGTTGACCACTTTTATACTACTCAAGACATACATGGCAAATAATAAAATGGTTTATTGTGCAGGAATTTATAAGAAGTTTTAGCATCAGAAGTGACATTGGATTTCAATCCCTGACCTTGAGTTCTAGAGCCAAGTACATTACTACTTTACCAATCATGCAGAGTATTTTAAAAAAATCAAAGAAAGTAATTACATTTAAAAAAAGATACTGATATCTTTACCAATATTATTTAAAAAAATTAGCAATGTTTTACACCTAACATTTGTAAATGTTGACTTTTCAAGTGTCATCTCCATGTGTACCTGTTTAATCAAAAACATATGCAACTTAATTTTATCTGAGGCTTAAAGTTTATATTTGGGCTAGTCATAATCCCTAATTTAAAAACAATTAGTCATAATCATCATTGTATTTCTTTATAGTGGATCATATCAAAATTCCAAGATAGAGTAATTTTTTTTTTTCATATGTCATAGCATCGGCCGGGACGCGAACCCACACCCATCTGCAACCAACTACTTGCTTGCAAGGTGGGTGCGATGACCTCTCGGCTAACAACGCTTGACAAGATAGAGTAATTTTTTTTCATATGTCATAGCATCGGCCGGGACTCAAACCCACACCCGTCTGCAACCAACTACTTGCTTGCAAGGCAGGTGCGATGACCTCTCGGCTAACAACGCTTGACAAGATAGAGTAATTTTGACACCTGTAAATCAAAATGTAACAATTTATTATTGATAAATACTAAACATATAATAAAGATATATATATGACAGATTGTGACCTGGGCCAGTTGTTGAGAGTGCTGGTTCAGCATTAAATGCATCTTGAAGGTCATTTACTTTTAAGATGTTTTAAATGCTTTTATTGAAGTTGGAAAGTCAGATTTCTTGTTGGTATGTTTGTTTGTAAACTTTTGATCATTTTTAAGTTAGAATAAAATTTTAAAATTGAGGTTTAATGGATATAAATTCAATCTTTCAGTTCAAAATTTTGCTTCTTTGTGGATTAAGGGACTATTATCTTAAAATGTTTATTTTGGATCTCGATTTTAAAGCAATATTATAAATTGTAAAAAAATCATATTATAACATTGTTATGTTGTAAAAGTCTTAACCAATCATGGTTGAGTCACTATTTCCAACATTTTATCTTTGCTTCATTTTTTCTGATACTGGTAATTAAGTGATAAGCTTACTTCCCCTCTACAATGGGGTTTTTATTTTCATCTCTAAGCTTCATCCCTGTGGAACAACTTACTAGTAGTTTCACTACAGTTGGAAAAAGTTTTCATAATATGTTCTAGCATAGAAATTTCCATTTTTAATATTTATATAAAATGGTTTGTCTCATAGGTGATGAAATTTCTTTATAGATATAATAAACACCTCCATACTTCCCCATTCTTTTTAAATTCATATAAATAAAGATATAATAAAAGACAAATAATCCCCAAGATGCATTTCATGCTGAACCAGCACTCATCAGATGACCCAGTCACTATCTCTCATATATATCTCTATTATATGAAGAGTATTTATCTAGAGTAAATTGTTACATTTTCATTTACCATCGTCAAATTGCCTCCACTTACTACTTTGACACCATCCATTTCAGATAAATACACTAATGATTATTACTAATCATTTTCGAAACTAGAGATTATCTCTAGCACAGATATAAACTTTAAACCTCAGTTAAAGATTAATATATCTGATTTTTTAATTTTATACACATACGGAGTTATTCACCTTTCTCTGTTCCGTAGGTATTATCTTTATAGATAAAAAAAAACACCTCCATACTTCACCATTCTTTTTAAATTCATATAAATAAAGATATAAGCTATTCTATGATTGAAATTTGCTTTGCATAATTTGGTATATTAGTGGAGTTACATATTTTGGGAATCAAGATTCATGAATCACAGTCCAAAGTGTGTTATTTTTAGTACTTAAAACTTTGCTTGCACTCCCAAACAATAAACCCATCCAATTACTTTTTGCTCTGCATGGTTTAGTCTAATAATAAGGTGGTAGATTTTAAAGTTCACATTCCATGCATAGAGTGATGAATTCTGGAGATCAAGAACCATCAGTTATGGCTCAGGTTTATCATTTTATGAACTCTGAGCAATAAATCATTTAATTACTGTCAAGCATTGGTGGTCGAGAGGTCAGCAACAGCTGCTTTACAAGCAGCTGTCCCAGGTTAGTGGGTTCACTTCCCGGCTGATGCTATGACTCATGAGAAAAAAAAATCATTTAATTATTTTATTCTGTATAATCTGGTTCATTGGTAGAGTGGTTAGCCCTGGGGCTCAAGGTCTCTGCATCACATTCAGATGTGTTGTGTCACTTTCAGCAATCAAACTTTTTATAAACTTTCAAATAATAGATTCTTTAATTATCTATTTGAAATATGATTTCATATTTTGCCATGTTTAACCATTAGTTTTTGCATAATAATAAATGTTACTTGCAAGATAGGCAGCAGGAATATTATCATCCATCCAAAAAAGATCAAATGGGTACTCTCTCAGGAATCATTTAAGAATCGATCACTGAAAGTGAAAGGATTAGCTCTGGTGCTCCATCCATGATTCTACTCCTATTCCATGCAAAACAACTCAAAAACTGCTGTTCAGACACTTGTGCCTCTTTGCCCATCATCAATATCAATAGATTACAATAATGTCTAAGTTACACTTACTCTACCTCTTCTTTTCACCTATACATAATCCAACTGACAAATAATCATAGTGATTACCATATTTAACATTATTAATATTTCACATGTAATTTTTCTGGGTACAACAATCATCTTTTGATAACCCTGGTCAAATAATAAGTACAATCTACAGTGACCTATCAAGGCTACCTGCTTAATAAATTACAATTTGAATTTTGTCATGACCCGCAGTGTCTTCACTCCGACTCCTGTGGGTCATGATCACACTTCATGTTAGTACAAACATACCTGGTTGTAAATTTGCAAGCAATTATTTACATTTTTGTACAATAGATTTATATAATTCAAATAATCAGAAATATAAATTGAACCCCTTAAGGTTGTAGTGGCTACATCCGTTCAAACCGAATGCTCAAACATTTCGTTTAGCATTTCAGTGCATTTGTTAAACTTTTAAAAATTAATTTAAAAAAATATAATCTATTGATTGAATAAACGATAAATTAGAGAGAAAAAAACTTTAAATATCCCCCCCCCCTTCTTTTTTTTTTTTTTGTCTAAATAAATAAAAGACTCAACTAGAATTGAATTTAAATTTTTAAAAACGTTTGTTTAAATTCTCAAGAGCTTCCCAGAAGCTGCCAAAATCGAAGATAAAATAGCTGCGAACAACCTTCATTTAAAATCAAAACAGTAGAAGAATCAAAAAAAAGGTTGATTTTTTTAAGTATAAAAGAAAAAAAATATCCAGATAAACTTAAAATGAGTCCATAGTTAATGTAATAAAATTTTAATAAGAGAAACACTACAAATGAAAAGAAGCAAAAGAATATACGCACACACACAAATAAAAAACATTCTGAAAGGACAACAAAACTTTTTTACAAACATAATATTCAATATAAACCTTTTTTCTAGATGTTATATATTTATTCTAAATTGATTTTATAGTGATGATTTACTCAATATGGTTTGGTGAAGTAATAAACAAGTGAATTCAAAGTCCACGATTATGGTTTAATAGTCCTTTCTAGTGCTTAAATTTATCTGATCTCCTTAATAACAAGCATATGATGTGTATTTTTGGAAACTGTTAATATAGATTTATTCTTTCTCTCTATCGTCTGGTATGAATTATGAAAGATCTTTTGCATACATTTCTGCTTTTCTTCAAATAATTAAAACAAAAAATATTGCTTATAAATCATGTATGCTACTTTATAATAATCATTTTCTGTAATTAAATATTACATCTAAATAAATATCATAAAATTTGTGTGTATTATGCCTACTAATGTTGTGCAGAGTGGTTGATCAATTTTACATCTAATAGCTGTCGCCTACAACGAACTTATATATATATATATATTGTAACGGAAATGAATAATCTCTAGACCATTCGTAACGGAACGAATAATCTAGAAAAAATCTATTTCTGTGCCACTCCTCATTGGGGCAACTTTTCAGCCATTAAAAAAATCAACAAATAGGCAAAACACACTTTACAAATAGTGTGATATATATCACCACAATTTCACCTGATAACATCATTTGGCAGATTGATGCTCTAGTTTCCCCTATAGAGATATATAGCAACAGAAGCATATACTACAACAAATGTACATAGTCAAGAATGATTCCAGTTAATTTTGGGTCCCACTTATATATATTATATGAGAAGATCCCATATTAATCTACACAAAGAATCTTCATCCTATTGTTAAGACAACTTTTATACGTACAAGGTGGATCCCCCTTTTACTTGTAAAGATTGTCTTGATGACAGGTTGAAGATTTTTGGTATAGATAATTTTCTGCAGCCTTCATGCTTATGAATCATCTAATTTTGAACAAACTCAGATAAATTATATATACGATTTTCAAATACATATGTGATTTGCTGCAAACATGTAAGATCAAATAATAATCAGTAAGTATTATTAATTAATAATGGATCTACTCACTATCTATTGAAGTGCCGAGAGGTCAGTGCAGCTGCCTTGCAAGCAAGCAGTTGGTTGCAGATGGTTGTTGCGGGTTCACCTCCTGGCCGATGCCATGACATATGAAAAAAAAATGAAGTTTTGATACTTGTGAGTTTTCAAGTAAACCAAGATGGCCGATCATATTTATGATTAAATCTATACTTTTGGGGAGAGGATATTTACAAAAAAAATGCATGCTAGGAAACATTGTATTTAATATTTACATTTAATTTTTACTACTGTTATTTTGAAAAAAGAAATCATCTTGGAAAAATTATTTACACTATTTACAGTTCGTTTTCTTTTTGGGGGGATTAACTTATTAACAGAAAAATGGAAAAAAATATAAATACAATATTTACATTTTATTCGTGTTGGTAGAATGCAATCATATCATGACCATTAATGAACACCTTTTGGGAGGGCCAGATCCTTTACCTTTGGAAATAGTTCAATGCATCATGTTCTATGACAGGAAGGTCCCAAATATTCATCATATAACAATTTACCCAAAAAACCTGCTGACAAAAAAAACACACTGAATTGAACCAAAGTATGATAGTGTTAAGAGTATCTTGTCACTTCTCACATTATAATATAAGAAAAAAAATGAAATAAAGCTTTTTAATGAAATTTATCCGAATTTCTTTTTAAAATTTAACAGTTGATTTATTAATTTTGTTTTAATTTACCAACTAACACGTCTTAGATAGATTATAAGCCCTCAAAACTGTATATTTATCAAAAATGGGGTCTGCCATCTTGATTTATTTGAAAACTCACATGTACCAAAGTTTCTTATTGTATTTTTGATCTTTCATAGACAATTAACTGTAATTATAACAGCTAAAGAAATGATTTTAAAACAGTGTGATACAAATTGATTAGGAAATGACTGATAGTTAATGTTACTAAATTCATTTCACTCTCCAAAGCCAAAATAATGTCAAAAAATTGCAAATCATTTTAGGGCTACTGATTTTTTTTTGGGGGGAGGGGGGATTTATCAAAGTCAAATCTCATACTATGGCTCTGCTTTAGGAACTATTAAAATTGAATCAATGATGAAAGTGGGAGTTCGCAGGAAGCAGCCTTCAAAAAAGTTAAAAACTTCCTTGCATCCAATCTAATGCACTGTCATGATGATAAATAAGTTTTTATCACTGATGCTTCCGAATAAGGAGGTCATGTTGTAATTTTGTATAAAGCTTATGATGATGAATACCATCCAGAACATTTAGAGCTGCTGAGAAAAACTATAATCAATGAGATCATGTTTATGGACAGGAAATTCGATCAATATGTACATGGCCACTCATTTAAATTCTATACAGACCATAGACCTCTATTGGAAATATTTGGAAAATATAAAAGACTCCATGCCAGTCAGAAAATGTTATGTTAGATTAACATCTTAGCTTCCTATGATTTTGAATTATTATACAACTTGGGAAAGGAAATTACACACACTGATGCTCTTTTTCAAACTCCGGGTATGCTAGAACTTGAGCACAAGTTACAGAAGTTAATTACATAATTCTAATCATTTAAACTTTTCTTAAAAATTGTAATTCAATATAAATAACCCATACACCATATATACTAAGAAAATTTTGTTGAATACTTTAAAATAAAAATGTTAAAGACATCAACACAGTATGCTGAGCACGCTTTCAACTAACTAGTAGTCATACTCATACCCATAAATAATACACACAACATATATACTAAGAAAATCTTGCTATATATTTGACTACCAGTTAATCAAAAGCATGCAGCATACTATGTTGATGTAATTAACTTTTTTTTTTTATTTTAAAGCAGTCAACAAGCATTTTTTAGTATACATGTTGTATGTATTATTTATACTGAACTTAATTTATAGTGATTCTATGAAATCTAAAATAGTAAAGAGCACAGTTGTGGTGAAATGGATGAAGGACAATATTGAATACTAGTTAGTTAAGAAATGAATAAAACAAGGTATTGTACTAACACTTGATCAAAATACATGGTCCATCAAATTTGAAATGTCCATGAAAATTCATCTAATGGTTGTATACTCATGACTGACTGCATTTTGATACCAAGTGAGAAGAGGAAATGTGTATTAGAGTTATAATAATAAGGGACATCCTGATATAGCCCAAATGAAAGAATTATTTTGATTGTACATATAGTGGCCAAAAACAAATAATGATATAGAGAAACCCATAAAGAAATGCCAGCTTGTCAACCAATAGTGAGACTACTTACAAAAGAGTCAGATCAGTGGCTGAAAGTTACTAAACCATGGCATAGGTAATATTTAGACCATGCAGAGCATTCCATGGGTATATATTTCTAGTTGTAATTGATTCATACTCACAATGGATACAATGTCAGATGGTGAAAAACACTAACATGGAAAATGTAATAAAAATGTTGAATGAATTAATCACTACTCATGGATATCTAAAACTAATAGTTATAGACAAAATTGCAGGTTTTGTAACATACCAGTCTGAAGACTTTTTGATTAATAAGGGAATACAGTACTTATTAACATCCCCATACTACCCTGAGTCCAATGGATTAGCTGAAAATGCAGCACACTAATTGAAGCTTACCTGATAAGATGAAATATATAGACATTCTTGAAGTTTTACCAGCAGCAATGTTCTATCAGCATTTGAAGCTGTGTTCAGTGACCAAAAAACATCTGCAGAACTGGTGATAAAAGATAACTTCACAACTCATGTTTTTATATTGATATCAAGTAAAATTAATAAAAAGTAGACTAACTTACAAAGTGTTAAATTTCGAGAAACTGTCTGAATATGGGATATATTAAAAAGGAAGTGGTTGCCTGGAATAGGAACTAAACAACTATCTAAGACATTATAAGTAATTAAACTGGTTGAAGGCAAAGAAGTTAAAAGGCACATAGAGCATTTAAGAAATTGTTTTTGGGAGTCGATGAATCAAATAAAGGAAATGGAACGTTGCCATACCTCTGATGTTTGTAATCCTGTAAAACATAATGAAGATAATACTAACTGAAACATCTATAAAACTGAATTAAATAAAAAAAGAAAAGTCTTTGAGTTCTAATCCTCCAGATCTATTCTGCTGAGTTAAGCAATGGGAAACTGATGAAGAAAGGCTCATATCTCTGTCAAGAAGAGCAAGAGAGCAATGAAGGCCTAAAATATTAGAAGATTATATTTATGACTGAACTTTACCCTATTTTCTAGAGTAAGGAAAGGCTGTGATATGTTCTGACAATAAAATTGTACATCACTAATATATAAAAATAAATAAAGTCTTTGTGTGTGTGCATGTATGGTAAGTGCCAGAAAGTAAAAAAATAAAATAGCACTGTAGAAAATTTAGTATGCCTAACAATAAAGTTATACAAATATTAAAATTAATTTAAATAGGCTAATTTGTAAATAGTGAAAAAGAATGACTGGTTATGCAAATTAAACAATGCCAAATAAAAACTACACAAAGAGCCATGTATGTGTGCAATATTGTGTGAGCAAGGCATATGAAACAGTCAGGTGCAGTGAAGCAGATAGAGTCAGACTGTGGTGAACTGAATGTGCATAAATTAATCCAGAGAACTGTACAAGATAGCACAGTAATAAGAAAATGCAAAAAACTTCCATATTTTATTGGCAAGATTGATTACGTTAAGTCAATCAGCAAGCCATTAATTGAAGTTACTAATATTCCTAATAATTTATTATACATTTATCTTTCAAGTAAATAAACTCTTCTTGTTAAGTATAAACTTTTGGTTGTGTATTTATTTTCTAAAAATGCATTAATGTGTATCCAGCTGTCTAAGGTCAATATTTTTTCTGTATATATCAAGGTGAATCATTTTCATGCTAGTAATGTCACTTGATAGACCAACATCGAAAGAAGAGAAGAGAATACCACTTGATACATTGTGTTATAACCTATGTACTATTAATTGTTTGTATTTGAAATGTTTAAAATTTGAATTTTTCTAAAGACATTTAACAATTGGATGATAGTCCAATATATAATTATAGTTAAAATAAATGTTTATTTAATGTAATTTACAAGTCTAAGTCATCATTTTGATTGAAAAAAGCTTACTTTAGTAAATTAAAGTTTCTGTAAAATGATTTTTTTGCTAGTAATAGCAAGTGTTTTTATTTTTTCTGAATCTCTCTCAATACTTTGTGTGTTTGGTTGTAATGCGTAAATTTCAATTTCTATACCGCATTCTGTCTGACCTTGTTTTATAATTTCTTTCCTATTTTATTTACTGTCTGCCTTATTGATTTATACATCATATTTCTTGGCTTTTTTTTTTAATTTTTTCATTTTATTTTTATGCAAATTACATAATACCTAGATTTAATATAATCGAGGAACAGGAAATTGTCTTTAATTCTTGGCATGATATTTTTATTTCACCAAAAAGAGTTCACCAAACTCTTTAACAGTGTCAAATACCTGCACTTTAACCATTCTCAGCTTTTTAAAGTTCTGTAAAAAGTTAAAAAATTGATAGATGGGACCTGAGATTTAAATGAAGCAAAACATACTGCAGTTACTGGTGGGGGAAATAAGATATGATTAGCCTATGGAACTTGCCATCAAGCCAGACAGAAAGAAACATCAAATAATAGCTTATCTTAACTACAATCTTATTGCAAGATTTGCCAAGATGAAATTCATGTTCTATAGTATTGATTATCCAGCACAAGCATGCTAAACATCACTATCCTCAATAGCCCCCCAGAAATCCTGTGCTTCTTAATCCAGATGGTAATTCTCTAAATGAGATAGCCTACAAATCATCTATTAATTGGAACATGTTGCCTATCCTCAAGAATTTGCCTACCTTGTTGATCATAAGGCAATGAACATGACATTAAAAAGTAATAATTGAGCAATACTATTGATGGAGAATTTGTAAGAAGTTTGTATGCTGGAAATGCCACAATCAGAATCAATCCTGGATCTTAACTCCAAAGTCTGATAATCTACCACTGCACTATACTAAACAAGGGCAATTTGACATTTGTTATCTGTCATATAGAAGTACACAGCCAAGCAAGTTTGGAGATAGCCTCAAAAAGAGGAAAAATTGTAACTAGCCACCATCAGAATTTGGACATAAACACAATTTGTGATCACCAGAATAAAACTATCATGATATGTTGAAGAGATTATCGGACTGCTATACTTAAATCAAAATAATACTTTTTATAAGCTTATAACAATAGCAAAAACTTATGGTAGTATTTTTTTTCCTTTTAATTAATTATTTCTGTTTAATTCTCAAATTTCATTATAAATTGTATGCATTTTGTTTTATATCTATCTACTTGCATATGAATATAAAGTTTGAATGTGATGGTATTCCATAATTCAAAAGTATCATTGAAAAAATTAAAAGGCTTATATGAAGCTGATATACACATATTACTAGAAGAGATGACAATACATAAAAGATTGAGGTTTCAAGTTGAATTTCAAGAGATTATACAAGAATTAAGATTAAATTAAGAATAAAACCCATGAAAGTAGATTTGCTGTAATATGTAAAGAAGATAGAATATAGGTTGGAAAATCAGGATTAAACTTGGAGTAATCTATATTCTATAATAGGTCAGAGGTATCTGAAAATGGTACAAACATTTTATTATGAAATTTTCCTTGCATAAGTTAATGCAGTGATAACTTTAGTACATTGCAATTTTTCCTGACATTCAAATGTCATGTCACCTCCTGAGTAACAAATCATTAGTTGTTTTTTGAATGTAAAAGTTGTATTTATTAATATATCTATAAAATGACAGGTATGTGCCAAAACCCCATACAAGAAATTTAAGGTTCAGAATCCACTTTTTTTTTAATCACAGCAATAAACAAACTGTTACGTTAAAATACTACTGTACTAAAACAAATTTTAAATCAAAAAACAAATCGCAGATATTTAATTCTATTGATATAAACATTTCAAAGATATAATCTTCCAAAGAAAAAAAATGTCATAAAATTAATTTAATAATAATGTACATAATTTTAGATTATATTAATAGCTAATAAAATCATCAAAGTATTCCATAATAAAATTATATACTATCTAGAAAGAGATTACGAAAAATGAAATTGTAATTAATTCTATCTTTTATCAAAGTATTCCTAATAAAATTATATACTATCTAGAAAGAGATTACGAAAAAATGAAATTGTAATTAATTCTACCTTTTTTGCGTAATACTTTTCAAAATGTAAATAATTTATATTTTCTAAATCAAATGATTTAATTTTAAATACTTATTGTGGCAAAAATGTGTAAATTAAAATTCTGAAGTGAAATGTTACGAAATTGATGATATACAGTTTTTAAATTCTAACTTTAGGTTAAATATTAAATTATATTTATTTATTATTGGATTATCAATAATAAAATTTAATAAATATTTGTGAAATCAAAGTTTAAATTTTTTTTTTCAAAGATTTAAAAAACATATAAAATTAATTAAGTTTTTTTAAAAAAAACGTAAAAATGTAAATAAATTAAAATTAAGAATTAGGCAATATACATGTCAACTATTTATTAATAACGTAGATGTAAGCAAAAAGCTCGTTACGTAGTAATGGCAATATATTACTTGACATGTCTATAACCTGGGTTTGAATTTCGACTGAATAAACTAACTTCTTTCAACAGACATAAGGCTTTTTTCAGATAAATAACTCGTAGTCAATCTCACTAAAAATCCATTACTAGGACGTAAATGAATAAATATCTATTTTTAGCCAAGAGAGTAAAACAAGGTCGTAAACATCAATCATTGAATACAGTCTTTCTCATTGCTCCTTTATGGTGGCGGAAAGTTGAAGCAGTGTTTTTGTCCATAATATTATCAACTGACATACCTATTCTGGATTTGAACCTCATCTAAATAAATTACATTTTTTTGATATAAAAATTTTTTCAGATAAATATCTTTGACATAAGCTTTTTTTTCTGGAGATTAAGATGAAGTTGTAACCATAATCTCCTAGCTATTTTAAGTCTGGTAAGTATAATCTACTTCACTGTTCTTTTATGAGAGTCTGTTGAAGTGACCTTTTATCTCAAATAGATTACTAAAACAACAAAAAGAAAATGGTTTATTTACGTAAGAGTTTAAAATATAAGGGATTTGAACTCAGACTTTCAAGCAACTTTCAACTAACCATACTATCTCATACTACTGATACACATGACCACACACATGTAGAAAAGATAAAGAATCACCAATAAAAATATTTTGTGCTGAACCAGCACTCATCAATTGGTCCAAATTATCATCTCCCATATATATATATAATCAGTTGCTCAGTTTATATTAAGATATCAAATCCTTATACTTTAATGGACAGGCTTCAATCTGCTCCAACCTTCAACTTTTCAGCCATCCATACCATTGAAAATCTGATGATAGAATGCCCAAATCCCATGCTGATGCCAATATTGTTGTCATGCCCATGTTGATCTCAAGTCACTCTGACCCCAATTGATGTCAGAACTAATCAGGATTCATGGCTGTTGAGTTTCAGAGTCTGCTTCTCTACCACTGTATTACACCATATAAGGCAATAGATTACTTAAAGGCCATTTGACTATGCAAAAATAATATAATTATTTTGCTATACTTAAAATATTTATTCCAATATTTTCTTGAAAAAATATGGTAATCTTCAACCTAATAATTATTAATAATCATTAACATATTTCACTGAAGCAAATGATGTTAATGTTGTGAATGGAAAAAGTTTGACACTTGTAAATCGGATAATAATAATTTAATATATGTATTCTTAATATAAATTTAACATTTATATTTCATATCTAGGTTAAAAAATTATATGATAATCTCTAGTTTAATAAATGATTAGTAATAATCATTACTGTATTTATCTGAGGTGGATGGTGTCAAAGTTGTGAGATCAGAAAGTTTGCCCTTTGTAAATCAAATTGTAATAACATAAATAAAACTAAAATTTCAGGCTCTTCAATAGCTTACATTACTGGGAAGTTGAGATCTAGTCATCACATTCTTTATTATCTCTAAGAATTCTTATTTCAATTTCAACATTTTTAAGAATTATACATTCTTCAAACTGGTTCTTTCAGATTTATCCTGATTCAAAATGTACTCGGTGTATTTTCTTTTAGTTTATGTTACTCTCTAATGTCTTCATTCAACACCACTATTTTTATTTTAATGTCTGCTTTTATATCTATGAGCAGTCTTAAAAAATACAAAAGTTTTGAACCATTCTGATCTTTGAAAGATATGTTTCCATATCTAAACACTTTTTCTATGTTTTGTCTTGAAATTCTGCCCAGATTTAGTCTCTAATAAATTTCTTCACTTCTGAATCTTTTGTTATCAAGGAATAATTCAATGATTGATAAAATATTGATAAATTTTTATATATCTTCATCAAAACCAGTAAATTATCATTATAATAATCTTCATTACCTTCATACTTATATTTTCATCTTTTTTTGTAAGTTGACTAATCTTAAACTTATTGTCAATAATAGATTTGTGCTAATTATAGAGCTTTTTAATTTTGGAATTAGAATAAAGTTTGATTGGTCAGTAAGGAACAAACTATCAACAGCCAATAAAACAACTAATACAGAAAATCTGTGAGCCTGCTGTACATTGAAGGAGTTGACAACAAAACTGATATATGTTTGAAGGTGGAACAAATGTTACTGAATCATGTTCAGAACATTAGTTAATCAGTTTAAAGTTACTATGGCAACAATGAACATTAATCAATGTCTTCAGGGTATAGTTACACACACACTTGTATTCCAAGTGGAAAGCTTCTGGTTGAGAATAATATATTTTACAAGGCAGGCAGTTAATGTGGATTGAAGTATTCACTTTATTAAAATGAGTCATGGCACTCTTTCAACCCACTAGTTACTATTGCACCAATTATGCATTTGTAATCTCACCAATTGTAAAATTAATTGAACTCTTATAACTACAGTAATTACATTATTGGAATGAACAAAGAAACTTCGTCATTTTCCATTCCAGTATTCTGCTCTTTTTATCTATAGAAATAGCATTACTCATGCACTTTCTCTCTTTCTACTCTCATTAATCACATAAACAGGGTGGGCCTTTTCCCTTTAATTAGGGTTACTACTTTCCTTATGTTTCCGTTTTGGATCCTAAAATGCCATTTTTGGGTTCAACCATACATCCAGGAAATTACAATCGCTTTTTTCTAATAAAATTTCACAAGTTAAAAATACAGGGCACTTGCCCCTCCAGACATTACTGATACAACCTGGAGCCTGGTTTCTCTTCTGACTCCATTATAAATGGTAGTTCTTTTTCTCTATTTTGTTTTTGATTTGTTGTTCTTTTTACTTTCGTATCCCTTTGCTATGTATTTACAAAAGATATATTTTGTAATTTATGTACCATTTTATTTATCTGTACTTTTATGATATATTTATATATTTGAATAAAATATATTGTATATGATTAAGCTTGATGTAATTAAAAACGAATTTAAACACAGACTTTCAAGCTCTTTTCAGTCATCCAATCCATCTTATACACCTGACATATATGACTACAATGAAAAAAAGATAAATGCTCTCCAGTACACATATTTTGTGCTGAACCAGCACTCATACTTTAATGGATCTACACCTTTCAACTCTTCAGCCATCCATATCATTGAAAATCTGCTGATGGTATGTTCAAAGCCCTTGTTGATGCTGATATTGTTGTCATACCCATGTTGACTTTAAGTCATTCTGACTCCTTATATATAGGACCTTAAGTCCATTTAAATACACAGAAGAAGGATTGGCAGAATACAGATGGAATTTGTAATGTTTGAATAGGAGTAAACTTGATATAATTAGAGAAGATTTGAACACAGACTTTTAAATTCCTATATATGAGGGAACAGAACGACTTAAAGTCTACATGGATATTTCAGAAATTTTGATATCAGCAAGAGCTTTGAACATTCCATCATCAGATTTTCAGTGATATGGCTGGCTGAAGAGTTTGATGGGTAGAATAGATTGAAATCTGTTCATTAAAGTGCAAAGATTTGCTATCTTAATAGAAACCAATCTCTAATTATATATGTGTGTGGGAGATGATGTTCCAGACCAACTATTAAGTGCTGGTTTAGTACAATATATGTATATTGGAGATCGTTTATCTTTTTCACATATATGTGGCCATGTGTGTCGGTTGTATAAAATAGTGTATGACCGAAGGGAGCTTTAAAGTCTGTGTACTAATTCCCAATATACTTTATAATATCTAGTTAAATTGTAAATATTTTTTTCTAAATTTGTATATAAAAAAAACCTAATAAAGATAATTTTTAAAAAATATCAATAATCTAGTTGATACGAATTTATTAAATGGTAATATTGAACGGAATATGTCTGAATCTATTAAATCAATAAATATAAAAACGAAGGACAGTAATAATTATGTGGAAATAATTTTTATTCCTGATATTGATAATGTGCAATTACATGTAATAATAAATGGGATGAAATGTAAAATGAACCTGATTATTGATGTTATTAAAATGTCTGATTTGAAAGATAATTTTGATCTATTTAATAAAATATTACTTTTTATTATTAATAAAATTATTCTTCAAAATAAATTTCTGACATATTAAAAGTTTCTATGATTAAAAAAAAAGATGTCAAGCGTTGGTGACCGAGTGGTTAGCACAACTGCCTTACAAGCAGTTGTCCCGGGTTCGCTTCCCAGCCGATGCTTTGACACATGAAAAAAAAAAAGATGTATGGCTTTATTGCTTAGGTGTTTATAAAAAGTTTGAGCACAAGATCTGAGAGTGCTAAAATTGATCCTGGGATCCGCTAATCCTAAATTGGATATTCTACTAACTACACCAACCACACAGGTTAATTGTTATGGTTGCACCTGTTTATAAAAATAAAGTTAAAAATGGCTTTAATAATTACAAACCTATAGTTATACTTTCCTCTAATATCTAAAAAAGTTAACGAATATTTATATGACCCTATTGATTTTTTTTTCTTTTTTAAATCACCACATGGGATTTTGGGAAAATAAAAGTACTATAACTCTCATAGAAGACTGTTGATATTGTAAATGCCTTAAATGACAAAAATATGTTTATCTCATTTTTGTGGATTTTTAAAAAGCTTTTGATCGTATTGATCATAAGTTGCTTTTCTCATGTGTAGAAAAATATGGAACTCGTGGCCAGATTTGGACTTACTGAAAACTACTTAAAGGATAGATCTTATACTACTAAAATTAATGGAACTTTGAATAAAACAAAGTTGAATAGTGAGTTTTTCAGGGTTCAATTCTGAGTTCTTTACTATTTTTAATCTATGTCAAATAATATTGATGAAATCTGTAATAAAAAATTTATTTACCTGTATACAGATGATGCTATTTTAATTAGTAGAAATTCAAATCTGGAAGCTGCTTTCAAAAATCTTTAAACTAACTATAATAAAATAATTAATTGATATTCTGCTAAAAATAAAAGCAAAACAAAATTTATGCTAATATCTTCACCTCATTTTAAAAAAGAAAGTTTTAATATTTTCATCCACTCCAACACTTGTACTAACTCTCGGAGTTTTCAGAGTAATAGACTCTTGCATAGGATTGAAGACATTGACACGTGTAAATATATTGGTGTTATTATTGATAATAGAATGTAATAGTCAAATCACATTAACCAACTTTTACAAAAATTTAGAGATTTGGGCTTTATGTTTTATAAAAAAAAAAAATTCCTCTCATACAATTATTTTCAGGCATTAATCGGTTATGCTACTGAATTTTATTATATAGTTTTTCAAGTACATAAAATTTAAAACGATTAAAAACATTTCAAAATAAGATTATTAATCTAATACACAGTGTGACACAAGATGAAGATAAAAATAGGGATTTACTGAGTTTGATAAACTTTTGCAACTTATAATTATTAACAGACATTATTTTAACAATACAATTAAGAATTATACATATCTAATTATGTAACTTCCCTTAAAAATAAATATATCATTTCTTTTAGATCATCATCATCAACCATTATCAATCCACTGCAGGGTGAAGGTCTCTCCAAGTTTAATCCATCTTTTCCTATCTTTAGTTTCTTTTCTCCACATCACCCCTGCACACTTTCTTATTTCATTCATCCATTTCACATGTGGTCTCTTTCTGGGTCTTTTACAATCTCTTGGAATCCAATTTAAAATTTCAATTGTCCATCTATTATCATCTCTTCTAACAATATATCCAACCCAACTGCACTTCAGTCTTTTAATTTTTTCAATGAGGTCAGTAACACCTGTTTGTTCTTTTACCCATACATTGCATTTGCAATCCCTTCTTGTTACTCCCAACATGCATCTCTCCATGCTTCTTTGAGTGGTCTGAAGTCTCTGTATTTCTCTTCTATTAAGTGTCCAAGTCTCAGATGCATAAGTAAAAACTGGCAAAACACATTTATTAAAAACCGTCCTTTTCAAACACATAGGCATATTTCCTTTTAGTATCAAGTTATTACTACCAAAAGCACTCCAACCAAGTTTAATTCTATGATTAATTTCATCCATTATATTTCCATCTGTATTAATAATCTGACCAAGGTATTTGTAACTGTTAACTTCTTCTAACTCGTCATAATCAGTCTTTATTTTCATATTTTGAGAAAATCTATTAAACATTTCTTTAGTCTTTTTAACATTTATCCTTAGTCCTACTTTCATCTGATAACTCATGCAACATTTCCTGTAGCTCTAAAGCATTATTATCAAAAACAATTACATCATCTGCAAAATCTAAATGACTTAAATAATCTCCATTTACTTTCACTCCTTTAGCTTCCCATTTTAATCCACAAAATACTTCTTGAAGCACTGCTGTAAAAAGTTTTGGAGATATGGAGTCACCCTGTCTTAAACCCTTTTCAATGTTGATTTTCCTACTATCATTATAAGTAAATAAGCATTTATTTTTATATGACACTATGTGTACAATTGTATTACATTCAAAGATCAGCCTTTCAAGCTAATTGTGCATGTGTCTTCTGTGAGTGTTAAATAATAAATGAATACTTCACTCTACAATACAAGATTTATTATTTAACACTCGCAGAAGACGCATGCACAATTAACTTGACAGGCTGATCTTTGAATGTACTACTATCATTATGTAATCTAATTGTTGCTGTTGCATTTTTATAAATATTCTTTAAAATATGACAATATCCTGGATCTACACCTTGATGATCCAATGCTTTAATCACTGAAGAAATGTTTATAGAATCAAATGCCTTTTCATAGTCTACAAATCCTAAACATAATGGCAACTCATATTCATTTGTCTTTTCTATAATTTCTCTCAATACCTGGATATGATCTACTGTACTAAAACAACTTTTAAATCCAACTTGCTCTCTTGGTTGGTGGAAATCCAGTGTTTTCTGCAGACGAGTTGTAATTATCTTAGTCAAAATTTTGTATAAAACTGATAAAAAACTGATAAGTCTGTAATTTTTAATATCTTCTTTATCACCTTTTTTAAATATTAATATTAATACTGCATTCTTCCAATCATCTGGTACATCTTTATCATTTAGACATTTGGTATATAACTTTGCTAAAAAAAATCTATTTCTTCACCTGCTTCTTTTAATATATCAATTATAATTCCATCTAAATATATTTAAATATATTTTTAAATATATGGTAATATAAATTACATGGTTCTTTTATATTTTCTATCTGTATAGAGAAACAATTTATCTACCATGAGTCTGTATATTGGACAATTTATAATTTCATTTATATATTTTTATGCACTTATTTTGTTTATATTTAATACTTAGATTTAAAATGTCTTAATTTAATTTTAGAATTTTATTATAGTAGCTTTTAAATATTCAAGATAAAAAAAAAATAGTTTGATTTCTTAAACATTTTTTTTCACTCTAAAAGATTTTATTAAAATAACAAAGTGATTTTCATAATCAAAATTTCTCCTAAAAAAAACTTTTGATGGGCTTGCTCTTCACTCTATTCAAACCTTTCTGTATCAGAGGACCCATAATCTTTTGTATGGGCTAAAAGGGTGGTTTACATCAACTATTTTTCATTCTTTAAAACCCCCTTGCCACTGCCTACTGATAGGCCCCCACCTGTAAAACCACTGGCTTGGCTGGAGAGGCTTGTTGCACTGGTTTAAGGAATGGGAATTGGAAGTGAATTGTTGTCAGCTAAATTGAAATATTGAGATATACACCAATTACTTAACCTTACCACAGCTGCTCCTCATAGTTTCTTGGGACTTTCGAATGATCTGATAATTAAGAAATTCAAGATATTGGAGGGAAAATTTCTGGATTTCATCATAAACGTAAATTTAACTCCACTCCTCACCAGTGAATTTTTAGTCATGGGGAGAGGCTTTGCCAAACTAAATCCAATTTGCCAGATGTGCAATTGAGAGAACAAATCAACGCAGCACCTCTTCTTTGGTTGTGCAATATTAAATAAAAGCAGAGCAATACTCAATGGCTGGATCACATCCCATAAACAATGGATTTTTAACCTCGATGAATGCCTAAAAACTGGAATCTTCGGATTAATTAGACTGTCAATCATGATGAACTATATATATAGTCTGTACAATGAGATGCCATCTGATATTTGGGGAGAATAATGGTAATTTACACAATGAACTTTTGTGCAAGATCAGGGCTGTCAGGAAGAGGGATCATATGATCTCACCAGAAAGAATCTATAATGATACCTGGAAGCTTGTGGTGTTGCCAGAATAGTTTTTACTTCAGTGCTAGTGGGTTTCCTTCATGGTCTGTCTGAAAATCTCTCTGCATAAGCCACTAAGATGGTTCTGGCCATGGTCAGGTATGCCTTCTTCAGGTGATTGAGAGTCAAAGGCTCAGCCCTTCTATAATGGTTGGAAATCTGGAGAATGTGTATGGTTTCCCTGCTCAAGTATTATCAGGTAAAGATGCCGAACTCTAAATTTTAGAGAAATGACAAGACTGATGAAAAGAGTGTGTGTTGTTTAAACAGTCTGAATGCTCATCATGACTCAAAGCAGTTTTATTTGTTTTTTCACTTTGTGTTTTCTCTACTATTTTTTTTTATATTCAAAGGTAATAAATTTACTTTTGAAAATAATAATAAGAAAACTTTTTAAAAGAATACCCAAGCAGGCTAATACAAGTAATTTGGAAAATGTTTACATTGTGTGCATGGGATTACAGATAGAAGTATTTATGTCACGTGTGAATCATAATTCAATACACTATACGTTATAATGGATGCACATAATGTGCATATATGAAATACAGAAACACTTTCTGAATTTTTACGCTTGTGTTTTTTTTTTTGTTGCTTTTCTGTCAACAAACTATTCTTAAATGTCATCATTTTTGTTACCACTCCTACCTCGCAAGTCTTCAATTAACACTTGATTTAATGATAAATTTAAACAGAATGATATTCTGATCACCAGATAAAATGTGGTGAGTAAAAGAAAAGAATTTCGGGGACTCCCAGAGTAAGAATTTTATAGCTTTCTGTAAATAGAAACAGTACTTGAATAAATATACATTTATGTACTTGAATAAATATAGATTTTTGTACATGAAAAATAAGTCATTCCACCCAAAAAAAATCTCTATGGTGTCTTTTAGAGCAAAAATTAATATAAGACCTGGTCTTATTTTCAGCGAGACACGTTATGCATATATTTCAAGATCATTGGATTATGTTTGTGTTGGGTGAACAATTTTTAATTCTGAGCCATACAAATCTTGATAGACCAAATCTATTGGGAAAATGCCAAAATTCTTAGAAAGATCAATCTAATTAAGTTTCTTGTTTGATCTGGAAAAATATTGCCTGTAGCCTTATAAGAAATTCATTTTTATATCAAATTCTTTAGTGATTGTGAAGTGATTCTCTCAGTTAAATTTTCAAAAATAGAACCTTTATTTAAAACATCTTTTAGGTGGTAAAACTATATCCTGAATTAATAATAAATTCAGTTACCACTTCTAAACAAAAGTCAGTTTAGATTATTATTTTACTATCAAATAGAAAATATAGATAATGCAAAATGCTTTCTTTTATATTCCAAAGTGGGTTTTTTTTATATGCAAAGGAATGTATTTAGTATTTTCCCCCAAACTTTTATAAATTTTGAAATATTTTAATCACAAAATCAATTCTAGTCTTGTGTTGTTAGCCGAGAGGTATCGCAGCCGCCATGCAAGCAAGTAGTTGGTTGCAGACGGTTGTGTGTTCGCGTCCCGGCCGATGCTATGACATATGAAAAAAAAAATCAATTCTAAATTCAATAATTTTGGAAGTAAAAATTTTCAAAATTAAATTTGGTACAAGTTCATATTTTAACACTGGATAATACAACAAACCACACTTTCATTCTTAGCTTACATAATTTATATAAGAATAACTTTGTAACTCTAGCGCCATCTATATTAGACATAAATAAGCAGTGGTTGCCAATATATGAATAAACAATGCAAGACTTTCTAAAGACTGTTTTGTAGTGCACTTGAACATTGTTTTATGGTAGAGATAGGTCAAATGATTGTAACAGTCAAATTTTGAAAAAGGTAAATGGAAAATGAGTTTGAACCAGAAACCATAATCAATCTGCTGCTGATGACTTATTATTTAAAAATACCAGTACTTCTGAAAGTTTTTGTTTTAGTAAAAAGAAACACAGAGGTACCAAACTTTCTAAAAAGAAAGTTTACTCTTGATATATTTTTAAAGGAACGATTATCATCAATTATTACTGCCATCTTAGCGTGTTCCCCAGTGATTTCTCATGGCTGTGAATATTAACTAGCACATGAGTGTAAAAAGAATATATATATTTGTATTGAGTTACACACACAAACTAAATTGATTATAAAAATATTTAATCATTTATTAATAATGAATAAATAAAAGCGTTGAGTATATACTCGCAACTATCGAAACGTACACAAAAATATTATAGAAAAAAAAGATATTTTAAGTTTAAGCTATGGTTCAAGATTAAGGCTTTATAATAAGATATTACCATGTTAAGTAGACAAATAGTCATTAACCGTGGGGGGGGGTTCAGGTACTGTTCTTTCAACATTTTACTGTAGTCTGTTTTAGTTTTTCCGGTGATGATATTCTTCTTCAATACTGGTGACGTTAGAGAGAGTAAATACAACATTACTGGTGATGTTCTATGAGGTATAATATCTATAGGTCTTGAGCCATTTATACAGCACCATCCATTTCTTCCTTTTCTTTTTTACTGCATTTTAGAGGTGTTGCGTGAGCTAGTTTTTAAACTGCAGCACTAATTTCTAAATCCAGACACATTTTGTTATATTTTTTGGTAATATTTTATTGTTCATCCTAAATGAAAGCAATACAAATTTATTTGATTGGAAGAAAAACCAGACTAAATATATCACTCTCAAATAACCACTGACACTGCCATATCGAACAGCTGCAATGGTACTGATTTCATGCACTGATAAGAACAAATGAATCTCAGTGGAATTTTCTGAAATTCACTAAATATGATGCTTTTGACCTGCCATAATTAGCAGCATCTTTGAACAGAATCTCAAACAACAGTTGAAATAATTCTTATTAAAAGTGATTTAATTAGTTGTATTTACATGATAATTATGCAAAATATTGAATGAGTGTTATATTATTGATTTTTTAATTTAATAATTTTTTTATGAATGTGCTTCAGCACCGCAGTGCTTTTGGACTAACAGGCACTGGTAAATTTTAAACACTTTTATTTAATTTAGAAATTATTAAAGATAACCTCCGGATAATGCATTATTTCTTGAATATTATAAATCTGCACACACTCACCTGCCAGTGAGAATTTTAAAAACTTAAGAGAATCACTTTAGAGTGTATTTGTATATACACTAACTTCCACTGACCATGCTTATATCAGGACTTGAGTCTGTTAGGTGCCTGATGTTATAACCAAATACTGAATTGTATAAATTTATTTAACTCTTTCATTCTCCTGTGATTGGTTAAATAAATTTATACAATTCAATATTTGATTATAACATCAGTACATGCATGGTCAGTGGAAGTTGGTGTATATACAAATATGCTCTCAACTTAAATGATTTACTTAGGTTTTTAAAACTATTACTGGCAGGCGAGTGCACGGAGATTTATAATAATCAAGAAATAGTGCATTATTGGAGGTTGACTTCCTCTTTAATAATTATGTATTTTCAGCACTTTATAAGAGTAAGATTTACATTTATAAGTCATATAACTCTTATCGTAGATGGTTAAAAATGAGAGTGTCTCCTGTGATAGGTTAAATAAATTTATACAATTCAGTATTTGATTAAAACATCATACATATTAGACTCAACCCCTTATATAAGCATGGGCAATGGGAGTCAGTATATATACAAATACACTCTAAACTTATGTGATTCATTTAAGTTTTTAAAACTCTTAATGGCAGGTGAGTATGCAGAAATTTATAATATTCAAGAAATAGCGCTTTGTCAGAGGTTGACTTCTTTTTTAATAATTGTAAATTTTCAGCACTTTATAATAATATTTAACTTTGAAATCTTTTTGCTTGTCCATTAATCTATTTTGATTAAGTCTTGCAACTGATTTTTAACATAGTTGTATGAAACAGATTTTGTTCAAATGTTGTACACCTGTTAAATATTAGTGACTGCACTATATTTGAGGATTATCCATTCTAAAATCACATCAATATCATGCTTTGATTGAATTTTATAAGTAATTCAGTAAAAGTATTTACAGTTAATTGAAATAAAAAGAAAAAGAAATGAATGAAAATTTTAATTTTTCTTTATTGTTTAATTAAAACTTGCTTTAAAAAAAAACACTACTTTTATATATACTAAAATCTTGTAAATGACTTTTAACACTTCAGAATTTAATTTCAGATGGTGAAATACAATGACATTGGTTATATTGCCACTTTTTAAATTTGAATATAAACAGTTACAAAAAGTCAGTTATAAAATATTCAAATATTAAAAAATAATATACATATATATATATATTAAAGAAAATTAAGTCATACATCATGTGACGTAATTTATTATGGTTGTACTACAAATGTAGTATAATGAGCATGCTAATAGATCTAAAAAAGCTTTTCTGATAAATGTCAGAAGAGAAAGCATTTAAAATCTCTATCTAAAATTATCACTATCCTCAAACCAAATTTAGTTCAGTCCCATATTGCTATTTAAGTTAGATAGCGGGATTTGAAGACATATAGATGTCTGAAAATTTCAGATTTTCAACTTAATAGTTAAGTATTAGATAAATACTGTGTTTGAGTTGATATTTTAAATCTAGTGTCTGAATATCCTAGCACCTCACTGAGGAGAGCCATCAGCCTCGAAACCGGTTTGGGGATAGTGATAATTCTAGATAAAGATTTTAAATGCTTTCTCTTCCAGAATTTATCAGAAAAGCTTCTTTAGAGCTATTACCACATTCATTATATTATATATATTATGCACTTAAAACCAAAAAGATTTTTTTTTTCTTCAATCACAAATTCAGTTATTATATGTAACTGTAATTAAAGTAGGCAAAACTCCCCATGTGATGTTTTGTAATTAAAGTGTGGAATAGCCATAAATTAATTAATTCAATCACTAGTGATTGAATTAATTGGTGCAAATACACTACTCAAAAACGTTATGTAATTACTAATCTGCGTTGTCTACTTGTTATTACTAACAAGTTGCTTTGTATTTGAAAAGTTTAAATAAAGTTTAAAATTTTCTAGACATTTAACATTTAATGCTAGATGATGGAAATTACTCCATATCTAAAACACCATCATCACAAATCTTCAGGCAAATATCTGTTTCAGAATAGGCTTCTGATTATAAGAAAAATATGATTTAAACACAATCCCCTAATCATAGATGATAATCCAACTTTTTGTTATTTACTGTTTGTGTTTACAAAGTTGTTAATATTTAAACTTTAATATATTTACACATGCATACACACACATATATATATATATGACTAAATATTTTTAAAAAATTGTTATTATGAAGTAAACTAATGTGTGGGATTATATCCTTGTAAATAAGCTATAAATATGTTTAACAGTGATGTTTCTAGGGAAACCATTAATCAAACTGCTAGTTCCCAAAGATGAACGACTTTTACTCTCCTATCCCACAGTAATCTTTTTGTTTTGACTTTAATTAGCAATAGAAAGAGATGCTCTTTTTTATCTCTAATCCACATTATTATGAAAATAGTAAGTCAGTTTAAATCCATCTAACAACTTAAATTAGACATAAAAGATAGGAATATTTCTAATTAAACTCAAGACAAAAGACTATTATTGAAGATAGATAAAGGGTGATTTAATTTTGATACTATCACTAGTGAGTGATGGTTTCCTTAGCAACATTACTGTTAAACATATTTCTAGTTTATTTACATGAAAATGATCCCATACTTTATACTGCTTACATATTTTCTGAATATATGTGTACTTGATGGGAATGCATTTGAGTTTTCATATCATGAAGTTTGCATTCATAATATTTAACAAAAAGTTAGGCTATTATTTCTGGTGGTAAGATTCAGAGGTTTAATCTTCTAATTTATCTTATGATTAAAAGTTTATTTTGAAAAACATATTTGTAGTAAGAGAGTCAGTTTGGTATATTTTTCAGATATCAATAGACCTCATATTAAAAATACTCTGAATTCATTTGACTGGTAAAAAATGAAATTCTTTATTCTATAATTGTTTCAAGCCCCCTTTCTATTTTACACACTACTATTTTAATAACTTTGAATACTATTAACATTAACTGCAATAGAAAAATTAAATTCTTAATTGATCAGAAGTTCATAAGAATTTTGAGCACAGAAGTCCCACCTGGAGCTGTGATGTATGGATCTTAAGATCTAGTGTCCAATGTAGCACTAAACCAAACAGGATATTAATAATAATAATAATAATAATAATAATAATAATAATAATAATAACTATCATCATCATCATCATCATCAAATAGCTTATTATTTCAGGGTTCATAAAAACAGTGGAAGTGATAAGTTATGTTTATATGCAATAGTGATAAAAACAAACTCATACAAGTATAGTGTTAAATACTTTCTTCACTTATATACAAATGCATTCACATGTATTTACCATGACAGTTGATAATACTGTTAGCTATGTATAATGTCTATTTGACATGCAACTATTGAAACAAGGGACTTCACATGCTTTTATAATTGTGCCTAACTCTTGCAGCTATGTAGTTGCTGCTTCCCTCATATCTAGGTATGGTTTCACTTTTTCCAGTACTATAACAGCTTGTCTCATGTCAGGTTTAGTATCTAGCAGTGTCCAAATCAATGTAAACTTGCATTATGTTTTTACAATATGGAAAACAACACGTGTATTGCCATCCAGCTCTTACATTTATTTGGTTGATATCTAACTATGACTTCCAAATCATCCAATTTATAGCCAAGTTCCTGTCCTTAATCAGAACAATTGGATTCACTGAGCATTTTCACCTATTTATTTGTTTTTACCCTTGGTTATTATATATACCCATTGGTTTATAGAGGTAAATGTTAAATCATCAGATCAAGATAAAACCGAATCTGGACAAGTCCATTACTTGAAGATAAATTAAGTCTTAACACAACTGAAGACATGATTCATGAACTTGAGTTCCAGAATCAGCCATGGGACCACTGCACTAAATCACTCAGGCTATTAATAATAATAATAAAATGGTTTTATTACTCAAGAGTTCAGAATGAATCTGAAGGGATATTTGGTCTCATTTCACAAATCTCAAGTTCAAAGGTTATTAAAACCAATAATCAAATGGTGCATCATTCGAGAACTCATAATATGTTCAAACAGTAAGAATAGCAGGGCTGAATTGTGATCCATAGAGCTTGAGATCAAGAGTAAGGTGTTCTTACAGTACCACAAACCATAATAAAAGATTGGCCTACTGCTCTTTAAAGCTCTGTTTCTGCACAGCTGTGTCTAAAATGCAACTTATCACAATTCTTCTGAGTTGTTGCTTTTAGACTAAATAAAATCAAGATGATTTTTAGCCTTATTTTTTTTCTTTTAAATATAGTGAAGTAACCTTTACTTTTAATGGCTGTTTACGCTAACAATGGCTGCTAATAATATATATATGTTTGTTAAGGATTCACAAATCTTTTACCTTTTTTTTTTTTTTTGGAAAATAAAAGACTTACTGAAGGTCACAGTGCATAAAAAACCCAATATATTGATTTGCAAGTTTGTCTAGACACTTTCGTTATTTCTTAATAGCGGAGAAGCTTGCCTATTTTTGTCAATAAGAAACATACGATGTTTGAAAATTCAATATTTGTCTATTATATTTCATAAAAGATGAAGCTATTTAATAACAACAGCCTAAAATAGTTTCAATCATAAACAAGAATTGATGACGTTAAGTAAATACCACGTTATAGGAAAAAGCGGAAAAAAATTCTACCCACAATTCAACATTATTGATATTAAATGTTTTTAAAAACCACAACAAAACAACAATGTTTTTAAAGAAAATCCTATATAATCCCACATCACAAATATATAATACCAAACCTCAGTTAGCAAAAACCCGTTGTTTATTAAGTATTAAATGTCTTTGATGTTGGTAATTTATAATGAGTGATTAGGGTTGTTATCGTAAACTCATTAATATCGAGACCATTTTGACATATGAGCATAAAATAGAGGTATTAAATATGAAAATGAGTATAAAAATTGCCTTTAGCTAAAACTGATTTTATTAATATAAAGTTTGAACTCTAATGGGATAGTTCAAGATATCCAGAACTATTTCCTGGATAAGTAGATAACTAAAACTATAGAATGGTTTATAGCTCCGAAGTTTATAAGGAGTTCAGTGGAGAAAAAAAATTGGACAGTAACACAACAAACCTTCAATATTATTGTAAAATAATACATATTTTTGCTCTTCACTCTAGCGCCATCTTTTGTAAGCTTAGAGGATTAAACTGCATCTGCTAATCAATGAATAATCAAGTCTATGATAGATGACACTAAAGTAGATAATTGCTTTGGTCTTATATTATATGAGCCAGAGAATGGTTCAGTAATTCCTATATAGTTGTGTATTCAGTGTCTCTGTTTTACAACCATATGTTAAAAGATGTACTATAGTGTGCGTGTGTGGGGAGGGTGGTTAAGTGGTTGCTATTATTACATATTTTCATATTCAATGTTTCTGTTTTCTAACCCTATATTGAATTTGCCTAGATATTATTGACAGAAATGTAATCATAAGCATTATAATTATTTGTTATAATTATTAAGCACATAAAAAAGTTTTCAGCTAATTCAAGTATGATTAATTATGAGTTGTTTGAGCTATGAAACTGGCCTATTGGGCTTAAATTTAGAAGTCTTTAGCTCTTAAATCCATTCCTCTACCAATATGCCAAACTGCTTAGGAAAACTCATGGTAAATAACATAATTTAGATATTTAAACTCTGGAATATCTATTAATTAACATGAAAATATACTTTTAAATTACTACTAAAATTTACATTTACTAAAATTATTGTGTAAAACTACTTACATAATAAAGTGAAATAAATAAAAACATTACTTAAATAAGGAAAAGGAACTAAAGATAAAATCTGATTAAGTAGGAAATCAACTGACAATAACTAATTAACAACTGAATCCTAAAAGGATTGAATGTTTTAAAAAACCTTAAAAGATAATAAAAAACCTTCCACCCTGATAAAGATAAAGCAGATAGATTACTCCAGAAAACAAAAGAGAAAACTATTTAAGCAGGGTGAAAAATGAAAGCAATGTCTTTTTCTCTCTCACTCATGAGTGCACACAACTGGGTGCAGATGTATATGAATCAGTGGAAGAAACAAGTGGGGATTTGTATCCAGACCTGGAATCTCAGTTCCTGAACATACTCAAGCCTACTATGGTTCAAACAGATCACCCTGATTTTATTATGATTTATATATGCCTCAAGAGAGCCCACAGAAGTAAAGACATTTGCCAAGACATTGGGTAAATAGTGACTTTAATTAATTATTAAGTATGATTAAGCAGGGGATTAATACTTTCCTGAAGATATCTGAGGAAGTGCATATAGTGAAATCGAACAATGTATTTGTATTGTATTATGTATAATGTACAATGATGTGTATCTATCTTATCAGAATTACAGAGTTCTGTTATTAAAATTAGTTTACAAATTGAACTGCAGTAATGTTAATTACTTTACTTAGAAGGGCAAGAATTTAGATTACTCAAAAGAAAGTTAAGGTTAAGACATAATAAACACAAAAATTCTATTAAAGAAAAACCCCAATACAGTTAATGGTTGCAGTTTTCCTATACAATAATATGGATTAGATTTTTTTTTTTTTTGTGGATGATGAATAATAGAGAGATTTATCTTGCTTAGAAGTCTCTCTCAGCAAAATCGGCTTTGTGTTACGATTATTTGTAATTCTGTGTGTGCATATTTTGAATATATTATTTATATTTGAGTTTGCATTTTATAATTACATATAATAATCATTTATAAAATTATTGGATTTATGACATTCATCTCCTCTCATACTATTTATAATCTATAGATATTTTTAAGTTTTATTTTTGTATTCTCCTGATTAGAATTGACAGTCTAATTATATTAATTGCACATAATAATCATGTAAACATGATAATTAACTTTATGGAGTGCAATTCCAGTCAAACTATTTAGAAGTTATACTATATATATATATCATTGAAAACAAATCAACACTTAGACAATCCCAATATCAATAACAATCAACAATTTCAAACTGTTGTTAAGGCAATATCCTTTTATATATATATAGTGTTTTTAAAAAGTCTGGATTTTTTTTTCTATCTCTTGAATAAAATCATAAATATTTAATTTAAATTTTAATGGTTATCATATTGATGTATAGGAGGAAAGAGGTGTTGTTGATTTTCCATGGTCACCTGATGAAAGCCCTACTTTGTGGACAAAATGCTGTAGAGATGAAATTGGGAGAGTGATGTTGATTTTCCACAATCATTTGATGAAATCCCCAATCCTGGACAAAAATTATAAAAATGAAATTGTTGTTGGTTTACTTTATGCATTGAAATGGATGAGCAGATGTGTATTCATTTCCATGCATGTGTGTGGTTTGATCAAATATCTTGGATATATTATTTCTAACTGAATGTACCTTTTTTATAATACAATATTAATATAACTGCCATTTTTATGAAATAGATGTATTTAATTGATACATTACTCTGTACACAATCTAGTTAGGTAGTTGTTAATATTGATTGCAAAAAAATATTAAGCTATTTTTTGCTTAAAGAGAAAGAAGTGTGGAACAACTTAAATATATGGATAAATAAGAGTGTGGTGAACATAGAGTGACCATGTTTTCAATATGATGATTTCTTTATCATTATTACGCAGACTATTTATTCCATAGATTACTTTCATCAGTAATTTGATTGTTACATTTTGATTTATGAGTGTCAAATTTACTTCACAATTTTGACATCCTCCACTCTAGATAAATACAGTAATGCTTATCAGTAATCATATAATACTAAATTGTCCAAGCACTTTACTACTGTTACACAATGCTTTATTTACCACCCTTTTTTACAGTTTACAGTTTCGATTGCCCAGCAATCTTTTTCATAACTTTATATTTCCTAACCAGAGACTGTCTCTAGCTTAGATGTAAACTTCAAATCTAAGTTAAAGATTAATATATCTCATTTTTAAATTAAGCCCACACATGAAAGGTGTCAAAGTTGTGGGTAGAGTAAGTGTGATATATGTAGATCAAAACGTAACAATGTACTGTTTATAAATATTGTAAATTTGATATAAAAATATTTAGATGAAATATGGTAGCATGGATTAAGTCATGAGAGCTGGTTCAGTATGAAATGCACTTTGGCGATCATTTGTCTTTTATTGTGTTTTTATTTATATGATTTTAAAAAGATGTACTGTTGTGGAGGTTATTTAATACAGTAGTTTTAGCTATTGAATTTTTCTCTTCCCTTTAAAATTTATCTAAGCTTATTAGATCATAATCTTTATATATATGTGTGTGTGTGTGTGTGTGTTAAGTTTTCGAACTAAATAATAAAAAGTTAGAATTTTAAAATCAAATGATAATACTTGGTCATTATATTTTTAATTATATGTTAACCTATTTGAATACAAATATAATAAATATACTGAACTTTAGATATAATTAGGGAGGATTTGAAGCCATACTTTCAAGCTCTCTCTCTAGCTATCCACTCCATAACCAATATACATGACCACATATATATGAAAAAGATAAATGATCTCGAAGTTGTCCAGATCTTTATCTCCCACACATACATTTAATCAGTGCTCAGTTTATATTAAGATATCACATCTTCAAACTTCAATGGACAGCCTTCAATCTTCTCCACCCTCTAATTCTTCAGTTATCGATATTATTGAAAGTTTGGTGGTGGAATGCTCAAAGCCTTTGTTGATGCTATTATTATTGTTATACCAATGTTAACTTTAAGTCACACTGACCCTTCATCTATAGGACTTTTTTATGCACATTTAAATATACATAAAAGGGATGGGCAGAATTCAGGCTAAATTCGTGATCTTTGAATACAATTATAATACATATATTGAACTTGAGATGTAATTAGAGGGGATTTGAACCCAGACTTTCAAGCATGCTTTAGCCATCCACTCTATCTTATATAACCAATACACATAACCACATATATGTTGCATCATGTAGAATTGTTAAATGCTTTTTAGAAAAAAATTAAAACTTTATTTAAATTTTTCAAATGCTTTCAATTGTTGTAGTAGCTGTTATGCTAGTACATAATACATTATTTGGAGTGATATTATTATTTCTTTTTCAGGTGTTGCTGTCCTCATCGGTGATTATATTAGCATAGGAATTGAATCTAGGACCTTTGTATTTGTCAATGATGAATTTAAAGTGGCAATCTAACCAACCAGGCTATTTGATAAAAGTTCAAAAGAAGAATACCACTTGAAACGTTGTATACTAACCTATGTGTTATTATTAGCAGGATTGGTGTTAAATCACTAAACATCACATGATCACTATCTCTTATACTAGCACATAATTGTTAATAAACAAGGCAAAACTCTCCATACAGTAGTGCCACCCTGTGCAGTGCTCTCAGATCCAAGGCTCCTCACTGACGAAGGTCACAAGCCAAAAACTAGTCTGTGGATATTGGATGAGTAGGCACTAGATAGGGATTTTATGTACAAGCCTTCTGGCATCCATTGATTACTCTTGTTGGCACAGGGTGACACTACTCTATGGAGAGTTTTGCCTTGTGTTATTATTAAAAGATGAATGTATTTGGATACTTTAAATAAAGTTTGAATTTTTCTTAAAAGCATTTAACAATTAGTTCAGCATATAATTACAAGTAAAATGACAACATTATACAATCTTTAAACACGTGGTCATTGTAGTTAAATTTGCATGCCATCTCTTTAATACAATTTGCCCTACATTTAGATGCTATTATAATACTTGTAAAACTATGTATATCGTTGAGAAAATAATCATTATAAATTGTCTTTTTAAAATCAAGATGTCTATGACCAGTATTAATCGACTTTCATTTTTAATTAATTAAAGTTTTCACTTAATTAAATTAGCAATAAATGAAACTTTTTATTTCATTAAAAAGTTTAAATTACAATTGATTTTTTTAAAGAAAAAAAATTGAGTGTGATTTATATATATGTATATTAGAGTGAACATCTACCGTTATTGTTAATAATATAATTTCCCTCTCTATTCTCTGTTATAGTGTCTTTATACATTTAACTATACTCTATAGTAGTAGACAGGAAAATTTATTACAACATACCGCACTCACAATATGTTTAACCCACTTGTAATTGCTTTTGAATGGATTGGGAGACATGGTAGACGTATTTATACCAGCAAACACCACATGATTACCGTTCTTATGTTTACACAATCTAGAAACTAATCTGGAGATATTGGATGAGTAGGCACTGGATAGAGATTTTATGCACAAACCTTCCTGCATCCATTGATTACTCTAGCTTGCACTGAGTAGTGCTAGTGGATAGATAGTTTTGCCTCTATGATAGACATAGTTTATAAGTATGCTGTGTATACAGCTAACTTCTTATATTACATAAATTACATCAGATAGCCTACATGCTTTAATAAGCCAATACAATGTCTTCAATCTGTTGTCAGAGTAAGATAATAAATGCAATTCATATACTATTCTTGTCTAAGATGTTAAATAAACTGCAAATGAAAATAATGACTGAAAGAGATTGAAATCAAATCTAAATTTTACATCGATTTCATTACAATAGGTAAAGTTAAAATTCATTGAAGGAGCCTAATAAATCATCACTTTTATAATCATTCAAACATATTAATATATACTAATTTAAATATAATAACCATAAGCGCCAACAGCTAAATCGTTATATGCAATTCATACATCTCCAACTTTATAAATGAAGCAATAAAGGAAATACATTGCTTTTACTTACAATCTATGTAAATTCTTAGACAAAAGTAATAAGGAGATTCCATTTACTCTCTAATCACTGTGTTACCTTGGTAACATATTTCTGATATTCTATTGGTTTATTTAATTCTCATTGCTTGCAAAGCAGCCATATTGAATATTTGAAAAAATATGCTAAACTACAAATTTTATCATAACTTTTAAGTTTTATTAATAAAACATGGCATATTATATATTGTTTGAAAGATCAAATACCAAAGAATGTAATTAAGCTGGGAAAAATATAGTCATTGATATTTAAAGTAATAAAAAAAATAAAAGTTAATATTTCTAATAATTATTTTCATATTATTTTATAAATTCTAAATTATCATGCATACAACTTAAAATTATATTTTTGTTAGTAGGTTAGTTGGATTCATCATAAAATTTCTAAAAAATTACTTGAAAACTTCATAGAATAAAGACATTAGTACCTTTCATTTTGCCTAGTAGCCCTTCAAAATGTATTTCCATACAGAGGTTTGCAATGAATATGTCATCCCTAATAACATATAACAAGTAGTTAATATTGATCAATAATTAATACAATTTGGATATTACAATAAACAACTTCAATACAGTTTGTAATTTATTGAAAAGCACTACTAAAATAGTCACTAAATACAAATGAAAATAAAATAAAATAAAAAGTGAATGAATTACTAAATTCATTATAGAGTTAAGCTTGATATACATAAGTTAGTAGTTTAGAATCAATGCAATGTAGTATTATATATCCTATCTTTATAGGTTTTAAGGGCTCATATTGCTTCGTGATACTATGACCATAAATTTAGTAATAGCTTCATTAACTGCCACCACTCTTTGTATTTGATAAGCAGCTTTGAAATTTGCATTGCAGTAGTGTATAATCGACCTATGTTTGTATACTGTCAAAATCTATATTTTTAGCATTTGAATATAGCAGACAAGACATTATAGAAAAATCTAAATCAGGTCATAATATTTGCAAAATATTTTTATCTTTGTATCACCTAATTCAAATACTGGACTCAAGCCCACATCATAGCAAAAAAATGCAGATAATTTATGATATAAATGTACACAATCACAAGCTTTTTTTTATTTTATTTTCAACAATATTTTTTTCATACATTTTTTTAGCAAATATAAATATATAAAAATAAAATAATAATTTAAAAATATATAAAAATAAATACTTATCATTAGACCCCCCATAATGTTGTCTTCAAAATACATCAGTAAAAAGTTTTACTTTTTCCAACGTATTTTTCATGTCAAATACTTCCCAGTAACTATCAAAAATATGAGAGAAAGACAAAAAAATTTAATTTACTTGATCACAAAAATTATCATAAAATTTTTATTTTTTTTATCGTAGAAGAATAAAACTTACCTTTCCTGAAACTAGAGATAAAGATTGAAACGAAGGTGTAAAAAGCGCATGTGTAGCCTGTGTAGATTTCTGTGAATCTTAACTTGAACCTGGATGTTTATAATTTGAAAAATCATTACCCACATTATGTGGGCATATAAGTAAATAGGTTTATATGTGAGCAAAATGATCAAAAATTTCATAATAATTATCATGACTAAATAAATATATTAATATACATGTAATTAAGTGTTAATAATCTTAAAGAGATTAGTATAACTAATATATATATATATAGATAAATTATTATACTTTCTGGCAATATAAATCAGTAGATACTTGTTTTCCATTAAACCACAATAGAATATATTCGACTTGAAATAAAAGTATGCAGTGTTGAGACATTAATTAATTCAATCACTAACTTTTGACAATGAGTGATACCATTAAGTAACTCTGGGCACACTAATTTTTCAAGTTAAATACATGACTCAGTTGTGCTTAGATGAAAACAAGATTCAATTTCAGTGCATTCAGTAAATAAAAGCATTTATTATAAAATATGTTTATATTATTTTTAATTTCTAAATATTCAAATACTTTTTGTAATTGTTCCTATTTAAAATAGAGAATAAAAACACTATCATGTATTTATAATATTAGAAAGAAATTGCACATTAAAAATCAATTTCACTATTATTTTAAGAAGAAGCACTTTTTAAAAAATGAACTTTTATAATCAAGAGAAAATAAAATTTAACTTTTTAACAATTAAGCATTTTCTATTAATCCACCTGGTGGAGATTTTTGAAAATACTCAACCTTTCACTTCTGCATAACAACTTTGTTTTATACCAAAACTAAATAAATTAGACTTGATTTCTTTTTAATTTGGTATTTTAAATCAATAATCTTGTCAAAACAAATTTAGCTATATATATATATTTGTAAACTGATTGAAAAAAAATCAAAGGTTGTAAATGTCACCAATGGTGTTAATGTAAACCCTTTTTCAAAGAATGAACTTTTTTTTTTTACTTTTTTTAAAAAATGCAACTTAACAAATATGAATTTGAGATACATCTATCTAATTCTGCTTTAAAATATAATATTTGTACTTATAACTTATTAGAATACTTGGAAACGTGTTTCCAGTGCTCAAGAGGCTATGTGGGTCAGTCTAATAGACGAATTAATGTCAGAATTAAATAATTACCAATTAATTAGTGGGTAAATTTTTTTTAAAAAAATGTTTAATAAACAAACAAATTGTTAGATTGACAGTCAAATAAATAGCTAGATAAATAGGTAGGTAGATAGACAGATAGGCGGGCAGATAGATAAACAGTTAGGTAAGCAGATAAATAATAGACAGGTAATTAGATAGTTAGCAAATAGATAGAGAAGATTGATGACAGAGGGATGGATTGATATGTGGACAGCCATATAAATAGATAAGTAAACACATAGATAGATAGATAGATAGATAGATAGATAGATAGATAGATGGATTGATATGTGGATAGCCATATAGATAGATAGATAGATAGATAGATAGATAGATAGATAGATAGATAGATAGATAGATAGATAGATAGATAGATAGATAGATAGATAGATAGATAGATAGATAGATAGATAGATAGATAGATAGATAGATAGATAGATAGATAGATAGATAGATATATAGATAGATAGATGAGATAGATAGTAGATAAATAGATAGATAGATAGATATATAGATAGATAGATAGATGGAGAGTTGGGTAAATAAAATGTAGGTAAGTAGGTAGGCAAGTATTAGATAGAAAATGAATATATAAGTGAACAGATGAAAAAATAGGTAGATAGATAAATAGATAGGTAGCTTTATGTTAGGTGGGTAGTTAGATAGGTAAGTACATAGATAGATAAATAGTTAGATATAGAGAGGTAGATAAATGAGGTGGGTGGGTAGCTAGATGGATGTGTAGATAGATAGATAGAAAATAAGGTAGATAGGTAAGTAGAGAGATAGGTAAGTTGATAAGAAGTAGGTAAGTAAATAGGTTGGTAGGTAAGTAAGTAGGTAAGTCGGTAGGTAAGTAGGCAGATAGGTAGAAGTGTAGTGGATGGATAGGTAGTTAGATGGGTAAATAGATAGGTAGATAAATATACATGAGAGGAGAGATAGGTATGTAGGTAACTAGCTAGGTGGGTAGGTAAGAGTTTAATATTTAAAAGAATTAAAAACAGATAGGCTGTCCAAAACTTTTCCGTGAATGAAAAGACCATAAGGTAGAAACTCATCTGGATAAATATAATAATACTACCATCTTATGACTAATGATTCTTGACCTACATGATTTAGGGCAGTACTTGTCACATTCTGAAGCTTAATGTCCTTAGATTGATTCCAGTTTTGGTGTTTCTGGCAATGAATTTCTATAAATTTTCAAGTAATAAGCCCATTAGATTATTTATATAGTTATTGTTGATTCCTCAAACTTACAACAGGTGGTGCTAAAGCAGAGTGAGATAAATTACTGCTGACACAGTTAAAAAGAGTGGAATGTAGATGAGATTCTTCCACCATGTTTGTAGTCAATTTGTTTTATGACTTTATAATGGTTTTAAATGAACGTAGAGTATTTTATAACTGATCTTTAAAAATAAACAATGAGGATTGCCAATTCCTCAACAAGATTTGTGATAAATGCTTTGCCAGAGCCAGCACTTAAAATATCTCTGTCAGGAACCCCCCTCCCCAAACCCCTGACCATGGTTTTGTGCTTTGGCACTCCTCAGAGAGGTGCCAGGTAGGTTCAGACACTAGATCTGCCCTGGCATCTCTCTGAGCAGTGCCAAAGCATGAAACCATGGTCAGGGGTTTGGGGGGGGGGATCCTGACAGATATTTTAAGTGCTGGTTCTGGCTAAGCATTTATCACAAAGCTTGTTGAGGAATTGGCAATTCTCATTGTTTATAACTTACAAGCTTAAGTGATATGATCATGTGATCTATGACTCTTATTTCGACTATTTATAGTCTCTGCCATAAGTCTTATGCAATTTTATATTGCTAAGACTACTAATATATGGTATGGCTGAAGATCTATCAGCCCCATATAGCTATTTGAGTTGGATACCTGGGTTTGAAGACATGTAGATGTCTGAAAATTTCAGATTTTCTTCTCAATATATAACTTTTAGATAAGTGCTTGGCTTTGGGTTGGTATTTTTAGATGTAGGGTCTGAACCCACCCTGACACCTCTCTGAGGAGTGCCAAAGCATGAAACCATGGTCAGGGGTTTGGGGGGGTCCTGACAGAGATATTTTAAGTGCTGGCTCTGGCTAAGCATTTATCACAAAGCTTGTTGAGGAATTGGCAATCCTCATTGTTTATAACTTACAAGCTTAAGAGATAGGGTCATGTGATCTATGACTCTTATTTTGACTATCTTTAAAAATGTTTTAAATTGGGGAGTAATTTAACATATATACAAAAGAAATCAAACAGAGAAAGTACTTATTGTTTTATTTGCTATATCTAAAAATAAAATTTATAAATTCTTTTTTTTTAATATTTATTAATATAAACAACATTTACACAACATTCTTTGTCGGTTTACTTATCACATCAAAAAGTGTAAGTTATCAGACATTTTATTCAGGACATTCCCAGAAGCAAATATTACTACTATAAAAAATAAATAAAAATCTAATTTCATTTTTTAAACAAAACCATCATTCTTTGTCCTAAGGAATATTAAGCAAAGTACTTCTTAAAACAATTTAAATCCAGTGATGTGTTATAATAAATCCTTAATAAATATCACCTGCAAACTTAAAAATAATTTTAATATTATTTTTCACTCCTAGTTTTTTTAAGAGTTCAAAATGTTTTTATATTGATTTATGGGCTTTATATGCATTATATTGGAGATTTTGGCCAACATTAATACAACTTTTTATTATTATTAAAGTATTGACTTTATTATTATAACAAATGTTTATAAGAGGGATACATTGCTATAAAAATAGTTCTAAAGGTTGTCCTACAATGTCTAAAAATAGACTTGGCATTTTTCCTATGTCGTGATTGTTTTCCTAAAAGTTCAACCTTGCAGCCTCTGCCCGTTCAGCTTTTCTTTTACTCATTATTCCAGTTCTAAACCTGCCACACTATTTACATATCAGTTAAGGCATTGTTTAGCATGTTTTGTTCCAGGCTAGTTGTTTTCAGATAAGTTTCATCTATGTTGCTCTAGCTGTTATTAATGCTAACATTTACATAGTTATTGTCAGTATTTGTCGGTGGGAACTCAACCTCTTTCATATTTTATTTATTTAGATCGATCATTTCCCACATCAGCCTGAAGGTCATCTGGAATGTATGAAGTTGGTCATGAGTTCTTGTCTTGTTTAGTTTCTTCTTATAAGATTGGAATAGAGATATGTTGTTGGGGTTGTATACTGCTTCACATCTTGTAAGCCACAGGTTGAAAGCAAGGATGGTTGAGCTTCTCACAGTGGTGAAAACCCCATTATTGATGGCATGTCTGATTAGGGTAGTTAGTGGTTGCTTGATATGGTACATTGCTTGGATTGTGTTTTGGCAATCCTGAAGGGAAATGCATTATTCTAAAATATGGGTTATGGTATCCTCTTCTCTCTTGCATAGTGGGCAAATAGGGTCTATGTTTTTAAAGCCTCTACGGTATACCAGAAACCAATTAGTAGGTAAAGCTTCCAAGTTTGTATTGACTATGAAATTGTAGAATTTAGATTCAAGGAACCATCTTTTGAACTTCCTTAGTATTCTATGATTGGTTATGTTCCACAATGTGCGCTCTGTTTCAGGTAATTTGTTAGTAGAGTGATATGCTTCCCAGTAGGTTATATTTGTTGTGTTATTCTGAGAAGGGTTGAGCGTGTCTTTTGCTATTTCTGCCCTTAGTTTTGTTATCCATCCTATCGTCAATGGTGGTGGTGTGTCCGTGGGACTTTTTTTATTGCATGGGTTAATTTCAGGGATGACTTTACTTAATTTATATATTAGGTTATATGTTCACTGATACCCTATTGTTTTGATGAAATGCAAAGACAATCCATTTGATTTGGCATATATTTGCATCTTGGAAAGGCTTATTGAGACTGTCTTCCCTTTCCAGAATAGATGGGAGCAGAGTGAATTGATTTAGTTATGAATCTATTGGTGTACTTAACGAATGTAATGTAATATGCCATTCTAGGAAAGACCAACATATTCATGAGAGTGGTTTTGGCATGTAATGATAGATATATTTTTGCTAATGACTTCTTGCATCCCTTTCCTCCTTTGACGAGGTGAAAGGTACATAGGGATTACTAGATATGTCTGAGGCTTTGCTGAGAATTGTGATGTCACTGTTTTCCCTGAGGAAAGTCTCCACATTGATGACTTATTCAAATTAAAGGAGAGTCCTGATTCTTTTAAGAATTTTCCCATGATTTTAATTAGATCTGGTATAAATTTGGCCGAGGGTAGAAACACAGCCAGGTCATCCATGTATGCAATATGTGTTATGCTTTTGCCCATCTCTTATTATGCAATGCTTAAAAAATTTTTATCTTCTTGATGTAAAGATATCACATCCAGAGCAAAACTCTCCGGAAACAGTATAGGAAATGTGATCATGTGATGCTTAATGGTTTATATCACATCCAGCTTATATCATGATCAATAGTAATAACAATGGCTATATTAATCAATAAGTGGGTATTCAAGTTATTTAAACTGCAAAATTTTTTAACAGTCTTAAAAATTTTTTCATTAAACAAGATGTAAACCATTTGTTCAGAGAAATTGTTGTTCGATTGTCCAACTATCTGCAGTGGCATTTTAATAATTTTTTTAATCACACACTAATTTTTGTTGATTTATTAATTCAAAAACATAACTGAAAAGGTCAGTATTTTCAAATAAGTTTTAAGGTCAAAGAATGTCTGTCCTGCCTTCATGTGTTTGCTGGTTTTGTGACTATTTGTGAAAATACTTTAAGAAAGTTTTTAGAATAACAAAAAACTTGATCTTTTGCATATTTTATTAAAGATTCATTATTATCTTTTCACAATAATTGTTTAGTAATTAAAATATATATATATATGATCTTATAGTTTTATGTATGCTTTATTTTTAAAAGTAGAAATTAACAAATTCAAGCATTATGTAAGTAAAGAAAATTATGACTCTCTACGATGACCAAATCTTGTGAAACTGATTGCGAACATCATTGCCGACTCTGCAAGAGGATTTTTAGAGATATTCTAAAAATTATGATGATGATGACCAAATCTTGTGAAACTGATTGTGAACATCATTGCCAACTCTGCAAGGGGATTTTTAGAGTATTCTAAAAATTATGATGATGATGACCAAATCTTGTGAAACTGATTGCTAACATCATTACTGACTCTACAGGAAGATTTTTTGAGATATTCTAAAAATTATGATGATGATGACCAAATCTTGTGAAACTGATTGCTAACATCATTGCCAACTCTGCAAGGGGATTTTTAGAGTATTCTAAAAATTATGATGATGATGACCAAATCTTGTGAAACTGATTGTTAACATCACTGATGACTCTGCAAGGGGATTTTTAGAGATATTCTAAAAATTATGATGATGATGACCAAATCTTGTGAAACTGATTGTGAACATCATTGCCGACTCTGCAAGAGGATTTTTAGAGATATTTTAAAAATTATGATGACCAAATCTTGTGAAACTGATTGTGAACATCATTGCCGACTCTGCAAGAGGATTTTTAGAGATATTCTAAAAATTATGATGATGATGACCAAATCTTGTGAAACTGATTGTGAACATCATTGCCGGCTCTGCAAGAGGATTTTTAGAGATATTTTAAAAATTATGATGACCAAATCTTGTGAAACTGATTGTGAACATCATTGCCGACTCTGCAAGAGGATTTTTAGAGATATTCTAAAAATTATGATGATGATGACCAAATCTTGTGAAACTGATTGCTAACATCATTGCCAACTCTGCAAGGGGATTTTTTGAGATATTCTAAAAATTATGATGATGATGACCAAATCTTGTGAAACTGATTGCTAACATCATTGCCGACTCTGCAAGAGGATTTTTTGAGATATTCAAAAAATTATGATGCAATTTTATTATCTTAAAGCAGAATTTTATACATTTATTGGAGCATCATATTTATTCATTCCTGTTTTAAAAATAATTTTTAGTTAATGAAGATTTTAATGATTTTTCTGGTGATACTCATTTGGCGGACCCTGCCCACCATTAACTGATGGAAAAATCTTTTATCCAAATTGTGTGGTCTATTTACTTTTTTCTCATATTTGGAAAATTTAAATATGATTTTTTAGAATGTTTTTCATTTGTAAATGTATATTTCCAACAAATCAAGCCATATTTAATAAATTCGAATATACTATAACAGTTTAATTCTAAAAAACAAAATTTTGGATCTTAAGATTTTTAACCATCATGCTGTTACTGCTCATCTTACTTCAACTAATGGCTTTGTCCACATTCCATTTTATCTTGATTTTATTGATTATTTATTACTGCAGACCAATGGATATATGAATAGATTATATATTCAATAGCAAAAGCAGATCAATAAGTGGTAAATGCTTAATCCAACTAAGATAAGATGAAATCTGGACAAGTCCATTAGTTGAAGGTAAAATGCACTTTAACATTACCTTCCACTGGCTAAAATTAGTCCTGGAGAATGTAAACAGAGAGATGTTTTGGTGGCTGCCTTTGTCACATTCTGGCTTCTTCAGGTTTGGTTCCATTATCATCAGATTTGTGACTTCATCAGTTGGTGTAGTATTTTTATCAGCAGGGCTGGTAACTTCATCAGCAGGTCTAGCATTTTCATTATCAAGTTCAATGTTCTCCTTGCAGGTATTGTAAATTTGAACCTTGTAGATTCTTCACTGCTAACTCTCCACTACTGACTGGCAATTCATAGTTCAATCTTAGCTGGTTCATGTGAATGTGTTGTTGCTTTCTGTCTGTTGGTTTAATAACGTGGTTCATGTGTTGTTGCTTTTTGTCTGTTGGTTTAATAACTAACCACTGTTTGCAATGCTTTTAATTTGATTACAATTTCTGGAACCCATGTGGTAGTTTTACTACACATGAGACATAGATCTTGGGTGCTTATCTGCACATTAGTACTATTTTTAATAATAAATGAATTATGCCTAAGAACTGATGAGTTCAGCTGTTATTTTGTTAGTGACTGTGCTTGATGTGGAATGTTGTATTAATAACATTCTGGCAATGCAGGTGTTCTGGATATCAGTGTTTTCTTAGCATTATTTTATTTTCTTCAATTAGTCTCTCAATCTTGCCATGGCTCTCAGGGTGGAATGGTGGGCTGTTGTATATATTGTAAATATATGTTGTAATTAAGCATTATTAAATTTTTAAATGCATTCATGTGAAAACAGGCAAAACTCTCCATACAGTGGTGCATTCATATGAGTTTATCTTTATTACAATCAAATATAAACACAATATATATATATATATATATATGTAATATATATAAACACAATATATATATATATATATATATATTAGATAATCACAGCCTAACCCAATAATGTCAAGAATGTATAGAGTCATTTGTCTTAGTTTTATTGCCATGTATTATTATATGTTTAGTACTATTATTCATGGTTGCAGTTTTAATATTACTTATTCACTAATCCTAAGGTTAGTTGTCGGGAATGTGAATATTACTTGAACTCCAAAGTGATAGATTGAAGACAATAATTCCATTTACATATTGATTTGTTTAAGAAATTATGTGACATCCAAACACCACAAGTGACAGCTTGAAAACAAGTGTTTTATTTACATATTGGTTTACTCAAAAAGTCATGTGACATTTAAGAATTAAAATGGCAGACTAAGCACAGCAGTTTCATCCACATGACATACAACTTCTAAAGTAATGTATTAGACTCAATGGTTTACTCATATGCTAATTTCCTTGGGATTGTCTAAGTGTTGATTGGTTTCTAATGGTTAATTATACTACTTTGTATATATTAATGAAAACAAACTATACATCATATGACTTATACAGCTTGCATTACTTATGTAGTAAATAAAGAGCACACTAATAGCTCTAAACAAGTTTTTTATGATAAATGCCACAAGAAAAAGCATTTGAAATCTTTATCTTGAATTGTCCCCACCACCAGGCTGGTTTTGAGCTATGGCTTTCTTCAGTGAAGAGCTAAAACATTAAATTCAGAATGCTAACTCAAGCCAAGCATTTATCTAATATTTAATTTTAGTAAAAAGATCTAAAATTTGCAGGTATCTATTTGTCTTCAAATTTAGCTCTTCAACTGAAGAAGTCATATGGGCCTGAACTAAAGTCAGTTACTCCATATATTAGTAGGATTAGCTAATTTAATATATGAAAGCCTTAATAGCAAAATTATAATACTAATGAAAACCAAGTCATATATCACATGACCTATATAGCTTGCATTATCAATATCTAATAAATAATGACCATGCTAATAGCTCTAATCAAGCTTTTTTATGACAAATGCTACAAGAGAAAGCACTTGAAATCATTAATATTATAATTTTGCTATTGAAGCTTTGCCTATATGAAATTGTTAAGACTACTAATATATGGAGTAACTGACTTTAGTTCAAGCCCATATGACTTCTTCAGTTGAAGAGTTGAATTTGAAAACATCTGAAAATTTCAGATCTTTTTCTTAAAATTAAGTATCAAATAAATGCTTGGCTTGAATTAGCATTCTGAATCTCATGTCCTAGCTTCTCACTGAAGAGAGCCATAACTCAAAACTAGTCTGGGGATGGGGACAATCATAGATAAAGATTTCAAGAGCTTTCTCTTGTGGCATTTATCATAAAAAATAAGCTTGTTTAGATGTTTAGAGCTATTAGAATGCTCCTTATTTATTGCTTTGTGTATATATATAGAATAATTTTTCATTCACTTTTAATTGACCAGTTGTTAACTAAATTTATTGAAGTTTTATAAATATTCTTAAAATTATTTGTTATGCTAGCAGGTCTATTATATGGCAAACAATAATATAGTATGTGCACACAAATATTTGACTGGAAAAGTAGAAATAAAAACAGACAAAAGATTTTAGTAGATATTTTCTACCTTCCTGGAATAATAATCAGGGATTAAATAATTCTGAATGTAAAATAAAATTTCATTATAAAATAAATAGTTAAAAAGGTCTAAATAATATTTTTTATTGAATTCTGGTTTTGAAATTCAAAACCAAGCAGGTCAAACTGATAATTGTAAAAAAATTTATTATTTATTTTTGAAGTCTTTTAATTACTGCCCTATCTAAGTAAAAAAAACATGTAGATCACACCTTTGGTAAATTTCAAAGTTACTTCCAAAAGTAGCTTGTAATTAAAATTGATTTTAATCAAGATAAGAATTAGAAAAAAATCTGTTTTCAATTAAAATGATTTTATCACCTCAGATGACTCTTATAAAAAGTGCTGATAAAAATATCAATTCAGTCTTGGTAGTAGTTTTTGAAAAGTGAGTGGGCTAATATAATTTGGCTAATATTTTTGTACAAGTTGACTGCAGTTTGTTGGAAACTATAGCAGAGAGTGGCAACAGTAAAGCTAGCTGCAAAGATGGCTAACAGAGTTATACAGAAAACTGCATAAAGATATAAGAATGCAAGAAAGCAGCTGCTCTACAGCAATTCACATGGAGGAAAATGGTCCACTTCATGTTGAAATCCATAGCTACAGATGTATGCTAAGAAGATAGCTGCTTGTCTGAAATCTATCAAATCCAAGACAGCTTTCTGGACTGAAGCCCACCAAGCCCTAGACAGAAGGAAACTCATGGCATGCCAACAAATTACCTAAATTATACCTATCTCAATTATGACAGTCACCAAAACAAAGCTCACCAAGAGAATCTTGATGAAGAAATTGGTATATGTATATGTTGTTTATGTATACATGCAAGAAACCACAGACAAACACATTGCTTTACATATATAATGTAATTGTTTTAAATAATTCATTTTTTTTAAAAATGACATGCTAAAAAGTGAAATATATAATATAGAACAGTATCATCTTAAATTGTTTAAATTCTATATATTTTAAAAAAGAGTAATGAAATAAATAACTCTGCTTGGATTTAAAAAAATCTAAGAGTCAGAATTAACATTTAATACATATTTTAAAATCTTTTAGAGAAGCATCCTGTGATCATAAGATATATGTACAACAATATGATTTTAAAACAATCATTTGTTGAGGGAATATTATTAAAGATGTTTATTTAAAAAGGAAAACTTTTATTATGGACTGTCAAAGAATAAAATAACATAATTCACATTTTTTTTAATACTTTCAATATTGAATTGATTATGGAAAGTATATTTTGAATAACTTTTATTATTGTGTCAAACTAAAATATGTAAACATCAGTATGTGCATAAATGGCTAAATGCGCACACATATATATATTAAATCTTGTCCTATAAAAACAAAATAAATTTTTGCTATTATCAAATATGATAGAAAATGAATTTCATTTATATAATTAACACTGAAAATATGTGCACAGATTATATATATGTGTTGTAAATTTACCCAATGAGGAGTTATTAAAAACTACAAAGTAATAAATTGAATTTTGCTTTCTTTAACCGCCTCTTACGAGGCATCTCGTTGACATCTGACGTCACTCTAATTCTGCTAGTTTTAATGGTAGAATATTCGTTTGACAGTTATTGATTAGGTTTTTAAAAGTTCTGTAAGATGGTGCCCTCTTCCGAATTATTTTACAAGTAAAAAATCAAAAAAACCGCATTTAAAACTAAACAAAGAAGAACCTTGTCGGTGATTGGCTGTCAGCCAGCTCTCAGCCAAAAAAGACATTCTGATTGGCTGAAAAGAACAAAGAAACCGCCTGATCAAAGAAAATAAAGAAAAACACTGAGATTTTCATTTCGAATGTAATTTAATAGCATAACCTTTAATCTTGAACTTCTTCTTTCTTTTAAAAAATAGTCAGTATAAACAATATTCATCAAAATATAAAATCACAAACCAATTTTCTTTAAAAAACTTGTTTTTATTATTATGACTATATGAAATTAATATCAAGAGCAACGTTTCGACTATTTACTTCCTTATAGTCTTTTTCAAGCCACTAAAATATAAAAAATAATAAAACAAATAAAATAAAACATAATACAATCATTAAACTCTACATATATTTCAAATCTTCTCAATACAAAAACATAAATTTAATATAAAACTTTAGAACATTACCTTCCTCTATTTAAAACAACCTACAATTTAAACTTCTATTTAAAACACTCTGTTTAAATTATATTTAGATAAAATATCTCAAAAACCAGTCCCATCACCCACAACAATCAATTAGTTTTTTTCTTTTATTCCTATATTGTTTAAATTCCCTACTATAAAAATTTTTTTCTTTTTTTAAAAACTTACTTTATAATTAACTATTGTTTCTAAAAGTTCTATTTTTTTTTTTTTTTTGTAAATAATGTGACTAGTTTTTATTTTTTTTTTTTTTATTTTTTATAAAATCAATTAGTTTTTTATTCATATATGGTTTAAAATATATATAAAAAATAAAAAATAAAAACTAGTCACATTATTTACAAAAAAAAAAAAAAATAGAACTTTTAGAAACAATAGTTAATTATAAAGTAAGTTTTTAAAAAAAGAAAAAAATTTTTATAGTAGGGAATTTAAACAATATAGGAATAAAAGAAAAAAAACTAATTGATTGTTGTGGGTGATGGGACTGGTTTTTGAGATATTTTATCTAAATATAATTTAAACAGAGTGTTTTAAATAGAAGTTTAAATTGTAGGTTGTTTTAAATAGAGGAAGGTAATGTTCTAAAGTTTTATATTAAATTTATGTTTTTGTATTGAGAAGATTTGAAATATATGTAGAGTTTAATGATTGTATTATGTTTTATTTTATTTGTTTTATTATTTTTTATATTTTAGTGGCTTGAAAAAGACTATAAGGAAGTAAATAGTCGAAACGTTGCTCTTGATATTAATTTCATATAGTCATAATAATAAAAACAAGTTTTTTAAAGAAAATTGGTTTGTGATTTTATATTTTGATGAATAATGTAATTTAAGTATTAAAAAAATATAAAATGAGAAATTAAAATAGTTTTTTAAAAAATATACTAAAAAAAACAAAATTATTTTTGAAAAATATTGAAGATTTTAGTAAAAATATTTAAGATTTAGCAAAAAGAAATCTTTACTTTTCCGTAACGTAAAATTGAAAAAAAGCGTTTGCATCAGCACTTTTTTGTTTAGACATTCGCTTTATATTTGCCGAAATTGAATATATTTTATAATAAATAAATAGCAATTTATTTTTGAAAGAACTTTCGTTCTCTTTCATAACCTGAAAAATTAGTAATATACTTTTTATAAACATATCTGAGTTGAATTTAATATTATAGGCGAATATGTTTTAACAATAGGCTTTGTCTTCAGTTTGTGAGTTGGCCAATTAAAAGATTTGATTTTTATCTCATACAACCAATAATATAATTAGCGGTTAAAGGGTTAAACAACACATATAAGTAAATTTTAATCATTTATTGTATTTTATATAATGATTTTAAAATGTTCAGAAATTATTATGTCACATCATATGTCTGTGTGTGTATATATCTCAATGCATGTCAAATAGACATAAAACAAAGCATTTTCTTTTACAAATAAATATTTTAAAAAAATGTAATTTATAATAGTGTATTGATAAATTGAATTTAATTTTTATATTTAAAGCAGTTTTACTTTCCGAAGAATAAATTTGAAAACATAAAAATATTACTGTTATACATATTCTAATCTATCAGTTTATTTTAAAATCCCCGTAAAAAAATTATTTATGCTTATTTTTCTATTTAAAAAAGTCTAATATATATATAACTTTTATAAAAATAAATAAATAAATCATAACATAAATATATGTGCCGTATTGCAATTTTGTAAACTTTGTATTAAAGAAAAACAAATTGTTTGCAGTATGATATATTATTCGCAAATGTATTTTGTCTTTTCTTTTCTTTTTTTTTTTTTTGCCATATTTACTGATAATGAAATCCGGAATATAATAGTTAATTAAACAGTTGTTTACGATTTGCAATCAGTTTATTAAAAACTTGTTAATAAAAACCTCATTTAAAACAATACAATTTTTAGAAACATAAATGTCTATCTCTGGCAAAGGACTGAGTCTTGTATACCAAAGGACTAAAATCTTTGAGAAGAAATCTTGACAAATTTTGACAAAATGAATTTCTAAAGCTAACAATAGGTTTTATGGAACATGAGGAATTTTGCTGAAATGTGATGTTAATTTACTTATTTCTAATTCACTGAATTACCTGTGATGCTTTCTGAGTAATGCTTGTAACTTTGTTTCTGTACTCAGTATCGGATTTTTTGACACTTTTCTATATTGGCCTGCTGTGAGGAGTTCTTGTATTTTGTTGTCATAATCAGTTTCAGCCATTATATTGCTTTTGTAAGCAGGGAGAATAATTATAGATTTACTTTGAGGGGTTTAATTGCTTTCCTTTCACCATAGGTTATGTTTGACTCTAATTTTTGTTGCTTCTCAAGTGTTCTCCCCCTCCCCCCCCCCAGCATAATTCTGCTACTTCTTCTAATGGCAATTCTTGAATGATGTTCTCAGTAGCTGGAAATCGTATCTAATAAAGAGATATTAAATGGTGTGTTGGCAAAATTTAATCCTTTTTGAGAACAGAAATATTAGCATTTGTAAGATGTTTAGAACAGGTTTTTAACAGATAAACATGGAAGAATGTATCTTGATAAGACCAGTCATCCCACAGAAAAGGGACTGCAAAAGCACAATCTGATGATTAGAAGAGAGAAAGCAGAAGTATCTAAGGTAGCAGACCATATATGTACCAATAAAAATATGTTCAATTGGTAAAGTACAAAATTTTGGATAGGGAGGAAAAGGTACAAAGAAGAAAATTCAAAGAAGCTGCTCACATGATAATGATGAATAACAGTGAAGTCAACTTAGTGTGAGTATACATAATGTATGGAAATCACTAATCAACTTTGCTTTTAAGAAAAGAGGAGAAATCAGAAAAAACTATATAGATAAGTATATGAAATTTCTAATGAATGTTGTCTTTGGCAGAATGAATCAGTTGGCTAGAGTGTTACCTTAAAATTGAAAATTCAAGAATCTAATAATCCCAGTACAATTCACATGCTAGTACAATAACTACAGAAGAGAAGAGAAAAATCTCTAAAAACATTATTCATATATTATTAACCTGTGTCCTATTAGTAAGAGTTTAATGTAATTGGAAAATATAATAAAGAAATTTTTCTAAAGACATTCAATACTCAATATGAGATTATGGAAATAATCCAATATATAAATACAACTGAAATAGAAAAAATTATCTTTTGTTTCTCAGTAAACTGAAGATAAAAATCAATTGTTGACTGCTATGGTAAAGACTAACTTAGGGTTATCAATAGTAATTGGTGGTTTGCTATCAAAATCACTGCTAATAAATTTCTCTACTTATTAAATAAAATATGACCACTTATATTCCTTTGTTTATATCATAATTAGCCTAAGAAAATATTTATTTTTACATACACAACTTTCAGGAGATGAATTGAATGTTCATAATGTTTAAGATTATTTGTTTCCTTTAGGTCCTCATACTTATAAGAATATTTGCCTGAATTTAAAAGTATGTAAGATTTTGTATTTAAAATGGATGAGGGACTTCTTTCTGTTTTGAAACAAATTCACAGCAAAACTATCGTTGGCTAAGTAGTTTAGCTTAAGGGTTGTTAATTATAAACTGTTACCTAGCAATACCACTGCTTAAAATATTTTTCTAATTATTACAGGGAATATTCCTTTTTATTTCTTTGCTTATATATATATATATGTTATACTTAATGTTTTCATGGTTATATGATGTAGATAAATTATAACTTTTTGGGATATACCGTGTATTACTATCCATTGAGCACCGATATTTCGACGGAATAGCAACTGCCATTTTCAAAGTGGCAGTTGCTATTCCGTCGAAATATCGGTGCTCAATGGATAATAATACACAGCGGTTGCTATTCCGTCAAAATATCGGTGCTCAATGGATAATAATACACGGTATAGCCCAAAAAGTTATAATTTATCTACATATATATATATATCATATATCAATATGTTGTGGAGATTCAACTGTTTCAAGGCTTTAGGTCTCTTAATGATGGATGCACTTTTTAAAAAAATGTATGTGCAGTGAGAGAGTGCTATGATTTTTTTTTCTATTGGGAGATAATTTTACAGCTTATCAAATACATAATACTAAAAAAGTAGATATTTAAAATACAGGCACTCTTTGCATGGGCATGGCAATAATATTGGCATCAGCTTGGGCCTTGGGCTTTCCACCATCAGATTGTCAATGGTATGGATGGTTGAAGAGTTGGACATTGGAGTGGATTGAAGCCTATTCATTAAAGTATGAAGATTTGCTATCTTAATATAAACTGAACATTGATTATATATATGTGTGGGAGATGATAATCTGGACCAACTGATGAGTGCTGGTTTAGCCTAAAATACATATATTGGTGATTATTTATCTTTTCTACATGTATGTGGTCATGTGTATCAGTTGTATGAGATAGTATGGATAGTTGAAGGGTGCTTGAAAGTCTGAGTTCAAATCCCCTATATTTACAAAAATAGATGTGCACTGATGTGGGCATTATTTACAAATTCATTTGTGCACTGATGTAACAAAAGGTGGGCATTATTTACAAATTCATTTAATTGACTTTCTAAGACTCTAGCTTGCAAGTCATTTTATTAACTAATATATTTGAGCTAATTTATTCATAAGTATTATATTACAATGGATAGTGCAATCACTGGTATTAATCAATGATCCCTGTCTCAACACTTTGTATAAAAATTTGCCAAATCTGATAGGTCAAAAGCAGTTTTCATAATTGTCATCCAGACAGCAATATTTGTATTATGCAACTATTAATATGCTAAAGTGATGTTTCTGATATTGATGACACCAGGTATTGATAATATTACCTAATCATCATATATCAACTCAATTCCAGAAGGTCAAACACCTCTCTTATTCAAAAGACATTTTGTTGTGTGACTTAGCCTTTACCTTGAGTGCTTCTAAACATCTCCCTTCTTTGTTAACATTCATACATCTATCCCACTCAGAGCATATTCTCTCAGGACTGTATAGGATTTTTCATGTATGTATTTGGAATAAGATCAATTAGATTAGATCAGTTAGCATTGATAATCACATTTAATAACAAAAAATAAAAATATATATTGATATATACTACCTCAAAAATAACTGAAGTGTGAGAATTGATTTTCTAATTAATTTCTGATATAATTTATTTATTTACCATGCACACATCATCATCAACCATTATCAATCCACTGCAGAATGAAGGTCTTTCCAAGTTCAATCCATCTTTTCCAGTCTCCAACCTATCCTCTCAACATCACCTCTGCATACTTTCTTATTTCATCCATTCATCTCACATGTGGTTTGACTCTAGGTGTTTTACAATCTCTTGGAATCCAGTTTAAAATTTCAATTGTCAAACTATTATCATTTCTTTTAGCAATATGTTCTGTCCAACTCCACTTCAGTCTTATCAATCTTTCACTGATGTCAATAACACCTGTTTGTTTTCTTACCCATGTATTGAAGTTTCGATATCTTCTTGTTACTCCTAACATGCATCTCTTCCCTACTTTTTTGAGTGGTCTGAAATCTCTGTATTGCTCTTCTATTAAATGTCCAAGTCTCAGATCCATAAGTAGAATGTAGTAAAACACATTTATTAAAAACTTTCCTTTTCAAACACATAGGCACATTTCCTTTTAATATTAAGTTATTTCTACCCAAATCACTCCAAACACACATACTCATAAATAAAAGTACTTTACAAACAGTAACTGCTAGTGAACTTTTAAATGTATAATTGCATTAGTGTAATTATTATAATACAAATAATTAGCTAAATAAACAAAGAACAAATAAAAAATAATTGCAGATTAAAGAAAATCTTTTCACAATATGATACATAATATTGTAATATAGCAAATGTATTACTAACAGTATATGACTAAATATAAATTCAGTTCTTTTATGTATCATTTCATTTTTCTTCAGTCATTTTTCTTTGTATTTACAATTAAAATTGTAGGTGAAAAGCACATGGATTCATTATTTTATCCTAGAAAGCCGGAAAGTTCTGGCCAGAGCAAATTACATGATTCACGCTCTGATTAGTGCTTGGATTGATTCGAACCCAACATGTTGAGATCTTTTATTGTATAAAATCTTGTCATGCTTACTTTGTACTGAGAAATACTTATGAATAATTTCTGTATACTTATTAGTACTGAAAAGTGCTTTCACACTTTCCTAGACATGACCCATATAGCTGTGAGGATCAAAATCTTTACCTGGATTAATTATTTTTGACATACAATCTTTTTTCCCTCTGCATATTCTCTTCTGCTTCTCAGCATTGATCTCTGCTTCTCATTACATTCTTATATGTATGCTAGACCACATAATAAAAGCACTCCATTCTATCATCTCCAGTCTTAATTCCAGTGTTTGTTTTGTGATTAAATTAATTAAATATTTTAATCAAACAAATAGGATTACCAAAAAACATAAATTCTACTTAATTAGTTTTAAAATAAAATATGAAATCATATAACATTACAATAACTAACTAAAAAAACAAAACTTTATTAAAATTCTCTAATGAGCATGGTTTCATTTATTAACAAATAAACTTTTGCAGATTAATTCAACAAAATACAAACAATATATATATATATATGTGTGTGTGTGTGTGTATATAGGAAGAAAAATAATCTTCCCATAATTCACAAACTAACTACCTTTAACATCAAAGGATATCTTCATGAAATTGATGATCTCAGATTCAAGATTTATCATCAGTATTTTTTTTGACTCTTCCTTTTCAATTCACCATTTTTATAAAAGAGAACCTCTACATTCAAATTTTATGACCTGTATTCAATTCATGAATATACACAGTTAAGTTATGAATATCTATTTTTAACTCTCCTCTTATAAACATTAGCTTTTTTATTAAGACTTAATTTACTTTGACCTATATAAATTTTATGACGCCTACAAGGTATCTTATAAACTAACCCATGAATAAATTTACTATCAAGTAATTGTTTTGAGCTACTTAATAGTGAATGCAAATTAAGGTCTTTCTTCCTGGCCACTTTCATATCATCTAGTAAATGATTATTTTTATAAACCAATCTAGAAATTGATGACTTCAACAGTAAAAAAATATTTTTTTTATTCTCACCAATAGTTAATTTTTTGCCTAAGACCTATAGATATTTTTATTAAATATAATATTTCTAATAAATTCATGAATATAACCTAAATCAATAATATTAACTTCTCTAAATATAAGTATTATTTTAAAAATTATTAAACTTTCTATTTCTATACCAAAAATTCAATAAAGAAATTTTTATGAGTAAAAGGTTGATAATTGTTAATCCTATTTCTTAAACATTTTGTTTAATAAAATGACTGCAAAAGAAAACATTATCAACTTTACCAACACTTAAATATAGAAAATTTAATTTAACAAACTCAAAAGTCAATAGCTAAATTAATACTAGAATCAAAAGCATTCAATCTATCAAAAAAAACTTCAAATTTATCTTTCTGAATAACAAATAGACAATCATCAATAGTCAACATATCTAACAAATCATTTTAAAGATACAGAAAAATAATTATGAACCCTACTCTAAAAAATCAATATAGACAGAACTAATCAAATGAGAGAGCACAACCAATCACCTCTCTTTCTTTAATTGTATAAAACACATTATTACACATAAATTGCATAGAATCTCCTAATAGTAATAGCAAATCATAAATAACCTTAATCCTATCTGCAAAGAAATATTCATGTGTCTTTAAAATAGAAAGAAATACATTAATACTTTTTATTCTATCAACTGAATTGATTCATATAAATTTACATAACAAATTTATAATCAGCAAGTAAGCTAATACACATGAGCTTTGTGGATATTTAACTATAAATGAATACTCTCACTTTCCAAACACAAGATAAAGTCTTTATGAAAATATAGAATGAATCCATCTATCTTTTTAACCCAAACATGTATGGGCAAATCTTAAGCATTTGGAAATGTTTGGGTCAAAAAGCTAGATGGATTCATTCTATCTTTTCACAAAGACTTTATCTTGTGTTTGGAAAGTGAGAGTATTCATTTATAGTTTAATCGCTGATTATTACTACTACAGTTTATAAACATAGCACTGTATAAAATAAATATCTTATTTACATATGTTTAATTTCAAATAAGAATGACGTATTATAAATTCTAGAAAATTTCACAAGCATTATTCATTCTGGCATAGTAAAAGTAATTTAAAGTGATGGCTTAACATCTTCATGATCTCATTTCCAAATGCTTAAGATTTTCCCATACATAAATGTTTGGGTCAAAAAAATAGATGGATTCATTCTATCTTTTCACAAAGACTTTATCTTCTGTTTGGAAAGTGAGAGTATTCATTTATAGTTAAATATCCACAAAGCGCATGCGCATTAGCTTAATCACTGATTATTAATATTACAGTTTATAAACATAGCACTATATAAAATAAATATCTTATAACAAATTTATATTTATTATGATCTTTCTTTTACAAATTTAAAAGATTAAAATCCGATAGAAAGTAATGGTGATATTTAAAAACAAAATGTACAGATAGTGAAATACATATATTTATTTACAAATATATGTTGCTTGAAATCTGTAACAATTATTTATTTTAGCAAGATATTTGGACTTCAAAACAGGCAAAACTCTCCATACAATAGTGCCACTCAGTGAAAGCCAGAGTAATCAATGGATGCAAGAAGGTTTGTGCATAAAATCCCTATCTAATGCCTACTCATCCAATATCCCCCATACTAGTTTCTAGTTTATGGCTTTCATCAGTGCAGAGCAAGCATAAGAAGTGGTGATCATGTGACATTTGGACTTGGATGCTTCATGAATAAATTTATATATATATATTTGTTGATAGTATATATATATATTGTTTTTGTAGAATTATAAATTACCCTTGAGAATTACTTTAATCAATTTGATATCTAACATATAGGCTATATATATATATACCTGTACAAACAATTTAATATATAGGCTATTTTGAGCTCAGATAGTGTGAAGAGTTGAGGGTCGTGTGAAAGTCTGAGCTCAAAATAACCTATATATTATATTGTTTGTACAGGTATATATATAGCCTGTATGTAAGATATTAAATAGTAGCTTGAATGTCTGCCCAGCCCTTATATATGTACTTAAATGGATTATGTCCTGTATATTGTGCCAGTCAGATGATGTATGTTGGTTTAACTCAGTTCGAATACTACGCGAAAGTACCTCGAGGTCACCCATACGCGAGATATTAAATCAAGAATACTATGACCTCTGCCCTCTTCACCTATTACTGAGTCTAATTACGAACCAACAACATTATCTGAGACATACATAAATTATTTGCTCACCTGACCCAAGCTTAGCATCAGGGGAGAGACAATGGACAAGAATACTTATAGAACTAAATAATTAAATATGCATAAAAGTCTATGAAAAATGTGTTTTGCGTGCCTGGATCATTGGAAAAGTAAAATAAAGCATTAAAATAAAATGAGAAAACTCAAGCTTTTTAGTTAAATAATATATTTAATTAATGACTTTTAAAATATTTATAATGTTTTAATGGCCTCCGCTATTCCCCTGAATTAATGAAAAACTAATTAGACAATAAAAACAGATAGTAACGATATAATATTTTTGCGGTATAAGTCTTTTCTTCCCAATTTTAATAAAATTGTCAACTCGACTCTCCTCAATAAAGCACAATAAAAAAAATCTTTCGCAAAGCATTTTCTAATTGCTTTGTGCTAAAAACAGTTTAAAATAGTTTAAGACATATATAGCTAAATAAGATATACGTAATAAGCTAATGGCGGACAAAAGAGGCGTTATCAAGAAGATCAAGTTGGCAAACAAAGGAAACTTACTCATATTCAATTTACAAACTTAAATGGCATTGGAAATATATTTTGATGAAAAATTAGCCTTTAACTTACACCACAATGGACTACTAAATATTGATAACATGTTAGCAAAAAGGAATAGCGCAGGAAAAGGGTTAAATATAAATAGATAGATGATCACACAAAATATATATATCTAAGGTTAGTCTAATAGAAATAGTTATGTTACAAAATATATAATTAAATAACACAATTCAGAAATGTACTACAATAATGCAATTTAGAAAGGTAAGATCAAAAAGGGTAGAATAGTAAATAGTTCATGAGGAGAGATACGATTACCATCCTAGTTCCTTGGTATTGTTCCCCTGATGTTCATGGCTTGATCCATCCATCAATAGGTATTTGTCCAGACAAGGAAAAATGGAAATACATAGCATTCTTTCAAGAAAAGTCCCACAGACATGACACAGAGTTCATATTAATATTGGTTGGATACTACGGCATTTTGATGGCTTAGGACTTTAGCAGCAGGCAAATCTATTTGCCTAACCACCAAACATAATCAAATCCATCAAATTCACATGACTTTTAGCATGTTAATACTTCTCCATGATTTCAAGGACAACAGTTAAATAACTTTTTAGAACCAAAATCTCAACGAGAAGCAAAATCCGAGAAAACTGAATGAATTCTCCCAAAGAGAAATCTGAAAAAGCAGCAAGAGAAATCCCAATGAATTATCGAAAGAGAAATCTGACTGAAAAGCACGCACAAGATCTGAAAGAATTATCCAAAGAGAAATCTGACTGAAAGCAAGCAGGTGAAATCTCTAATACAAAAAAGAGCCAAGTCTTTTGTTCTCTCCTATTTATACCTTTTTTGCAAGCTACCTTCTATTGTTTTGCATATGATCTTAGATCTTGACAAGCCCCCGCCCATGCTCCTTTGTTTCAAGGTAACATTTTCTAAAAATAACTTTTGCTTTTTTATTCTAAATTTCTTTCTTTAAACTTTGAATTTTATTAATTAAAAAAAAAGAAAGAGAAGGCCATCTTTAATTTGCCTTGAATGGTCTAATTAATTAAAAATATACATTCCTTTAGAAAATGTTGGTGGGCTTATTTCAAAATAAAATCATATGCCATATTTTAACAAGATTTAAAAAGAAAAATATATTCTTATTTCTTTTAATAAAATAAGCATTTTATTTCAGCAGAATTTTGCATTAACTCACATATATACGCTTGACGTATATATATGTTTGATTAAAAGGTTTTACAAGTAATTTTTTAAACAGCAGTTTAATGTTAGAATGAAATTTATTTAAAAAGAAATATTTAAATGCAAATACACATTTAATAAACATAATTAATTTTAGCTTTAATGCAAAACCCTGCTGATATTGAGCTATAAATTTAATTTATGTTTACAATACTAATTAACTTTATAGGAGGCTGTGAAGCATGGATCGGACTTCTGGATCCATTGCTTCAATATGAGGGGTCAGAGTTACTTATGGTCAACTTCAGTGTGAAGAGAATGTCAGCATCAATGTGGACTTTGAGTGTTTCATCATCAGATTTTCAATAGGATGGATGGCTAAAGAGTTGGAGTGTGAAGTGGATTGAAGCCTGTCCATTAAAGTATGAAGATTGGCTATCTTAATATAAATTTGAGTACTTATTGTATGTATGTGTAGAGATGAGTGCTGGTCTAGCACAAAATAAAGATACTGGTGATTGTTTATCTTTTAGACATATATGTAGTCAGATGTATCAGTGGTATGAGATAGTGTGGAGAGTTGAGAGTCGTGTAAAAGTCTGAGCTCAAAATACCCTTCAATCAATTTATTAAAATGTTGGGATTAATGTCTATTTTGTAAATTGATTCAGAATAAAATTAAACTTAGCAAAAGATGTGTATTTTATAAAAAGAAAGAAAGAAAGAAAGAAAGAAAGAAAGAAAGAAAGAAAGAAAGAAAGAAAGAAAGAAAGAAAGAAAGAAAGAAAGAAAGAAAGAAAGAAAGAAAGAAAGAAAGAAAGAAAGAAAGAAAGAAGAAAGAAAGAAAGAAGAAAGAAAGAAAGAAAGAAAGAAAGAGGGGGGGGGAAAGAAAGAAAGAAGAAAGAAAGAAAGAAAGAAAGAAAGAAAGAAAGAAAGAAAGAAAGAAAGAAAGAAAGAAAGAAAGAAAGAAAGAAAGAAAGAAAGAAAAAAAAAGAAAGAAAGAAAGAAAGAAAGAAAGAAAGAAGAAAGAAAGAAAGAAAGAAAGAAAGAACATTTTTCAATAACCCACTGTAAAATGAAAATTTTCTTCAGTATCTCTTCACCCAAGATCTGTGAACAAAAGATATTACTCCCTAACAACATCCATTGTCTAACAAATAATTGAGTACCTTACTGGACAGACCATGGGTTTGGAAATCTGGAAAAAATACAAATTGAAATCTGTTTTTCTAAAAGAAAAAAAATTAAGTTAATAACTAATTAACATGATTGTAGATATGTTTACTATTGGATGACAAAGTTCTTCATATATGAGTATATAAACAAATATTTTTTATCGTAGAAAAATAATCTGCATTTCACTACATATATACATAAATCAAAGTTACTTTTTTGAGAGATCTTTTTGATTAAATTATATGTGATGAAATAGAGGGTTATAGATATATTTAAGATATTATACAAGTAAAAAAAAAACAAACAATGGAGTTGAATTAATTATTCTAGAGGTTGTGTTTAATAATGATAGATATATTGACCTTTTAAAAATTTGAAATGTATAGCTGGATTAAAAATAATATATCATAATTTCGGATTTAACATTTAATTAGTAACAATCATTAAGATATTTAATTCAGTAGATGTTGTGCATAATTGTCAGTGCAGAAAGTTTGGCACCATTAAATTAAATTATAATAATTTAATGTATAGAATATATGCACACATTTCTAGTGTGAATGCAAATGTGGGATCATCATCATCAACCATTATCAATCCACTGCAGGATGAAGATCTCTCCAAGTTTAATCCATCTTCTCCGATCTTTAGCTTCTCTTCTCCACATCACTCCTGTACACTTTCTTATTTCATCCATCCATCTCACATGTGGTCTCTTTCTGGGTCTTTTACAATCTCTTGGAATCCAGTTTAAAATTTCAATTGTCCATCTATTATCATCTCTTCTAGCAATATGTCCAGCCCAACTCCATTTCAATCTTTTAATTTTTTTCAATAAGGTCAGTAACACCTGTTTGTTGTCTTACCCATACATTGCGTTTTCGATCTCTTCTTGTTACTCCCAACATACATCTCTCCATACTCCTTTGAGTGGTCTGAAGTCTCTGTATTGCTCTTCTATTAAGTGTCCAAGTCTCAGATCCATAAGTAAGAACTGGTAAAACACATTTGTTAAAAACCATCCTTTTCAAACATATATGCATATTTCCTTTTAGTATCAAGTTATTTCTACCAAAAGCACTCCAACCAAGTTTAATTCTATGATTAATTTCCTCCATTATGTTTACATCTGTATTAATAATCTGACCAAGGTATTTGTAACTGTTAACTTCTTCTAATTCTTCATAATCAATCTTTATTTTCATATTTTGAGCAAATCGATTAAACATTACTTTAGTATTTTTAACATTTATCTTTAGTCCTACTTTTCTACTTCCATCTGCTAACTCCTGCAACATTTCCTGCAGCTCTGAAGCATTATTTGCAAAAACAACTACATCATCTGCGAAATCTAAATGACTTAAATACTCTCCATTTACTTTCACTCCTTTAGTTTCCCATTTTAATCCACAAAATACTTCTTGCAGCACTGCTGTAAAGAGTTTTGGAGATATGGAGTCACCTTGTCTTACACCTTTCTCAATGTTGATTTTTCCAGTATCATTATGTAATCTAATTGTTGCTGTTGCATTTTTATAAATATTCTTTAAAATATGACAATATCCTGGATCTATACCTTGATGATCCAATGCTTTAATCACTGAAGAAATGTGTATAGAATCGAATGCCTTTTCATAATCTACAAATCCAAAACATAATGACCAACTCATATTCGTTTGTCCTTTCTATTACTTCTCTCAATACCTGGATATGATCTATTGTACTAAAACCACTTTTAAATCCAGCTTGTTCTCTTGGTTGGTGGAAATCCAAAGTTCTCTGTAGACGAGTTGTAATTATCTTGGTAAAAATTGTATATAAAACTGATAAAAGGCTGATAGGTCTGTAATTTCTAATATCTTCTTTATTACCTTTTTTAAATATTAATATTATTACTGCATTCTTCCAATCTTCCGGTACATCTTTATCATTTAGACATTTGGTATATAACTTTGCTAAAATTGTTTCTATTTCTTCACCTGCTTCTTTTAATATATCAATTATAATTCCATCACTCCTTGGAGCCTTTCCTTTCTTCATACACTTAATTGCATGTCTCACTTCTTCATTTAAAATTCTGGGCAATTCGGAAGATGTAATAGATATAGAAGGTACTTGTTCTTTATTACTATATAATTCTTGATAAAAATCTTCTACCAATTTCATGATGTCATCTCTCTTTTTAGTAATAATTCCATCTTTTTTTTCTTATTGCAGATATAAATTTCCTACCAATACCAAAATGTTGTTTAACATTTTTGAGACTTTTATTTTCTTCTACAGCTTTCCTTGCTATTTCACAGTTATACTTTCTTATATCATTTTCAACTCTTTTCCGTACCATTTTACAAAATTCGAGATATTCAATTCTTTTTAATACATCATTTTTGTATATCTTCATATTCCTTCTTTTCTTCATAAATTCTCTAGTCTCAGTAGAAATTTTATTAGTCAATCGCTGCTTTTTTTCTACCAGCTATGTTTGTTGCAGTTTTTAAAAGTGTATCAGTTATTTTCATATTAATTTCATTCAAATCTGAATCATGTTCAAAATCTCCTAACATTTGAAACCTATTTGTAAGTTCTAATTTAAATTCATTAGAATATTTCTGAAGATTAGGAATATCAACTGTAAATATTGTTTTTCTTAATAATTTTTGTCTCTCTAGTTTTACATTAACACGTAACTTACACCTTACTAATCGATGATCACTTCCTGTGTTAAATTTATTAAGAACATTACAATCTTGAAATATGTATTTTCTGTTAGTCAAAATATAATCCAATTCTGATGTACCTTCATTTGGATGGTTCCATGTCCATTTCCTTTTATTATTTTTCACAAAAAAAGAATTCATAATATAAAGGTTTTTTTTTTCTGCAACTCCACCAGTCTATGTCCTCTCTCATTTCTATTACCATAACCAAAATTACCTACAGCAATTTCATCTTTCATTCGTCTACCAATTCTAGCATTAAAGTCTCCCATAACAATTTTAAAATGTTGTTTACTCTGATCAAAAGCCTTTTGTACATCCATATAAAAATCTTCTACTACTTCATCACTATGAGAACTTGTTGGGGCATAACCCTGAATTATCTGCATTTGGTATCTCTATTAAGTTGTATAACTAATTTTGCCACTCTGTCCAATACACCATCAATCTCCACAATATTGTTCTTCCACTTTTTATTTATAATGAATCCTACTCCACTTGTATTTCCAATATGTGTGCCTTTATAATAGAGTATATGTCCACTTTTTAAATCAATTGTTTCTTCTCCTTTTCTTCTAACTTCACAAAGTCCAATAATGTACATATGAATTACTTATGAGATACATAATTATAAAGATTTTTTTTTTAAAAAAGACCAATAAAAAAAAGAATAATTAGTAAAAAAATTGAAGAGATAAATTTAAAAAGAGGCCATTCTCAGAAAGGAACTGTAAAATTTAAAAAATGAAATGAAAAAAGGAAAATGTAAGATCTTAAAAAACAATGCAATGATGATTTGAAAAATAGAGCATGACAAAGAGGTCTGAAATGATAAGCAAAACCTGTCTTCCAGTGGAAAATATGTGCTGTTTGAATCCCAGAAGCTGCATATCGAGTTTCGACCCAGAAACCTTTAACTCTCAAGTTCGCATCCTTCCACTATGCTAAACTGCACAGGAAATTAGGTGGGATGGTGCTCTATATTGTATAATGGCGTAGTGGTGCGGTGGATTTGAATACTAAAGAGCCGTGGATCACAGCTTAGTTATCATTTCCGGTTCTCGAACTTCTTATGAACTCCTAACCAATGAACCATTCAATTATTGAACCAGCGTTCTGTATGATTCGTTATAGTAATAGAATGACCGACTCGCGAACTCAAGGGGCATAACGCTGCCCAGTTCCGTCCCTTTCGGAGCTCGAATTCATACGAATCCCAAGATCTATTTTATTAACTAACAATCTGAAATGCTTTATATTATTTTAATTAGTTTTATTTATATTTGCATCATTTCAAAAAAATGAAAGAATATAATATATAAGATATAATTTTCAACAATGTTAAATTTTTATATAATTTTAGATTTTCCGTTTTATTTTCAGAACATACAACTTATTATCCTCGTTTTACATAATATAGGGAGTGTTTACTTATTCTCTTCCCTTCTCCCTCTCCCCACCCCTATTCATCAATATATCCTTGCCCTTCTGTTTATATTTAAAATATTTCTATTTCCCTCAAGTTTCTGCTAAAGAAGAGCCTGGGATTTTTTTCAATTTGGTGTATAATTTTTTTAAATTGTTTATGATTGACAGAGATATTATTCAGGGTTTAGTTAAAATAGAAAATCCACCAATCAGCTTTTAAATATAATTGTCACCTTAAACTTCGATGTTTGTTAATGACTGCAATTTGTTTTTTATTTATATATTTGATATTCATTTTAGTACTTCATAATAAAAACCAATGGTGATAATATCTACTTTTATTTATATTTTTTTATGCAAATGCATATAAAATTTTATAAATCGATTACAGAGGGCAGCACTATATTGTATGCAAAAGTCAACAAATATAGATTTATTCTATCCAATAAAACTATGGCTTCTCATACATTTAAAGAGACAAAAAAAAAGAGTTTAAAGAGAAAAAAAATGTTCATATTTTTAAATTAAATTTGATAAATATTGCACTGGATAAAGGAAATAAAATAAGTAGCAGAAAAAAAAATTAAATTTATACTTTGAAAAAATTATGAAATTTAAAGAATGTGCATAAATAAAATGAAACAGAAAGGTGTAGAGAAGAAAGATTTAACATTTTTCGGCCCCTGAATTTGAGTTTTTCACACTCGGAATCAGCTCAAGATTCACTCATGCAAATAAGGTTCAAGAATTCAAAGCGTAATAAAACCGTTGATCTGCAAAGATGGCCATATTAAAAAAAATCATAATCTCCATATTATTTTCGTGTGGAAGAACTGATTGAAATATTGTAATAAATTAAAAATCTGCGACAGAGATATGTGTGTGCGTGTAAGAAAATATTTGCGAGTGCTAACCAGTTAATAAAAACGAAAAGTAATACATTAAACAAAATATACTTTTCGTTGATAGTATGGGGGGGGGGGGGCTTTCATCAGATAACATCATAGATGATTATACATATATTTAAAAAAGATAAAACAGACTTTAAAAAACCCATGTCGATTCAAAAAGCACTTCCAACAGCCCTTCATAAGAATGCTCTAATCTGGTTTTCCAATTGTTGAGTGATAAAAATTGGAGCAGTTTTTATTTGTGTTTATACTTTGCTAAGAATTACCCGAGACCTGTTTACTGACCAGTATTGACTAGTAAGATGGTTAGCTATGAACTGGATACATGGTAAAAAAAATTCTAAACTGGATTAGAATATTTAGAATATTCAAAATTTCCCACTTTAAACCCAGGTCAAAGGCATGATGAGCAAATGTGTTTTGCCACCTGAGACTTTAATATATATGTCTATTGTTTTAAATTAACATGATCTGTTTATTCTACATTGTATTCTTTATTCACAATTTGTGTGCTATTCAGAGCAAGATGCACAGACAATTATAACATGTAATTATTGACTCACATAATTAGGAATAACTATTCATTTATGATTTATATCAATAACTAGATAAACATCTTACTTTTCTCAATGTGTAGCCAACATCAACCTTTTAAACATATGCATTCTGAAATAAATATAAAGATGTTCAAAACCAAAGAAATTTACAAACAAGCATGAAGTGTCCTTATTTGTTGGATATAGAAGCAGATTATGCAATATATAAACTATGAAGACAATTTAAAGCAGATTGTATTGTATGTTAATTCAAAATTTTATTTAATTAGTATAATATTCATTAAGGCTGTAGCCTCAAGCACATGCATATAAAAATGTGATAGTAGGAACCTCTACAGGTCTTAAACCACAAGCTACTTCAATATAGATCACTAATAAAAACCAGGTGAATACTTACTCAACTTTGTGAAAGTGCTATTATGATTTTGAATCAAATTTAAAACTTTTTGTTGACACATATTTTTCTGTCTTCCTAGTTTGGCAGCCATTTTTTTAATTATACAGTTTCAGGGACATATAAGTATTTATTCATGGTTTGCTTGGTAGCCATTTTTTAATTATATTGTTTCAGGAACATACAAGTATTTGTTTATGTTTTGCTTGGCAGCCATTTTTTTAATTATACAGTTTCAGGGACATACAAGGATTTGTTTATGTTTTGCTTGGTAGCCATTTTTTAATTATACAGTTTCAGCCATTATTGAAGGAAGACTCAGGCTGTCTGTCTGGCTAGCTAGCTGGTTGGCTGGCTGGCTGGCTGGCAGGCAGGCAGGCAGGCAGGTAGGCAGATAAATAGATAGATAGATAGATAGATAGATAGATAGATAGATAGATAGATAGATAGATAGATAGATAGATAGATAGATAGATAGATAGATAGGTAGGTAGGTAGGTAGGTAGGTAGGTAGGTAGGTAGGTAGGTAGGTAGATAGATAGATAGATAGATAGATAGATAGATAGATAGATAGATAGATAGATAGATAGATAGATAGATAGATAGATAGATAGATAGATAGATAGATAGATAGATAGATAGATAGATAGATAGATAGATAGATAGATAGATAGATGGTTTTATTTTAAAATGCGCTAAAATATAAAAATAAAAAAAATCTTCAAATCACAGCATTTTTAATATTATCCTACGAAAATAAAAGGGTGTGGCATTCGTGTTCAAAAATAATCTAAGATTATTTCTGAACATAAACACCACACATTTTTATTTTGATTGTGTAATATCAATAATAAACATGACATGATTACCGTTTTCTATGCTTACACAAGCTGTTAAAACAGTAATGTAATGTGATATAGCTACTTTTTTTATTGAAATCAAGAATCATCTTCATTATGCCCAGAAAAACCTCTTAGCCACCTTACTTTTCCTTTTCCTTCCCTATCCTAACTTTTTCCTATATTCTTCTTTATCCTGCTCCATCCCATTTCCGCAACATTATCTTTGTCCATTCCATGGCCTTTATATCTAGCTCCACATTATCTTTTTCCAAACCCAGCATAAAGACTAAGAACCCACTTTCTGTATAATCACTTAGTTTATATTTATCCTCCCATAACTTCATTATTTGTACCCTTTCTCCTTATAAACATTTACATTCAATTAGCAGATGCCTAATGCTTTCCAAGACTTCATTATATAATTTTCAGACTAAATCATCCACATTTTTCCATTTATGTGTATGTTGCCTTGTTTCAAATAATCCTGTTCAAGTCTTAAGTAATAGACTACTTTCCTTGCTATTATTGTAAATTAACCCTCATACAATATTCTGTTTACTTCTATATATATTTAGACTTTTTTCTCTCAATACTAGTTCTCCATCTCTCCAACTCCCTATTCTTTTATTATTTCAGCTATTATTCTGTCACTCTTGGTCACTATAATACTTAAAAATCCTCCTAACACAATCATCCCATCTTTTGTTCAAGTATACTGACATAAAGTCTTTATACAAATCTTTTGCATAGTGTACTATCTTTCTCATCCATCTTGTTGCCAGTACTTTACTCATAAACCAATTAAATACTATTATGTCTATTATGTAGCAAACTCTCTGCATAGTAGTGCCACCCAGTGCAAATCATAGTAATCAATGGATGCAAGAAGGGTTTTTTTTCCATAAAATCTCTATCTAGCTCCAACTCATTCAATATCCCCAGATTAGTTTCTAGCTTATGTCTTTCATCAGTGAGGAGTTCTTGGGTATGTATGACTATACAAGTAATTGAGCTTAGATGGAAAACATTATATTTTCATTTTGGGTTCATAGCTTTAAAGTTAACTAAATAGATAAAGATGACTTCTGGAGTTGCATAAGATCCTAAGATCTAAGTGTAAAATGCTTTTAGATCCAAAATTTTTTACTGTTAAAAGCTACAAGTTAGAAACTTGTCTAGAGATATTATTAATGAGTGGGTACAAGGTAGAGATTTTATGCACAAACCTTCTAGCATTCGTTAATTACTCTGGCTTGCACTGAATGGCACTACAATATGGAGAGTTTACTATTGTAATATCGACTGTATTGTGACGGTTGAAGAAAATGTATTTTTTATCTCTTTTCTTTTCATATTTTTATTTGCTACTTTTTAGTTTTATGTAATTTCAGAAATTAGAAATGGATCGAGTTTAGATAGAACTTAATACTGCTTAATGGAAGTAACATCAGGAGTACTGAATCTTATATGAAATTTAAATATAAATTTTTTGCTAATTTTCTGCTAACATTTTTGCGAACTCCAAAAAAATGTATTACCTTCAGCTTTGCATATTCATGTAAAGTTTTTACAGAATTGGAAATTAGTAAATGAGTAAAAATTGAATTACAAGATGTAAAAACAAGCAGATAAAGAAAAACTAATTGAGTTAAATAAAAGAGTATAAAAATGCAAATATCTAAAAAAAAATAATGATAAATATAATATATAAATTATTATTCAATGCTTTGTGTCATACATTGATTCAGTCAATGGCATTCTATCCAATGGAGAGATCAAGAGAATGATCACATCCTAAATTCATCCATTTCTTCACTCTGTTCATATTGCCCAGCTCTTCAATTTCATGTACCTCTTCCCATCTTATATCATCCAGCAAAGTCAATCTCTTTTGTCCTTTTTTTCTTATGTTCACTCATTTCCCTCCACAACATCTCTCATTGAACTATTCTTTTTTCTTAATATATATCCAATTCAGTTCCTCTTTCCATCTTTAATTTTCTCAATCAATGTCTTTTTTCATTTAACATTTTCGAAACTTTATTTGTCACTTTGTTTCCCCAATATTATTGATTAGATATTATATTGAACCTAATATATATTTGGATATATTTAATGGATAACATATTATACTTTAATATATAAATTCTTCATTTTCACTTCTTTCGATATCATACATGGTATAATGTAATTTACAACATTTTCAAACTTTTACTTCTAAAGTATTTTTGGTTGCTTTTAATTGTCTTTATTTTATTCTTACTCACCCAGTTTCTTTCTTATTTTTATTTCATATATATTTAAACCACTAAACATCTCATGATCACCATTTTTTATGTTTTTTTCCTCATGTGTCATAGCATCAGCCTGGAAACGAACCCGCTAACCCGGGACAACTGCTTGGAAAGCAGACATCGCTGATCACTCGACCACCAATGCTTGACCATTTCTTATGCTTGTTCACATATATTTCTGATTTACAGATTTAGAAATTGTTTTGGAGATTAAAGGATCACTCAGTAGAAAGGGGGTAGGCATTCTTGAGCATCTCAGAGCTTTCACTGACAGACACTTCACAGAAAGTTTGACTGTCACATGCCCAGAAAGATTTTGGTAGTGCAAAATTTGAATATCTAGTAATTCATCTCAATATTAAATGCTGAAGCATTAAATATCTACTCTGAAAGTTTCTTCACCATTTTCTTTCTAAGATTTCAGCTTATTCTGATTAAACGTTACTTTTTTGTCTCTTTTTCCCCTTTGCTTTTGCCTTCTTTATCTTCAAATAACCCATGAGTCCAAGTGGCATGGATTTGTTTAGTCAGTGGTTCTAATTTTTTTTTTTTTTTGCCTTTATTTGTTCAAAAACTCGATTTATACTCCTTTTTTCTGTGATAACAGAACGCAAATCAAAAACATCTCCCCTCAAAATCTCTTATTTTTCAAATTACACCATAATTAAATAACCCTTTTGATTTCACTATTATTTTCTCTTTTAATTGCAACACTTTTATAACTTTTCTTTTATATTTTAATATCCTTTTTGATTAATAAAAAATCATTTTAATCAAATTTCAAAAACATATTTTTACTTTTTGTCTAACATTAAAATATATTTTCTTATCTTCAAGAAATATAATTATTTGTATATTTGAATTAACATTATATAAAGAGAAAAATAATTCCATCTATAACAAAAGTATCGTTATACTAGTATCAACACATTTTACTTTTATTAAAATTATAAGTTTCATAATAATATTATTACAATCAAGAACACTATTAATAACTTCTCACTTTCTTTTAATTAGAATAATTTAAATTTCTTAACCTATATATATTTTAATTTATTTAAGCATTAAACATTATTATTAAAATGTTTTCTCTTATACTTTGGACATCCTTGTGCAAATATCTTGTACTTAATCCATTCAGGTTTCTTATTCATCTAGACAACATTGTTTATATTTCTTACTTATTAGGACTTGACTAAGCTAAATGTTATTGCCACTTTATTTTATAACTGTGTGAGCATAAGTATGGTCACCATCATATCATATGTTCATCATCAACCATTATCAATCCACTGCAGGATAAAGGTCTCTCCAAGTTCAATCCATATTTTCCTATCCTTAGCTTCTCTTCTCCACATCACCCCTGCACACTTTCTTATTTTATCCATCCATCTCACATGTGGTCTCTTTCTGGGTCTTTTATAATCTCTTGGAATCCAGTTTAAAATTTCAATTGTCCATTTATTATCATCTCTTCTAGCAATATGTCCAGCCCAACTCCACTTCAGTCTTTTAATTTTTTCAATGAAGTCATTAACACCTATTTGTTCTGTTACCCATACATTGCTTTTTCGATCTCTTCTTGTTACTCCCAACATGCATCTCTCCATACTTCTTTGAATGGTCTGAAGTCTCTGTATTGCTCATATCATATATTACTCAGAATTATTTGCAAGCAGACTTACAATGAATCATTTCTTAATAAACTTGAAATATAATTTTACTTTTCATTTAACAATACCCATTCATTCAAGCTGATAGAAGGGGAATTTTTTCTTCATCTGATCTCTAACAGTATATATTGTAAATAAATCAACATTGATATTGTAAAAGGCTGAAAAGTATTTATTAACTGCGATCTTAGTTTACAAATTAATAAAGCCAGTTTAACGTTTCATATATTATTTTAAATTGAATATTATTAAATTTTAACAGCATGTTGATAACTTTACTACTGCTCGACTACGCAGGCTTATTATATACCTGTATCTATATATGTAATATATAGGGTATATGAGCACAGACTTTCACACGACCCACCACTCTCCACACTATCTCATAACACTGATACACTCGAACACATATATGTTGAAAAGATAAATAATCACCAATATACGTATTTCATGCTAAACCAGCAATCATCAGTTGGTCCAGATTATCATCTCCACACATATATGCCATAAGTGTTCAGATATATATTAAGATAGCCAATCCTCATACTTTAATGGGTAGACGGTTGAAGAGTTGGAGTGTGGAGTGGATTGAAGCCTGTCCATTAAAGTACGAGTATTGGCTATCTTAATATATATCTGAACACTTATGGCATATATATGTGGAGATGATAATCTGGACCAACTGATGATTGCTGGTTTAGCATGAAATACGCATATTGATGATTATTTATCTTTTCAACGTATATGTTCGAATGTATTAGTGTTATGAGATAGTGTGGAGAGTGATGGGTCATGTGAAAGTCTGTGCTCATATACCCTATATACTGCTCGACTATGTAATGTGTAAGATTATAATCAGATCACAGAACTCTCTCGTTGCAAATACGTTACTCAGTATTATTTTAATTTATGACTAAGATCGCAACTAATAATAAATTTCAGCCTTTGTAGATATTAATGTTGATTTATTTAAATATATATAATCGAGGTCTGATGAATGAAAAAATGCTTCGAATGTTTTTTTTGAGACTTAGAAGTGGTGTAAAATATAACGACGGAGGCGTTAAAATGTATCACTTTGCAAGTATTTTCGGACTACTTTGAAAAATGAAAAACATGTTCCGACTGGTGTATTACATCAAATTGACAGTTATTTGATGGAGATTAAATTAAAACACTTAAAAATAAATAAATATTTTTTATTATAAAATTCTGATTACTTTTGGTTACTGTATTAGATTAGAAACTTAACTTTAAAAACATTTAATTACCTAATTTTTTTTTTTTTTTTTTGCTTAAATATAATTATTATTATGAGTTAGTTTTCCCAAATCTATACAATAAATGAATTATTATTATTTTTAATGCGTCAAAGCGTCGGCCGGGAAGCGAATCCCGGGACAACAGGCAGCTGTGCTAACCACTCGGCCACCAACACTTGTCATTATTATTTATTATTATTTTTTCCTTCTACCAAATGCAGACTTTTATTGTAATTTGTATTATTTTTGTTATACCATCTCTATCAATTATAGTCTTTTTTAATCTCTCTTAGTGTTTGAATTTTATCATTTACCTTTTTAATACTTTTATTGTATTTACTGTGCTCTGTTTAATGCAGTAGTGAGATTAATGAATTTGAGAATTGTAAGAGTTTTGGATCAATGCTTAATCAGGGGAACATGTTTTAGTGTCTCACACCCTCCCTGATTTAAGGAAATGGGTTAGAGACAGACTGCAGCTCATAATCCTTGAAATGCAGTCCAACCTTGTGATTTGTAGCACTCATTTTTTTACAAATTCCCGTATAGCTAAAAATTCGTGTATATCTCTATTCAATGTCACATGACATCCTGGGAAACTAATCATTTTACTTATATTTTTGTTATACCTACATTTTGTATTATTTCTTTGTTTCATAAGTGTTGCCAATTATATATTTAATTCATTTATAATAAATTAAATTCAAACTTTCATTTCATACATTACACACTCTGAAACCTTTATTTGTTTATTATAAAGATTATATATAGATGCATATTAATGACTTTAGTAACAATCAGATAGCTAAAATCTTAATTAGATTCCAAGAGATTGTAAAAGTCCTATAAAGAGACCACATGTGAGATGAATGTATGAAATAGATAAATGTGCTGGAAATAGATGGAGAAGAGTGTCTAAAGATCAGGGATGGATTGAACTTGGGGAGATCTTTATCTTGCAGGGATTGATAAAGATTGAAAATGATGAAAATAATAAACTGTCTGTTCATTGTCACCTAGTGCAATCCTTATTAATTAATGATGCAAGAAGATTTGTGCATAAAACCCCTACTGAGTGCCTACTCATCCAATATCTCCAGATTAATTTCTAGCTTGTGTATTTTATCAGTGCAGAGCCTTGGATATGATAGCCCTGCACTTGGAGCTTAGAATCTAATGCAACACTTGAGCTGCCACCATTTCAATCTTTAGTTAACCATAAATCTATGATCCAAAGATAAAAAATACAATAATGTGTTCAATCCAAGTTCATTCACTTGTATAATCATGTAGATCCGAACCCACCTAGTGGCATCTTTAGTGTTTTTTTAAATTTCAGTCACCATAATCCTATAAACAGGATTGTCATAAAACTACTGAAACACTGTATGATGTTTGATTTTATGTCAATTTTGCCGTAGGATTATGATGACTGAGGTTTTTAATTAAACCAAAGATACAAAAATGTATAGAGGATTAAACTGGGTTTAGATCTATATGATTATACAAGCAAAATATCTTGGATTAAAAGCATTATGTTTTCATTTTGGACTAACAGCTTTGAAGTTAACTAAATAGATAAAAGATAGTTTCTGGAGAATTGCATTAGATCCTTAGATCTAGATGCAGTGTTTTCAGATCCAAAGTTCTACACTGATGAAAGCCAGAAGCTAGAAACTAGTCTGGGGATATTGAATGAGTAGGTACTAGTTAGGAATTTTATGCACAAATATTTTTAAATCCATTGATTACTAAGGCTTGCACTGGGTGGCACTACTGTATAAAGAGATTGATACTATATTAACTGCTTGTGTAATATAGGAAATAATTATCATGCGATGTTTTGATGGTTTTATATCAACTGTTTAGAGAACCAGCTAGCATATATTTGTAAATGGTCTTAATGAAGTAACGGCTAAAAGATCAATCTAATATGTCATAATCTGGAATTCAAATCCATATGTAACTATTTTCAAAAAGCCTAAGATTTTTAAATAGATGAATTCTAGCTAACTCAGTTATCAATACAACTATTGTCTAGTAAAATGAAAATACACACAGAAAAAGTAGTTTTTTAATAATGTTGTGCTTTATTACTGCCTAGCATACTTTCAGTACATTTTATAGTATCATATTCATGGATATAGTGGTGTTATTAAATGATTCTTTATATCTACGTTTAATTAATTGTTTGTGTATTTAATTTTAATTTAAAATTTAAATTTGAATATAGCCCATTTCTTTGAAATGGATACACTTGTTTTACTTTTGTTAATAGAAAAATAGTTACCAGCTACTGCACACACTACTTTAATCTGCTATCTCTCTCTGTTTACACTATCTCTGCTTTTGTTAGCTCAAATCTATGATGACTTTTCTGCTCAGCTTTAAAGATTTTGGTGACCACTCATATAAATGGAATAAACATCAAAAAATATGAAAAAAACTTACCATGCTGGTTTTTGTGATAGAGCTAAAGTTATTCACTATGCCAAGTGCCTGTTAGTGTCTTGGACTTATTCTTGTCCTGAAGTTAAAATGGCTTTTTGTGGAAGTTAAAATTTTAATCCATGATTGAAATCGTTAGTTTTAGAAGCATATTAACCAACTGTCCAATGTGAAGCATGCACATGTTTACCCATACTCTGTCTAAGAGCAACATTTGGCAGAAAAAAGCTGGTCAAGCATTTATTCCTCTTCTGCCTTTAACTTTATTAGGCTTATTATCTAGAATGGAAATTACGGAAGGAGAGATTTTCAAAGAACCATTTGGTCCAGCTTGTCAAGATTATTTTTAACTTTTTATCACTTATTAGACAATGTAGATGATGATGCTCTTAATTAATGCAAAATAAATGAATTCTGTAAAACAGATTTGGATAATATGGTTCAGCATCTAATATTAGCAATTAAGAATCATGATTATATGGAAACTGGGCATAAGACAATGAAAGATGATGGCCTGATAGGTTTATTAACCATCTGCACTTCTGTCATGAATCCTGATCCTCAGTTTAAATTTTTTTCAGAAGGCCAGAATTTTTTGAAAGAAGTATTTAATATCTTATTTGCACTTCATAGTCCTAAATAACACTACTTGCCAAAATATAAACTGCAGGCATCTAGGTTAGCAGCTTATAATGTATTGGTTGAATTGGTGAAGGGTTATCTTGACAACTATAAGATGTTGCATGAATTAATTCTCCAACAACATTCTCAAAGTTCTCATTCTCCCTGTCCTTGGGATTGTTGGCCACATGAGGATACATGTTCAGACTGTGGTTATGTAGATCTAACTACTTAAATGTCACTTGCTATACAACTTTTTGTATGCAGTGCCTTTATGATGCCTCAGTCCAGAGCTTCAGTCCTCAGTACCAAGAGTCCATATGATAATAAACATAAGATTACTCTGAGAAAGCTATAAAGGATGTTTGCATACTTACAGGAAAGTGAAAGTAAAGCAAGTAATCCTCAGGGCTTTGGCAAAGTATATAAAATGAATCATAATTTCCCTTAACATGGGGGAATAAAAAACATGGCTGAACTTTTTACAGATTTTATAAGTGAAACGGAAGAGATGTCACCATGTTTGAAAGAACTAGTGAAAAATATTTTCTGGGATCTCATAACCAACAATGTTGTTTCTTTGGATTGCCAACATGTCAGATGGTCTTTGGAGGATTTCTATACAGTGAGTTGCCAAGTAACAGATAAGAGAAATCTCTATGAATTGCTTGATGATGTTACAATAAAAGATACCTTGGAAGACAATAATATGTATAGTTGTTCCCAGTGTGGTAAAAAAGTAGGGCTGAAAAAAGGGCTTACTTTAAAAAACTTCTTAGAATTCTATGCTTTAATACCATGATACATGTGTTTAATGTGGTGACAATGATGAAAGAACAAGTAAGCACTCAATTTTTCCTTTCTCCTTCAACTTGATATGTCAGGTTATACAGAAAATTATTTGATGAGCTTCAACAGAAAGAAGATGAACCTAATGAAGATAAAAGCTATAATTATGAGTTAATTGATGTCACTGTACATATGGGTACTGCAGATGGTGGTCATTATTATGGTTTTATAAGAAATCGATTATTTGCTAGTGGATATAAATGGCATTTATTTAATGATGCTGAAGTAAAGCCATTTGATCATACTCAGATTGCAGTGTTCAAAAGAATATTTTGGCAGTGAAATGACAAATGAAACCTATGATTCTGTTACTGATAAATTTAAGGATTTCTCTTTCAAGAAGACCAATATTGCCTATATGTTATTTTATGAGTGGTTCTATTGTGTTGGTAGGCAGAAAAAAGAGCCCATTGAAACTAAATCTGTCCACAATCCACAAGAGCAATCCATTTTTGAACTCTCCAGAAAATTAGCTGAGTGGATCTGACAAGATAATTTTTTTTGGAAAATGTGCGAGTACATTTCACAAACTATGCCCAATCCAAATAACGTTTCACTGCTGGCAGCTAGTTTATGTAATTCTTTAAGGAGACACATATTCATACCAAGGAAAAGCCAACAAGGGTGCAATGCATTGAACTATTAATAAAACAATTTAATGCTAGTCAAAGTGCCTGTGAGTGAATTCTTGATCACATGGCAGAAGGTGTTTGGTGACCTGTTCAAATTTTGATTGAATATCCAAATCAAATGGCTCATTAGATGTTCCTAAGATTAGCGATTCATGTTATAAACAAATTAATACCTATAAATTTATCTTTATATTTACAATCACTAGAAATTGATGACGATCCAGAATCAGTTGGTATTGTTGTAATTGGTATATTTCTCTGTGTCTCAAGATTTGTTAAGAAACTACTTTCATTGATTGAACATGGTGCTAAAACTTACAGCAAGCTGTTGACTGATTATTTTATATTTTTATTAGACTTTGCAAAAAAAGGAAAAGAATTCCAGTTTCTGATTTCTATTTGTAGTATTTCAGTTATGATTAATTTTACTTGGGATAAAGATCAAGCAGAATCAATTAGCTTTTGAACAAAGGAGGATGGTGGATCAGATAATGAAGGTGAAGATGTTATCTCTTTATCTGATGACAAGCGCAAACCTACATCTTTAGAGAAAATAATTACTTTAATTGCACTGTTTCAGCTAATAAAAGTGTAGATAGTGTACTTAGAGAATGAAGATAGAAAACAGAAATTTAAAGAAGCATGTAACCGTTTTTCTGTAATAATAAAAAAAGAAACAAGTGTACCCATTTCAAAAAAATGGGCTATTTAAATATTCAAATTTAAATTTTAAATTAAAATTGAATGTGTGAACAGTTAAAGAACTATTTAATCACACCACACACACACACATTTATATATATAATAAAAATATACTGAATGCATGCTAGGCAGTAATAAAGCTAAATATTATTAAAAACTATCTTTTCTGTGTGTATTTTCATTTATCAGATATTACGTTGGCTCAAACAAGAAAAAGATTAGTAACAATTGAATTACAATACAATTATTGAGCACTTAATTGGTCTCAAGTTATTATTTGCTAATGGGTAAACCTAGAAAGGGAAAATATGAAAGCTTTCACCAATTAGTAAAACTGTTTTTTACGAAAAAATACTGTTAAAAAAAAACGTTAACTTTACCAAGATATTTATTATATATAAATTATATACATATGTGTGTGTATGTGTGTGTATGTGTGTGTCATACAGAGTGGGACAGTTCAATGATAATAATATTTAGTTGTGCATGCTTTCAGTACTGTGTATCAGATTCGGGATAACAACTAAATTGACCGGTTAATATTCTAGTGCATATTAACCGGTCAGTTTAGTTACCATGAATCTGGTGCACAGTACTGAAAACACACTCAGCTAAATATTAATATCACTGAATTGTTTCACCCTGTATAATATACATATATTATACATAAATAAATATAAATATTTATATACATAAATATGCATGTGCGTATAATATACATTATAGACAATTGTAGATTTATTTATTATATATAAATATAATTTTCAATTTTGACAAAAAAATGTTCTTAAATCATTATTTGCTATCCCTGTTCCTGCTAGAGTGCAATGGAAATGCAAAATGACTCTTTATATTTAAGGGCTCAAATGTATATAAAGATTAAACATCTTGTAACTATTTAAATAAGTGTAAAATTAATTATAAACTAATAGTTTCCATGTGTTTTTCTGAAGGTTTGTGATGATGGTGTTCTAGCTGTATTTTTATATTGGACTATTTCCATCATCTAATATGTGTGTTGAATGTCTTTAGAAAAGTTTAATTTTAGTTAAATATTCTGAATGCATTCAACTGTTAGTAATATCACAGCAAACAAATGTTAGTAATATCACAGCAAACAGGTTAGTATATGCACTAACTGTTAGTAATATCACAGCAAACAGGTTAGTATATGCACAATGTTTCGAGAGGTATTTTTCTCCCTTCTTCTTCAGGTGTTGCTGGCCTGACTAGTGACAATACTAACATGGGATTCGAACCTGGGTCCTTAGATTCTTGATTACTGAATTTTAAGGCAATGCTCTAACCAACTGAGCCATCCTGCCAAAGGCAACAGTATGTAGTAATTTTATATACTTATCTATGAGGTTTCTCCTGATTTCTCCACTTTTTTCTCAGAGCAAAGTTGATTAGTGTTTTCCATACATTATGTATAGTCACACTAGGTTGGCTTATGGGATTTTTTGCCATTGTCATGTGAGCAGCTTCTTTAAATTTTCTTTTTTGTATCTTTTTCCAATATTTTTGTATTTTCCCAATGGAACGTATGTTCATTGGTCCATACAAGAGAGAAAACAGATGTGTCTAAAAAGTATTTCCTACAATTATTCAGAATCTTAACTGATAAAGTAAAACAAATAATTAATCTAGGAAAAATGGAAATGCTCCAAATAATGATAGAATTATAATCAATATGTTAAAAGAAGCCAGTAAAGAAAGAGAAAAATTGTTGGTAAAATTATATACCAAAAATCAAAATGTAAGGATTTGCTATTTGATGAGAGGAATGCAATACTAATATTATACCAAAAATTATGCACTTATATGCTTGTTAGAGAATCTATATTTATTAATATTTATTTATGCTTAGCACTTTAAAAGCTCCATGGCATTAATATTTTTAAAAAGTAATAAAGAAGGTATTAGAAATTACATACTATCAGTTTTAAGCAAATGTTTTACCAAGATAACTTTGGATTTACCAAAAGAATGAGCTGGATTTAAAAGTTATTTTAGCAGAATGGAGCATATTTAAGTTTTGGAAAAAGTTATACAAAGAACTAATGTATATGAGTTGTCATTATGCTTGGAAATTGTAGATTATGAAAATTCTTTTGATTCCACAAGCATTTCTTCAGGGATTAAAACATTGGATCGTGAAGATATAAACCCAAGAAATTGCCATATTCTGAAGAATGTTTATCAGATTGCAAAACCAATGATTATTTCACATAGTTATACTAAAAAGATTAATTTTATTGAAAGATGTGCAACAGGGTGAGTCCATATATCCAGGATATTTTACAGCAGCTTTGTAAAAAAGTATTTTGTAGATTAAAATGAAAAGCGAAGGAAGTAGAAAGAAATGTAGATTATTTAAGTCATCTAGATATTGCAGATGATGTGAGTGTTGTTTTGTTTTGTTTTTTTTGTTTTTTGCAAATAATGCTTCAGAGCTTCAGAAAATATTACAAGAGTTAACAGATGGATGTAAGAACATGTGAGTAAAGCTAAATGCTAAAAAGACTAAAGTAATGTTTAATAGATTTTCTCAAAGAAGAAATGATGGTTAATAATGATGAATTAGAAGTTAACAACTACCAATACCTTGGTCAGATTACTAATACAAAAGGAAACATAATGGATAAAATTAATCATAGAATTCAACTTGAATGGGATGCTTTTGGTATAAATAACAATATTAAAAGAAAAGATCCTTATGAATTTGAATTTTTTTGATAATGCTTTACCAGTTCTTAATTATGAATCTGAGACTTGGACACTTAATATAATAGTGATACAAAAACTTTAGACCATATGGAGAGATCTGTTTTAGAAATAACAAAAGGGATCAAAATAATAAAACAATTACTGACATCACTGAAAGAATTAAATGATTGGAGTCAAAGTGGACATATTGCTAAAAGAGATGATGGTAGATGAACAAACAAAATCTTAAACTGCATTCCAAGAGATTATAAATTCCTAGAATGAAATCACATGATGTGGATATATGAAATAAGAAAGTTTGCTGCAGTGATGTGTAAAAGAAAGGCTAGATATTGGGAAAACCAGATTAAACATCAAGAGACCCTTCATCCTGCAATGGATCAGTAATGGTTGAAAATGGTGGCAATGGTGATATTTACAGGAAGACAGAGAGATGATAGGATCTGCTATCACAAAATGATTAATTTCAGAAAGTTTTTTCATTATATCATCCATTCAATGTAACTCATTATTGAAATATACGTATTGATAGCCTAAAATAAAGCTACTATTCAAAATTACTATTTAAACTTCAAAAATATATGCTATAAAATTAAAATTATAAATGTAAATAGATATATAAAATTAATTGTCATTGATACTTTACAAATCAATTTTAAAGATGACTAAAACTTTTAAAGCATAAAATAAAATTGTCAACACCCTAATAAAAATTCACTGCCATCTGCAGAACTTCTTCTTGCTTGAAAATTATTTTTTTCATGATGCTTCATTCTAGCTGCATTTTTTGCCTCATAAAAAAAAATTAAATCATTCTATATTAAAAAAAATTATGCTGATAAAAAAATCACTTTCCTTGCACTTTCTTGTTTGGATTGCTTTTCTCCAAGATCAGATCATTGAAAGGCTCTGAAACATTTTGCACACAGTCCTGAAACTTCTGCTCACATGTCTTACATCAACCAATAGTTTTCATTGTAGCATTTGCATTCATAAGTTTTATAGTTTTTCATTTGGATTTTTTTTTTATGAAAATAATTAGTTTTCTAGGTGAGTCAGCAATATGAGATGGCAAGGAGAGTTATGAAAGTTTGAGTTTGAATCCTGCATACATTATATATATATATATATATATATATATATATATATATATATATATATATATATATGCAGGTTTAAGCCTATATAGTATATTAATTTACTACTTAAAATAGATAAAACTCTCTATACAGTAGTGACACTCAGTTCAAGACAGATTTTCCAGTTTATGGCCAAAATTATTATACTTATGCAACCAAATTATTATAAGGACAATATATCTTCATTTGTAGTGATGCAAATAAACATATAAGAAAATTAAATTAGTATCTATACCTTATGTAAAAAAAGATTCCTACTGTTTTAATTTTTTCTATAAGTATTTGTATTTGTTGTATAAATCTTAGAAAAAAGGTTGTTGAATAATTTATTTACTCTATAAGCCTTCATTGAGCCAATCTCACTCTGTGTCTATATATATATTAATATAAATTCTTGCACATATTAATGAAGTTATTTTCCCTATTCATTTTATCTTCTAATCTATATGCAACTCATCATCTATAATCTATATCTTTCTATAATTGAAACAGAAATATGATCTCTGACTGAGTTATGTAACATCAAAAACATGAAAGAGAGAATATTTCTCTTGTACCATTCTCTCCTTCCTCCTATTCTTGATGTTACAGAACTTAGTGGAAGTACTTACTTCCACTGCAATTACAGGCATTTAAATGTTATGATTATTTATTATTATCTCTTTTTATGTTAAGCCGAGACTTTTAAACCATCTGTCTTTCATAATCATGAAAAAGAGTGCGGCCACAGTTGTGATCCGACTGTTGTCAAAATTATGTGCATAGAAAAAAACTATTGCAAATGTAAATAAAGGAGGAGTGGTCATTACACAAAATAAATATGCAATGAGCCAAAAATCAAATAGCATTCAAATCAGCAAAAAAAATAATTTTCTTAATAGACTAACCATGAATATGACACCAGAGCGTTGAAAGTATACTTGGTATAATAAATTCTTACTAAATTTTACGGTTAAATTCTGTTTTAGTATTTTCTACATTAATATTTAGAATGGCAGAGTATCAAAATGTAATTAAATAGTTTATGTTTGTATCTGTATGTATTAAAAGACATGTATATGTAAATTAAATAAAATGCCTGTTATAAATTAATTATTGTAATAATATTGTAATAACAATAATAAACGATGGTAATATATATATATATATATATATATATATATATATATATATATATATATATATATATATATATATATAGGGTATATGAGAACAGACTTTCACATGACTCACTACTCTCCACCCTATCTCATAATACTGATAAACTTAAACACATATTTGTTAAAAAAATAAATAATCACCAATATATGTGTTTCATGCTAAACCAGCATTCATCAGTTGGTTCACATTATCATCTCTACACATATATGCAATCGATGCTCAGCTTATATTAAGATAGTCAATCTTCATACTTTAATGGACCGACTTCAATATACTCCACACGCCAACTCTTCAACCATCCATCCAATTGAAAATCTGATGATGGAATGCTCAAAGGCCACCCTGAGACTGAGATTCTTATCACACCCATGTTGACCCAAGGTCAATCCGCAGAAGTTATTTCAATTAATTTCTTAATCTTCTTCATCTGAAAATCATTTAAATTCAAATTTAATGGACCATAAATTTGTATTTAAATGGTTTTTGAAAGTATTTCTGCGGTTTATTATAATTGTTTATAAAATATATCATTACCTTTTTAATTCATATTTTTTTACTGCAATATTATACCCATGCTTAAAACTTCTTCACCCAATCTTGAAAAATATACAGAAAAAATTCTTAAAGGGACAAAGGACCCTCAAAATAACAATTCATACATTTCATTTGATATTTGTACTTCAAACAGTAATAATTTGGTACTGATAAGTACTAAACAAATGCTGAAGACATGTATAAGCAATTGTGACTTGGGCCAACTGAAAAGTGTTTGTTCAGTATGAAATGGAGTTTTAGGAGTCATTTAAAAAAAACTGTTTTTAATTTATGTAATTTAAGAATATATGGAAGAATGGAATTTTTAAATATATGTAAAAAGCATTTACATGGAAAAAGAGAGAGGAAATTGAGTCATTCCATGTGTTTATGTTATTGACTTGTAAGTGAAATTTAAAGTTTATGTCTTAGCTATGAATAACTCGAGTTTAATAAATAATTTCTTATAATTAGAGGGGATTTGAACCCAGACTTTTAAGCTCCTTTAGTCAACCATTCCACCTCATGATATACATGATCATGAAACGGGTATTTTAAAGATCATTTATCTTTTTCACACGTATGCATGTGGTCATGTGTATCGGCTGTATGAGATGGAATGGATGGCTGAAGGGAACTTGAAAGTCTGGGTTCATATTCCCTACAACTACATCTAGATTAAATATATATATATTGTTCTTATATTTAAATATTAAATAATTAATTGTAATCAGTGAGGTATTTATTTAAAATAGATGACGTCAATGTTGCGAATGCAGAGACATCTGTGAATCAAAGTGTAATATATATATATATATATATTTGTAAACATTTATGATATAGTGATGTTCGTAGTATATCTTTAGCTAGAGAGTGAAACAAGGGTGAAAACCAATTTAAACTTCCACAATTATCAGTTAGCAAGCCTCCGAAGTACTGCTTAACTTTTCCCTATTCCATTGTGGGTAGGGGCAATCAGAGAAGCGTTCGCCATCTAATGATCTATTTAAAATTCGTTTTATCTTTCATATAATATATACTAATGAGCGTTGATGTCACATGACTTAATATTACAACTTCAATACATTCAATTAAAAAATTATTTAATTCAATTGTCTGTGATAATTTATAGTTTTAAAATTACTAACTTTTAAAATACCGTCTCTTTTATTCGGTAGGACTATAATGACGAGTTGCCCGCAAAGTTCAGTAAAATATAAACCACATCTGCACGTTTTTCCAGGTGATCGCATGATTACCTTAAGCACCTAGGAAGATCATCTTGACTCCAGTGACATTTATAAAAATTTAAATCATGCCAAACAAAGAGATAATTTATGAACCCTCCCTTCAAACTTCGCATGATATGAATAATTTATTTCTTTTATTTAGAACATTTTCTAATAATAACTTTCACATCATTAAACAAATTTTTAAGACTGAAGGAATGGAATCTTAGTACGACGTGATTGATAGGAAGAGAATCTCTATTAAATCTCCGGATGAATTCTGCAGGAAAAAAAAGATGAGAAAGAAAGAATGCACTTTTATTTAACAGTTCTACTATTCCTTTTGATAAAATTATTATTAATATCAGCCTGACATTTGCAATTAAGTTATAGTCATGTCAGAATAAATTTTATCAAGATAATTAATTGTTTTATAGTTAATATTGAACTAAGTAAGTGTATAGCCTTTAATAGAAAGTTTTTCATGCGCTCTCCAAGCAGAAAATTGTTAGGTAATATGATAATATTGAATTGCTTTAACAATTAATAAATATATAATTAAATTTTAAATTAAGATAAAAATTTTGCGCTCAATCAGAGAAAATCAATGTCTTTTTCTTTTTTATATTATGATTTTTTTCATTTCTATATAAATGTACTCCCAGATTAAAAAGTTATAATTATATATATATATACAGTATATACGGTTATTTTCATCATCTTCACTTTTAACATAAGCCATACGGTTGAGAGCATTTGGAGTTCTAATGTTTGAAGCATTTTATGAATTTCCAAGCAATAAATCATTTTATTAATAGTAGTAGTAGTATTACTACTAGTAGTACTACTGCTAATAATTGAATCGTCACTCAGTTCTTGTATCATTATTCAAAAGATGATCAAAATACTCTTTTCACCCATTCAAAATATTATCATCATTGACGACAAGGCCATTTCTGAATTTGGTAAGATTATGATACCATTTCCCAGGTCCGCATGTGTCTTTCAGTGCATCAAAAAAAATCTAGAATGACCATGTTCAGCAAATGTCTATCTTCTTCGTGGTTGTATTCCACGAATCATTTGTAAGCCTTTTTGTAAGTTGTTGAACGTTTGCTTTCAGATATTTATATTTATGAAGTTCCATATTTAATCTATTATTTTGCCAAGTAGCGAAAGTCATCCTTTCTTTTTAATTAAAATCATTAATAGTATGACCATTGTCAGTAAACCAGTTATGGTTCTTCTTTTCAGTGAATCCAAGAATAGATATTGGATAGAGAAGAAAAGATACAAAGACGAAAATTTAAAGAAGCTGCTCACATGACAATGGCAAAAAAATCCCATAAGCCAACCTAGGGTGACTATACATGATGTATGGAAACCACTAATCAACTTTGCTCTTAGGAAAATGTGGAAAAATCAGGATGAACTTTATAGGTAAGTATTTGAAATTACTACAGACTGTTGCCTTTGTCAGGAAGGCTCAGTCGGTTAGAGCGTTACCTTAAAATTCAAAACTCAAGAATGTAATAATCCAGGTTTGAATCCCATGCTAGTACTGTCACTGGTCAGGCCAGCAATACCTGAAGAAGGGAGATACCTCTCTAAATGTGCATATACTAACCTGTTTGATATGCTATTACTAACAGTTGAATGTATTTGGAATATTTAAATAAAGCTAAATGACATTCAATACATATATTAGATGATGGAAATAGCCCAATATAAAAATACAACTAGACCAACATCATCACAAACCTTCAGGAAAACAAGAATAGATATATTTGTATCTTTAACATACTCCTTAAGTGAATACCTTGCTTCCATAATATGATAGTTCTGAAGATCCAAATTGGCAATTTTAATGTTCAATAACTGTGAAATTTAGTATGTATAGCAGTCTCTTCTAAAGAATGAACATCAATTTTTTGTGAATATGATTGGATTAATATCTGTTTTTTTAATATGACTATCATTTTAATCTTAGAGTCTACTAATCTATGATCTGTCCAACAATCCGAGATTGTGAGTGCTTGTGTAAAACTAACTTCTCTTATATTCAGATTCCTAACAATAGTGGGATCTACTAAATGTCATTGTTTTGAGTATGGGTTCATCTATGCTTCTTTGTAATGATTATTTTGCCTAAAAAAAGTGTTTGCGATAGTCAATCCATATCATGTGCCTAAATTTAATAATAATAACCACTAGAATTTATAACCCAAATAGCACTATTTCCAATAACTTTTGGATAAAGTCTACTAGTTATACCAACACCTGCATTAAAGTCTCCAAGTAGTAAAAATTTGAACATCTGATGGTATTAATGTAATGTAATGCTATCCAACAAGAAATAAAAAGCTTTCCTTATCTGAATTTCTGTGGATCTAAGATTGGAACATAGGCACTGGTAAAATAAGCTCTAATACCATTACACAAGGCAAGTCTTAAAATCATTTATCTTTCATTGATACAATGAGGATTTCCAATATTTGAAGATACTAAATTAGATTATACAGCAAATATGACACCATGCATTTTTTTTCTCTGACTGACCTGCCCTTTAAAAACACCTGTATCCATCCATCTGTTCTAATAAGCTTCCTTTCTCTGGGAGACAAGTTTTATTAAGAGCAGCTATACCAATCTTAAACCTTGATAATTCTTTAACCACAAGTGCAGTCCTCTATACTGGTCTTGAAAAGTTTGTATCAAGTAAAGTTCATACATAAAATGAAGTCTCTTCAAATTTAATCCAGATTGTCTTGTATGAGCTTAATACAATTTCTCTGTACCAAGTTTAATACAAGTTTCTTTGGTCCAAGCTTAATGATCTAATCTTAATCTAGTTTCTATAATCCATACTTTCTCTTCTCAAAATTGTTTAGAAAACTGCATTCTTTGGTCCTTCCCCCTGATAAATATTTTCTTTATAGATCTCTTACAATCTTTTGAGATCCAGTTTAAATTTTTAATTGGCCACATTATCCTATGCTTCAAAAACATGTCCAACCTAGCTGTATTTAATTTTATAATTAACTACTGATATCATATTGCATCATTTTCTCATCTTGTATTTTATTTTTGATCTCTCATTATTAACCCTGACAATCATCTCTCCATAAATCTGTACATTGTTTGAATCACTTGGCTTGATAAATTATCCTTCCAAAAATTATATAATCACATTGCTATGTAAATAAATTTCATTCTTCTACAAAACAATTTCTACTAAGAGGGTCAGCATCTGTTTTAACTTCAATGGCTTGACATTTTTATTGTTCCCCCTGGTGGCAATTTTTGTGAACACATGATTTTACCAGTTAAACCTTTATATATTAAAATAAAATAAATTTGGGTTGGATTTGTTAGAAATATAAGTTTACAAATAAAAAAAAACAATCTAAAAAATTATATTTGAGTTTTGCAAATACAGTGTATAGAAAATATATATATATATAATGTAATAAAATGAAATACATAAGGAGAACTATTACTTTTTTCTTATTGGCTGATGAGTGTAACACTATTAAAAAATAATTCAATCACATTTTTACTGATTGAATTTTATTTGGTAAATGTGAATGAATAATTATATAGATATCATAAAACTATGAAATTCTGCTATAAAATTTGAAGTTGCATTTATAATTATTAAGATATCGGTAAAAGTTCTGTATAATGATTGTAGTTTGACTTTACCATTATTTTGAATTTAACTTCTTTTTTTAAAAATGAAACATTAAAAAAAAGTGAAACCATGAAAATATTTCTTTTTTGATACTTACTATAGAATAAATTTGCAAAAATAATCATAAATATTTAATATATAGGGTATATGAGCACAGACTTTCACACCACTCACCACTCTATCTCATATCACTGATACACTTGAACACATATATGTCAAAAAGATAAATAATCACCAATATAGCATTCCATCATCAATTGAATGAATGGTTGAAGAGTTAAAGATAAATAAACACCAATATAGCATTCCATCATCAATTGAATGAAAGGTTGAAGAGTTGAAGTGTAAAATGGATTGAATCCTGTCCATTAAAGTATAAATATTGGCTATCTTAATATATATCTGAGAACTTATTGCATTTATGTGTGGAGATAATTATCTGGACCAACTGATGATTGCTGGTTTAGCATGAAATACGTATATTGGTGATTATTTATCTTTTCAACATATATGTGTTCAAGTGTATCCATGATATGATAGTGGTGAGTGGTGGGTGGTGTGAAAGTCTGTGCTCATATACCCTATATATTACATATATTGATATAAGTTTATAATAAACCTGTACTTCAGTTATTACATAAATATTTTAATAAATTATGGGGAAAAAAACATTTTTTTGTTCATTACTAACAATAAAATGAGTGAAGTTTACAAGTAATTTTGCAACTATCCTCTTAAAGAATCTACCAATCAGTGCTTTGGGATGGAGCTTTAGCATCTTTGAAGAAAAAAATGATCTGTGGAATACTGACCTCTTCAGATTGTTTTTTGAACTAAAAAAAATCAATATTATTTTTATTGTATTTTCTACTCATCAAATGAATAAAAAAAATGGCAAATTAGCACTGCAGGTATCTGCAAGAGGGCAGGGTAAACCTAAAGGACCATCAGTGCTCTCCTCAAATGAAGTACTTTATACATATTAATCAGTTAGTTAAAAAATATTGATAACTCTTCAGCTGTAAAAACTATTCTGTCTTGAAAAATTCACAACAAAGTTTACATATTGAATGTACTTACAAAAAAAAATTATATTTATTTTGTTTGCTATTACTATTTTATACTTATTTCTATTACTTCAAGAAAAATCATCTGGGCATGGCAATTTAAATATATTTTGTATTATTGACTATTTTATATTATGGGCATTTTCAGCACTTATGAAGAGTGGTAGATTTGTAAATAGAGTTTCCCCAGCATTTCATTAAGATGGGGTTCAGTAATGGTTGTATTTTCTGGATCAAAATCAGAATTATGAATTCTCATTCCTCACTGTTTTATCCAAGTGAGAGCTTTAGTAAACTTTACATTCTCACTTATACCATCATGCAAAAAAGTATTGGAATCAAAATGATGTTAATAATGAAAATGTGAAAGGTTGTGCAAATATTTCATTAAAATCTTAGCACAAAGAATGTTGATGTTAGGAGAATTTTATGATGAGTAGGATCTGTATCAATATAAAGGCTGAAGATAGTTAAGTGAAGAAAGATAAATACAGAAAGATCCAACTTTTAATAGGTCCACCATTAAATTCTACAAAACAGTTTTATATATTTAGAAGTGTTTAATATTAAAATTTCATTTTTATATTTTTAATTTTCCTTCCCTTATAAAAAAAACACATGACCCAATTTTTACAATGCTTTTCAGAAGCAAAATTTATTTATACTATTCCAAGTGTTTTCACATACACTTGAGGAATTAATGGTAGTGCTTAATAAATATGTTAAGTGCTTCTTTATCCACATTGCAAGACTATTTTTTTGAGTTATAGCCCTTATCAGTAAGATTTTGCATCTGAATCAAATACATCATGCAGATTCTTATGGATTAATGTAGCATTCATTCAAAGGATAGTGGTTCACACAGTTATTAAAAGTCCAGGATACTAAAATATATAAATATTAAACTAGTGTTAAATCTGTATAATTATACCAAGACATTGAATTACATTCAAACTTTATCATGTGTTAGAATTTTAATTTGAGAGATTGATAGTATGGAGATGAATAAAATATGGCTTCTGGATGAAAAGTATATCCAATTTTAAAATTCCTAGTGCCCTAGATAGAGATTCAAACATCAAGCTAGAAAGTAATTTGAAAATATGGATTTAAAAAAAATCTGAATAGACATTTAATAAACTCCAAGTTACTAAGATTTGGATTAATATGAATAGTTTTGCCTTATACCTTCTTATTATTGTAATAATATTTTTCTTTGGTGATAAAAACCACAATAGCAACATTAATTAAGTAATGAACACTAAATATCAGCTAAATTAGATCATTATCATAGTCCTGACCTTACTTTAGTAAAGACTGCTTATTTGTTTTATCTCTTATCTATAGGCCATGTATTACCCTTACCCTGCCCTGTAGTTTAAAGCAGTGTTAGGTACTTTGGGCTTACTCTGAATTGTATTCTGATACTTATATATGGTGTATTGATTGTATAAATATAAAGGTCTAGCATCAAATTATAAACTATAGAGTTTTCTAATTATAAATAATTTTCTTTAATTAGATAATTAGTAACACCTTTCTTAATCTTCTAAAGTCACATGGTAAGTAATAAACAAAATCTGTGATCATAATTTGTAATAAACACTTTTACAAATAGATCTTGCATTTGAAATAGATGTTATTATTGTCTAACATGCACATAAGACAATTTATTTTCATAGCATGTAGATTTGCAAGTAGGGTAACAATTATAACAAAGCAGCTCACCTGAACTCATTCAGATTGCTACAGCAAGCTGCCGTCTAAGTTTTTAACACTCCACCTCATACATTATACTTCAAAGTAAACCATAGGAATGTAGTTTTGAACTAATTATAATTAGGCAGTCAGAGAGCTTGAATCAAATGATTGAAAATAACTTATCATTCTTTTAACCAATTATTTTCTCTGATTAAATTGTGGCAGCCAATATTACTCTCAACCAATCAGAGTAAAATGTAAATTCTTACCAGGGTCTTTGTCCTGTATTTCAATAAAAAAATATTTTAAAATTATCATTGCCACCATGACCCATAACAGTTACTATTATAAAAGATCAGTAACCATCATCAATGGATAATGACAAATGCATTGTAACCAAAGCTATTATAATTTGTTAGCACAGTGATAGAAAAGTGGTATAAACTGATTATGTTCTGAAAACCAACAGCATTTATATGGTTCCAAATGTAGTAATCTATTTGTAGCAATCATAATGCAAATAAGAGCAATATGAATTCAAACACTGACACTAAGGGGAAAACATTTTTTATTCATTGATTACAAACTGATAATTGATCATGAGTATAATTCATACTCTTCATTATTAAAACAAAAACCAAAAGCAATTCATCACTTTAGAGCCAGTTATTGTGAGATTAATTAGTGATTATCAGACATCTTTTTTGTATTTTACTTCCTATTCTCAAACTAGATTCGGTATTCGCCTTTATCAATGAAACTTTAGGATTTCATGTTGGAAACAAAAGTGGCCATAAACAATCTTTATTTTATTATTCAAGCAAAAAACCAGAAATTCAATTCGGCCTATGATTTTGAACCCAAGTTTTCCTGCTGGAACAATTATGTGAACAAATGTCTATATATTTTAATACTTTTTGTTCTTTATTAATTTCTCCAAAACAAGTTATTTAACTTTTCAACTCACAGAATATGATGTAATGTGATGCACTGTGGGGAGTCCAGAATCTCTCAGCAACTATGCCCAGAGAAACCTGTTAGCCACTTTATCTTCCATTCCCACTCTAAATTTTTCCATATTCTGCTCCATCCCCTTTTCACAACATAATATTTGTCAACTCTATCACTCTTATATCTAAATCCCCCTTATCTTTTCCCAAACCCAGCATAAAAACCAATAATTCATTTTCTGTATAATCACTTTTTTCATATTTATTCTTTCATAACTTCATTATATGTACCCTTTCTGTTTTCAGGCATTTACTTTCAATTAACAAATGTCTAATATTTTCTATTCCTTCCTTACATAATTTACAAAATAAATCACCCATATTTTTCCATTTACATGTATATTCTCTTGTAGCTAAAGATCCTGTTCAAGCCTTAAACAATAAACTACTTTCCTTACTATTATCATATATTAACTCACACCTAATATTCTGTTTATTTCTATATATATTTAAACTCTTTTTACTCTCCATACTATTTCTCCATCTCTCTAACTCCCTATTCTTTATTAATAAATCTATTCTTTTATTCCATTCCTTACTACTATAACACCCAACAATCCTCTTAACACAATCATCCCATCTTTTGTACAAATATACTAATATAAATTCTTTATCCAAATCTTTTGCATATCACATTACCTTTCTCACCCATCTTGTTACCTGCTCTTTACTCATAATCCAATTAAATACTATTTTGGCTATTCTTTTATTATTCATAAACTGCAATCTACCAAGCATTTTCATTTTACTTTTTGCATCTCTCATATGAAAACTTGACCATCCCATTTCTCCTTGAATTGCCTCCTTTGTTGTCCATATATCTGCACCTAATGCATGATTTCCTACTTCCCTTTGAACTTTTTCTAAATAATCTAATACCCCTTTACTAACACATAATGCATCATTACTATATGTTAACCCTGCTACTGCAACTCCCTTCCATATAATTCTAGCTAAATCATATTTATTATATAAAAACAGTATTAATTTCTTTATCAATCCCTTTCTTTTCTTTGCTTCATTTATCAATTTTTTCTCCCATTCATCCAAATAATTTTTCTGATTACTTAAAATAATCCCCAAATAACTATATCTATTCACGACCCTTAACTTAATATCTCCCAATAAAAATTCTACATCTTCTCTTTCTCCAGTATTAACCATAATTATATTTAATTTTTCTTCATTAAATTTAATCCCCATTTCTTTACTCACCCTTGCACATGTCATCAGCATAACTTCCATATCTTCTCTTCTTTCTGCACACACAAAAATATCATCCGCAAAAAAAAAAAATCCGACAAAATATATACTCCCTTATCACCTATTAACAGTATCTATATCCCCCTTCCTAATCTTTCTATTGCTCTTTCCATTTCACTTAAATATAACACAAACTAAATATAAACTGTATTGTTCGAATAATCACTGATTACTGGAACCGTTTCACCTTTAAATTTCCATTCTTAGACTGGTTTTTGACTTTTGTGATTATCAGCATGATTTCAAGAGTTTGAATTGAACGCAGTGAAGTCAAAAAACCAGCTTTTAATTCTATTTTACTTTTAATTCTATTTTACTAATCAAGTTAAAAATCTGAATTTTACACCAACCTAAGATTTTGAACTTAAGTCAACCTACTTGAGAAATCATATAAATCTGACTCCAATTAACTATCCAGATATTTTAATATCCTCAATTTTACATAAGAACATCTTATTACCCTAACTAGGAATGCTAATAATAACAGCTAATCATTTAATCTTACAGCTTAAGAGAACAGTTCTTCATTCTAGTACTTTCTGCTGTGTGCTTTAATAATTAATGGTTACCATACATTGTTTTTGGCATTTAAATCCCTGATCTTAGACCAAGAATTCAAAGTTAGAAGCAGAGCAGGCAAACATCCTGCAATCAGTTCACTTCACCATTTAAATGGAAAACTTGAAAATCAGAAATTTTGAACTGAGGATAATAAAAAATTCAGATCCTTAACTAGAATCAAATCTACATTACTACTCAAGATGGCTGACTTTAGTTCAAAACATTCAATTGATTTGAATTTTAGGTTTTCATCTTGAACAGTGGAATAGAGTTAAAGGCAGTTGTTGGATTGACTTAATAGCTTCCAACTTTGGATCCCACAGAACTTATTGATAAAACTAAAGCCAACAACCATCACTGATTGATAAGACTCACTACAGATGGCAGTAGAATCAATAATTGCTCAAGCATAAAATAAATGACAGTAGACTTGAGAAACTGCTCTTGGATTGTCATATTAAGTAAACTGAAGAGATAAGTGATCAATTATTAGTATTAAAAAAACTGGATTATGCTTACATTATTGAGTTCTGTTACATAAATAATGATTGCTTATTTAAATAATGGCTGACACATACAAGTGAACCTTTGTAAGTGAAACATTGCTATTTGTTGTTAATAAAGATTTATAATTTAAGTTGCTTCTGTGTTGCTTTTGCATGCTTCAGAAACATTTTTTAAAATTACTTTTTTTTTGTATTTAACAAAGATGATCAACTAATAAAATATCACATGACTATCGTATGACTCCAGTTTACATATTGCCATTCTAGCAGCATACATTTTGCTTTCTCTATCTCTATGCCACCTATTGTAAGTTTTAGTAACTAATAGATGCAAGATGGTAATGTTTAATAAATCCCTATGCTGTGTTGTCCTATCCAATAAACCTACATTAGTTTCAAGCTTATGGCTTTTATTATTTAGACGCTTTGGATCTTGGAAAAGTGCACTTGAATTTAAAGATCTAATGCACCTTCTCTCTAGCAACCATCACTTACCATTTTTATATATTATCAAGCTATTAGACCAAACTAAAATGTTTTCAATCTTAACTGAATTGAGTGTATAGATCTGAAATCAGTAAGTGGCACAGAAATATTGAAACAAAAATGTATGCTGCAAAGATAATGCTCTTAAAAATAATATGTTAACTTCATTGATGTATTTAAATTACAGTCCACATTCATGTAAGAATGATATAAAATGATAGGAAAAAAGACTAGTTGGAAGAGTAAATTGTATATTAGTTATAACAGTGTAGCAAAAAGCCAAAATAATACAGCAGTAAAACAAAATGTGATGAGAGAGCAAAAGTGAAAAATATTATGATCATATGAAATCAGCATAATCATCAATTCTAATTCTGATAAACTATTTATCCTTTGAGGCAGAAGATCACAGCCCAGATTTGACTATGAGATTGCTTGTAGAATAGAGTTAATTGTGAAGGTAAAAATGGTAGATCTGAAAGGAAAACCCTGATGGCCATATATAGACTCATATATGCTTGATGTCACTACAATAAGATCAACCCATTGTAATGTTCTAAAAAATGTCCTGTATGGGATGAGGCTAAATGCATTGGCATGATCAGGTTATATGACACAAAATTTATTCACATTAGATTATTCTGAGATTCACTTTAATCATAGGAGTACTGTTTTCATGCGGTCTATTGAAACTTCTCATTTTCACTGATGGTTGGATTTACATGCTGGTAGAGGAATTTAGTTTATTTGCATTTCTACTTGTTTCTCGTTTTTAGTATCCTTACTATTTTTTTATTATTTCTAACCAATATTTCAAGGATTTGTTTATATATCTCTTAAACTGTCTATTGTATATCATCATAACTAATTTTACTTTTCATAAACTCTTTATATGGGGCACTATTGATAATGTTATAAAAAGTTTAGTTACTAATTTATAAAGTTTTTTTTTATTACAAATTTCTTTTATCCGCCCTCTCCCTATAGTAATTGGTTATATTAAAACGACATTTATTATCTAAACCGTAATATTATTTTTATAAAAATATAAAGTGCAAAAATCCAATTAATAGGAAGTAACCACCATTGCTAAAATGTTACTGGGTTCAACGCAATCAAAAAATAAAAATTGGAGTCATTTACTTAATTTTCACATCGTCAAAGTTGCTACAGTTATTAAAAATAATTAATGTCATCACTTGTTACTCCAATATTAATATCCAGCACTCATATTTACGACAGACTTATAGCAATGATTAATGGTCGACTGGTTTTTCTTAATCTGAACATTGTTTCCCCCGTTTAATGATTTCTTAATATAGGTACGCTAATTACAGTAATATAACAATTAGATTTGAGTTGGCCTGCTTGAACTAATAAAAATCGAGGTAGAGAAATAAAATGTTTAGAACGTGATATTTTTTTTTATTAAAATAGTTATTACATTTATAAATATATATGCGTTCACAAAACATTATATACTGAGATAGTACTGCTAGTTTGAAAACGCATTATTGTTTAATTTGAATCTGAACTTCAAAAGTTTATATAGATCTGCATGTTTTGAAGGAATGGTAGAGTTGCAGACTCTAGAATCTAAAGACCACAGATTGTATCCAGCGCCTCTGGTGCTTAAATTTCTTATGAACACTCTAGAAAAAAAATCAACTGATTATATTATAGAAAAAAAAACAAAAAATGTTATAATATATAGGGTATATGAGCACAGACTTTCGCATGACCCACCACTCTCCACACTATCTCATAACACTGATACACTTGAATACACATACGTTGAAAAGATAAATAATCACCAATATTCGTATTTCATGCTAAACCAGCAATCATCAGTTGGTCCAGATTACCATCTTCACACATGTATGCTATAAGTGCTCAGATAAATATTAAGATAGCCAAACCTCATACTTTAATGGACAGGTTTCAACCTACTCCACACTCCAACTCTTCAACCATCCATCCAATTGAAAATCTGATGATGGAATGCTCAAAGGTCACCCTGAGGCCAAGATTCTTGTCACACCCATGTTGACCTAAGGCCAATCTGACCCCTCATGTACAGGACATAATCCATTTAATACATATACAAAGGATGGGCAAACATCTCTACTATGTAATGACTGAAACACACAGGCTTATTATATACCTGTGTCTATATATGTAATATATAGGTATATGAGCACACACTTTCACATGATCCACCACTCTCCACACTATCTCATAACACTGATACACTTGAACACACATATGTTGAAAAGATAAATAATCACCAAAAAATGTTATAATAAATCGTCATAAGGATAACAAGTTAACGGGTAAACATACAATTAATTACTTTTGCAAAACCATTCAACCATTGCTAATTGGCAATTATTAAGATTGCTGAGTAATACCTTCTTTTTTTCATTGTTCTTCTACAGGTAATTGTTGACACACCCTGTGTCCCATATTGAGCCATTTAAAGTCTTTTTGGTATCTTGTAAGATATTATGTTTATTTATTAAATGGTTGGTCTTGCTTTCCACACAAATAAAATGCAAGCTAATTTTGTATGCATTCTATGTAATATTTCTCTAATTCCTTTTTTTTTTAAATCTTACTATCTTTATGCACTTAGTGAAAAGTGGTCAAATATCTTAACTCTAACTATGACAATGAGATTAGGTGTTTGTGCAAAAAACATTTTACTTTTTAATGACATACACTTCTATTCTGACCACCATATTTTTTTTTGTCCAACAACAGGTGTGTTACCTTTAACTACATCAAGGGAATTGTGTGTTTGTGTGATGTTTTCACCCTTTAATTACATGCATTTCTCCTCTTAACACTATTTTGTGTACACAACAATAAGCCTGTGAACTCTAACTATGAACAATAGAATTGTGTGTTTATGCAATAACATTTTCACTCTTTAACCACATGTCTTCACCCTTTAACTATTCTTTTCTGTTTACCATTTTATTTTATATAACAGTAAGTATGTTGACTCTAACTATGAAAATGCAACTGTGTGTTTGTGCAATAACATTTTCACCTTTTAGCTACATGCAATTCTACTGGGACCACCAGTGTTTTTTGAACACAAAGCATTTCACATTGAGATAACTATAACTGGAAGTCCTTAGTTGTAATCTTGTAAAAGACAGTGAAATCAATAATAAACCTATTGTAACTGGATGCTTAATAAATGATAGTGTGCTTATTAGATCTTAATTAATCATCACTCTGCACTCTATTCCCTAGAATAAATGAATGAGTATTGATAATAAATCATTTGAAATCGACTATTAAACAAAATAAAATTTCTTTGGCCAGCAGAGATCTTTTATATAAGTGGAGACAAAAAGAATAATAATAATGGAATGCTTTAGTGCTTAAAGATTTAGCAAACCATATAGCATAAATTCCAGAATCTGCCAATCTACTATTGTATCAAACCATGTAGGGCACAACAAATTTTAGAAATTAGTGGTTATATTAAAGGAGTCACCTTTTTTTTTTCCAAATACAAGGCATGAGCGAATTTTTCTTGAGTCATAAACTATGCTGTACTTACAACATTGCTCAAGTTTAATTTTAATATGGCTTTTCTTAGTTAACATTGTAATTACGCAGGCAAAAAAAAAGTAAACATCCTTTTTTAAAAAAAATAGCTCACTACAGGACAAAGATCTCCCCATCAGTTCTCTCCCATAGAGAAACAATGAAGGAAAACTAATCATCAGATTTGATCATTTCTGGGTAGTGAGTCTGAACGATCGTTTACTCTCTAGACAAAAATAATTAGGCACTCACTTACTGACCAATGTTGGATGGTTAACTAGATTGAGTGTTTGAGTAATTGTTTATTCTCAAGACATAAACACCCATTTACTGACTGGTTTTGGATAGTTGACTAGATTGATTTTTGTAGCAACTTGAAGATTAGTCACTTTACCAACATCACTGTAAAAGTCATGCTTGTTTATGATTTGTTTTAATTTAGCTTAGTATGTAATTTACTAATATTTTAATGGACGCTTTTTCATTTTACTTTATTATATAAAAGAATTTATTATCTGTTTTAACAATTATTGAAACTACATATAAAGAAGTAAAAATAATAATAATAAACAGCTTTCATCAATGGGTATGGCAATTCCAACTCCAAAAAAAAAAAAATTGAGTTTTGTGATGATTATATAAACCAATCTGTGAAGCACATCACATATAAAACTCATTAGTCCATTTTTCTGTTTACTTAATATTTTACAATCATCATCATCATCAACCATTATCAATCCACTGCAGGATGAAGGTTTCTCCAAATTCAATCCATCTTTTTCAATCTTTAGCTTCTCTTCTCCACATCATTTCTGCACACTTCCTTATTTCACCCATCCATCTCACATGTGGTCTCTTTCTGGGTCTTTTACAATTTCTTGGAATCCAGTTTAAGATTTCAGTTGTCCATAAACCTATATTTAAATATTAAATATTCAGCCTGTATTCTGCCCATCCCTCTTCGATGCAATTAAATAGACATATCAAGGTTGTATGTGTGAGGGGTCAAATTGACTTAAGGACAACATGGATATGACAATAATATTGGCACCAATAAGGGCTTTGAGCATTCCAGCCTCAGATTTTCAATAAAAATGGATGGCTGAAAAGTTGGAAAGTGAAAAAGATTGAAGCTTGTCCATTAAAGTTTAAAGATTTGCTATAATTAATATAAATTGAGCACTGATTGTATATATGTGTGGAAGATGATGATGTTGACCAACTAATGAGTGCTGCTTCAGCATTAAATATGAATATTGGAGATCATTTATCTTTTTTACATATGTGTGGTCAAGTGTATCAGTTGTAAAAGAAGACAGATTAAATAGATGTAGAGAGCTTGAAAATTCGAGTTCAAATCCCTTATAATTACATTAAGTTTAGCATGGGACAACATACATATATTTAAATAAAGGTGTACATGTGTGTGTGAATTTTAGCAAATATTGTACATATGCAGTTATTATTAACAAAATGCAAGCTATTATAAGCAGTGTACAATAAAAAATTTGGAACAAAATATAGTGTATTTCATGACTCCACTGCAAACTTAATAATGAAGCAGGGTGATGTGTGGGAAGATATGTATAATGAATACAATGATTGTATTTGCGAAATTTAATCATTGATAGCTATTAATATATGAAATATAGATGAGGGAATAAATAATTTGTAGTGCACATAAAATATAACAAAATAATGTAGCAGAAAAAAAAAATGGTTGTCATAAAGGTTTGCACTGAAAATGTCAAAATTTAAACATTGGACTTGCTCACACTTTTCCCCAAGGTCAAAAAAATTAAATATAATGCATAATAAATTCGATAATTTATAATATAATGATCCTTAACTGCAAATCTATGTTAATTATAAAATGTTTCTTAATTATTTTTTTTTTTTTTTTGCCGTAATACAAAAAATAGAAAAACAACATGACCAATTAATACTTCATAAAGAGAAGGACAAATGGAAAAAAAAAGTAAAATGGGCATGTTCATTTGGCAATGAAATTCAGCAATAACACAACACCTACCTTTTATATATTATATAAAGAATAAAGTAAATCAATAATAATTAATGACTATATCTAATTTTAAAAAGTTATAGTAGCAACTTTTAAACCATAGAGCAAGAATATAATGAAGAAGATTACGGCAGAATTATTAACTTGAAATACAAAAATTGAATGATGAAATATAATGATAGTTATAAAAATTGTTACATTTTTATTTACAACTGCTAAACTCACTCCACTCACAACTTTTATACCATCCACTCAGATAATTACAATAATGATTATTACTAATCATTTACTAAATTAGAGATTATCTCTAGCACAAATATAAACTTTAAACTTCAGTTAAAGATTAATATATCTTATTTTTCAATTTTAAACATATACACACATGGAGCTATTCACATTTCTCTTTCCCACGTGTAATATCTTTATAGATATATTAAACAACCTCCATACTTCACTATTCTTTTTAAACTCATATAAATAAAGATACAATAAAAGCTAAATGACCCCCCAAGATGCATTTCAGGCTGAACCAGAATTCATCAGTTGGCTCAGGTCACTATCTCTCATATATATCTCTATTATATGAAAAGTATTTATCTGTAGTAAATTGTTACATTTTTATTTACAATAATCAAACACACTCCACTCACAACTTTGACACCATCCACCTCAAATAAATACAATAATGATTATTACTAATTATTTACTAAACTAGAGATTATCTCTAGTCCAGCTACCTCAGTTAAAGATTAATATTTTTAATTTTTTAATTTTAAACATACACACACATGGAGTTATCCATCTTTCTCTTTTCCACGTGTAATATCTTTATTGATATATTAAACAACTTCCATACTTCCCCATTCTTTTTAAATTCATATAGATAAAGGTACAATAAAAGACAAATGACCCCAAAAATGCATTTCGTGCTGAACCGGCACTCATTAGTTATAAGAGATAGTGACCTGGGCCAACTGATGAGTGCTGGTTCAGCATAAAATGCATCTTGGGGATCATTTGCCTTTTATTGTATCTTTATTTATATGAATTTAAAAAGAATTGGGAAGTATGGAGGTTGTTTAATATATTTATAAAAAAAAGAATTGGGAAGTATGGAGGTTGTTTAATATATTTATAAAAAGTTATAGCTTAATATAAACTAAATTTTGCATTGAATTTAATAAATTTTAATACAATGATGATGTCAAAGAAACAAACATAATTAATGTTCACAAACATAAATTTTCACTGTGGTATTCTTCACTTCTTTTCATGCCTAATATTGATGTAAATACAGACAGTAAAGAAATTACTGAGGCAGGCACTTATAAGTTTTAAAGACTTGGCATTTTTCAGTGAGCTATTTTTATTTGTGACAAAAAGAAAATATAAATATGATTTTTCCGATCATCTAATAGTAACAATGTAGTAATAACACCATAGTAGTGAATGGGTAATTTATAGATGATGTTGATAGTTATCTTTACAGTCTTTATATAGTTTTCAATGAGATTATATGATTGAATAATGTAAAAAAAATGACATGTAAAAGGTAAGTGTAATGAAGCCACACTATGTGTTATATCAATATTCACTACTATAATTACTAATAATTTCAATTGCATATCAATTATTTTTACTGCTGACCAAATATATGACATTCCGCAATATAAATATTCTATAAAACATACATTACTATGACAAATTGCAAACAAATTCTAATGAACCATTTTACATAAACTTGCAAATATATTTACTCTTTCGTATATTAATGCTAATCTATTTTATCTAGTAAAAACCAATCTCTCTTTCATCTGATCTTCCATCATATACATCACAACTAAATCAAGGATTGATGGCTGAAAAGACTGGAACTTTATATTAACAGTGATCATAATTTACAAATCAGTAGTAAAAATCATTTACATGTGATTGAAATTATTAATATTCAATTTAAATTAATATTTAGAGCAGTAAAACCAGTTTGTTTGATCTGTAGACTATGATTATTGCTAGTATAAAGTTTCGGCCTTTCTGGCTATCAATGGTTGAATTATTTTTAATATATTTAGTTGAATGTTCGATAAAAAAAGATAGCATCTTTTACCAAATAAAATATATTGGCATTAATATATGAAAGGTAAATGTATTTTCAAGTTTATTTAAATATAGTTCACTGGAATCTGCTTGCAACTTGTCCTAGTAATATATTCTGACACAATTGTTCCACAAAATATTTACTACTTTAATTATATATTACTCAAACAAAATATAAGAGTGCCAAATGTTATCGCATTTATTAATAAAGTTGTTTTGGGCTAAATTGAAAAGACAAACATTTGATTCTTTGCTTTCTTTTAACCTTTTCTAATTCTGATATAGTACTGTATTATGCGTAATGAATTTTCTTATCTAAGCATAAAGCTACAAGTTTTAAAAAATTTAAGAAAACTCATAGAGTACCTTTCTTATTCAATAAAATGAATGTTATCAGTAAAACTGGCAAAACTCTCCATACAGTAGTGCCACTCAGTGCCAACCAGAGTAATCAATGGATGCCAAAAGGTTTATGCATAAAATCCCCATCTAGTGCCTACTCATCCAATATCCCCGGGCTAGTTTCTGGCCTGTGGCCTTCATCAGTAGGAGCTTTGGATCTGAGAGCACTGCACCTAGATCTTACGATCTAATGCAACCCTCCAGCAGCCACCTTTTATCTCTAGTTAACTACAAAACTATGAGAATAAAATTGGAAAAGACAATATGTTCAATCTAAGCTCAATAGCTTATATAGTCATATGGTCCTGAACCCAGTTCAGTACCCATACATTTTGGTGTCTTTAGCTCTTTAACAACCATAGCCACCACTATCCTATTAGGCATCCATTGATTACTCTGGTTGGCACTGAGTGGCATTACTGTATGGAGAGTTTTGCCTGTTTTAATAACAGTTATGTGTTAGCATAAGAAACAGTGATCATGTGAATGTTATCAGTGTTAGTAAAGATAACAAAAAGAACTATAAAACATTCTTGTATTGTGTCAGAATGTTAAAAATTTGAAAAGTTTCATCAAAAATCTAAAATATATAACAGTAAATAGGAGCGACTGTATACATGCCAAATTTGATAAAAAGTTAAAAAGTTATTTAAAAAAAAGGATATTATTCAGAATTTGTTTCATTGTGATGAATGCCTGAGTTCAGTATTCATTTGATTTTTTAAAAAATAAAGATATGGCACAGTTAGTTTTATTTTTTTATTTTTTGGGTAAATGTGAATGAATAATACACGCACAAAAGTATTATTAGTAATAACTATATTATTTTTTAAATTTTTATACTATAATTTTCATTTATTTATAAATACTATATATATATATGTATCAAAACTTCCAGGCAGTAGTGTTTTCATCTTGGGGGTATAAATTTTATAGCTAATTAAATAGGTAAAAGGTGGCTGTTGCAGGGTTGAATTAGATTTTAAGATCTAAGTGAAGTTCTCTAAGATCCCATGTTTCTCGCTGATAAAATTTACAAGAGAGAAAATATTCTAAGGATATTGGCTGAGTAGACACTGGATAGATATTTTGCGAAAATCTTTTAGCATCCATTGATTACTATGGCTTGCACTAGATGGCACTACTGTCTGGAGAGTTTTCTATTATTTTAACAGCTTCTCTAAGCATAAGAAATGGTGATCGTATGATATTTTAGTGGTTTTATACCAATTCTACCCAGAGAATAATGGTGACTAAAGTTATTAAAAAACCAAAGCCATCAAAATGTATAGATAATGAACTGGGCTCAGATGTGTATGACTATACTAGTGATTTAGCTTGGATTGAAAACATTACGATTATCACCATGAGCTCATAGGTTTTAATTTACTAAATAGATAAAAGGTGGCTGCAGTATGTTTGCACTGGTTCTTAATATCAAGGTGTAATGCTCACATGCAGATCCAAGGCTGCTCACTGATAAAAGCCACAAGCTAGAAACAAGTCTGAGGATATTGGATGAGTAGGTACTAAATAGGAATTTTATGCAAAAATATTTTAGCATTCATTGCTGTCTGAACAGTTTACTACTATTTTAACAGCTTGTGTAAGCATAGGTTATCATGTGATATAAAAAAGATATGTGTTATATTTATTTTCATGATCTAAAACCTTTGAAGTTCAGTAAGCAAGAAGTGTTTTATTATAATAAAGGTTTATCAACAAAACATGATTCATGACATGTGATTTACAATGTATTCATGGCTAACTTAGAACAAAATATAGTGTTTGTCATGACTCATTTTGGGGTGGCAATTTATGCAATGAATTTTATAGAAGTAAAAATAAATAAATAAGAAGATAATTTTAAAATGTTCACAAGAATTTCAATTCTGTCAATTTTCTATTTAAAATGGAATTTTTGGAAAATTTTAATATGAAAATTTTGTTTTTATTATTGGTTGATATTTACAAGTGTTCATCAGGAGGGCATGTATGTTTAAGTAAATATTCAGGCAGACAGAGTATATAAAATTTAATCTGCTTAGACATTGCACATATAGTAAGATTTATCTTTAAAAAATTAATCTTATGAGTTCACACTTCATTATGAAATGTTTCACTTTGTTTACTAAAACACATTCTTTCAACCTCATAATA